>JAVGWX010000001.1:6945680-7480680 GCA_036924085.1 Ariolimax columbianus | reverse complement strand
AGGACTCAATGTGTACCAAAATGCGCCAATTATTTGTAACAGTTTGGACCACCGAATAGATTCTTTAGAAGATCTTGCCTTCACAGATGACTTGGCTCTTCTGAGTAAAAGTATTTTGGGGAGGGGTGTGGGGTGTGTGTTGAGAGGTTACAGGAAAAGATAGACTCTGCCAACTATCCAAACACATAGGCTTGCAAATAAATGCTTTGAAAACAAAAATCATGAATCCGACTAACAAAGTCACTAATATCAAACTGAATCTAAATATACTTGTATTGCAGAAAGAAGAATATTTAACCTACTTAGGCAGCATAATGGTACAGGACAAAACACAGCAATTAGAATCTTCTCTTGAATTGTCTTGGCCTCATTTGTATTTAACAATTAGTAAATATCTGGAAATAAAAAAACTGTACAAATAAATCAAACTAAGGCTGTTCAACTCCAACACAATATCAGCACTAACATTTGAATATCATAATAATGTTCCCGTAGGCGTCAAAGGCCTGTTGTGTCGGATCGACTACTACCATGTCCAACTGCTGAGGCTGTGTTCATGTGTAGCGTGTCGACTGAAATCCCTACAAACACACCAGGTGGAGCCGAGTACTCTACTGCCTTGGGATGAGGGCCACGAGGAGTGTATTAAACCAATGTTTGTGTCAGGCTTTCTGTGGCTGTCCATGTCAAACTCCCTGTTTTTTCGTGTTCCGCCGCCGAGGCTTCTGATTGTGTCCACCTTTTGGTCACAATAGCCCTTGCTGTGCTGAGAGTGGGAGGTTGGGAGAGGTATGATGTAACCTCCAGTGGAGGGAGAGGCGAGCAGGAGGAAGTCGTCTTCAGTCCGAGCAGAAAGGTCCTTGAGTAGTGGTAACCTGAACTGAATTCTAGTGTGCAGTTAAGCGGAACATTGAACTCCATCATTCTCAAGCAATTTCAGAGCGGAGGCAGAGGCACTGAAGGCTGCAGTAGAAGCAATGCTGACAGGCGAAAGCAATGAAAGCCAGATAGCCTTGTTTACAGATGCCCTCTCCGTGGTCACAGCACTAAAAAGCCAGAAAAATACAGAACTTAATGATTTAAGAACAGTACTCTGTCAACTATGCCAGCAGACCGCACTAAAAAGAGTAGTGGTACAGTGGGTTTCATCCCACTGTAACATTCAAGGCAACCAGGAGGCAGACAGACTGGCAAAAGAAGGTGCAAGACTACCACAACCAGATTCTAGTGTGACTTACGAAGAGTCCAAAAGGTTTATTAGGGCCAGAAACATGGCAAAATGGGAAACAAAATGGCTACACAAAAAATGTTGCCTATTACCAGTTGAATAGAAGAGAGCAGGTTGTGGTCTTCAGACTCTGCACAGGCCACAACTGACTGAGGTACCATCTATTCAATAAACTGAAGATAGGTGGCACTGACGAATGCACATGTGGTACAGGGAAAATGACCGCTGAACATCTGCTGCAAAATTGCCCAACATATGAGGACCAGAGAAAGCACATGTGGCCATCACCAGTGGCAACACTAGACAAGCTCTATGGCAGTGTCGACAGCCTCAGGATGACAGCTGCTTTCTTCGAACAAATTCAAGTTGACGTCTGACGGCGTATGAAGAAGAAGAAGAAGAACCCCATCATGGACTGGTCTCCCACGGCGTAAACCAGGCATGAAATGCAGCATAACAAACAGGGTAACTGATCGAAAGCACATCAATTCCACAGAATAAAGTCCCTGATATCACCTGGTGAAGGAGTTGTGAAATATAATCCGAAGCGGAACCACCAAACATCAGAAAACGACACAAACACCGGAGCGAGTCGAGAACGCAGTGGTTAAGGCGCGGCCATCTTACTTTTTTTCTTACCATCTGAAAATGGAAACTGGAAAATAACTAAAACTCTTGAAAATGTATTAGAAAATAAATGTCTTAGAAAAATTGTGACCATTTGCCTGGAAAGAATTTAAGACAAACAAACAAATAAGATTAGATATCAAACAGCAATATGTTTCTACTATTAAGAAAAAATGTTGGACATACATCGGACACGTCCTTAGAATAAACAGCAACAGACTTCCAGTCCAAGCTATAGATCATTGATTTCTGCCTTATGCGCCATATTTGGTGCTGAAAGAAAGAACATAGATAGAGATGAGACTTCTCTCCAGGTTGTAACCTCAGCTGAAGAGGAATCAATGCCCACAGCAGTCAGATTTAATCTTCTGTCGCTTCACCATTGATGCAATCCTTACACTTCGTCTCCTCACTCCTCGAAGAAATAAACTGAATTCAATCGCCTTCTCCATGTTTTTTATGTTGACTTCAGGGCAGTCTTCAATTCTGTAGATAGACCTTAAAATGTGTTGGAGTCCCTGACGCCTTGTTGGGATAAATGGAGGAGCTCCATTGCAACAACGGAGTAAGAATTCGTCTCAATCAGGATCTAACAACAAATTCCCCACCTCATCTGATATTTGCCAGGGATATGTTCTTGCAACATCACTATTCTGCCATGGAAACGCACACTCAAGGCTTCTCTGTTGGACACTTGTGTTTGACCAACTTCGATTACTCAGGTGATGTCCTCACACCAGGTTCAAACTCTCAGTCCTTGACAAACCCCCTGGATCATTTAGAACAGTCAGTTTCAGACCTAGGCCTGCACATATCCTAGAGGAAGATTAGAGTCTTGGCAGCGGCCACTTGTAGAGGGAATCACTATCAATGGTAACAAGTAAATCCCACTGAGGACATCATCTATGTCAGCACTAGACAGACTTCTGATGCACCTAGTAACCCAGACATTACTCGAAGAATTCTGTGCACAGAGTGTGAACCTAGCAGAGGGTCCCTCTGGAAATCAAGTTATGCCTCTATAAATCCTGTGTCATCCCAATCCTTTTGTATGACTCTGAAACATAGACTATCTTGCAGGGAGATCAGAAGGGACTTGAGGCTTTCTTTGTGTGTAAGCAATGACATGTTCTTTAAGCCACTGGCAGGACCTGGTCACCAACTCTGAGGTTGTTCAATGGACACAATGCAAGAGCCTTACTTCAATGCTAAACCAAAGCTGCCTCTCATTCTTTGAATGGGCACGATAGACCCAGGTTGCTTGCGCACATTGCTTACTAAAAAAATATTTTAACACACATACATGTACATATATACATACACAGTTAAAGATGTCACATATATGTACATATATACATACACAGTTAAAGATGTTAAATATTCAAATAGACAGAAATATATTCAAAGAGCAAAAACTGAATATAAATTGTTAGTCAAGTAACTGATGAATATAAATATATATTCTGGTCTATTTAATGTCATTGCCACATTCTAAAATAAACCTGAAGTCTGTTTTATTTATTGTTTTTACTGTTTTATTTAATAAACAGTTATTTTTTTGTAAAGTTTTAAAAAATAGTTAGTGTATTCATTTCTAGTTGATATATTTAAATATAGCTGAGAGATTGTTACAAATGATGGATGAACGACTTTGTGCTTTCTAGACCAACAGAGTCTGACCTCAGCAAGTTTGGTTTGAATTGGGCAGCAGTCTGGGTGAAGATGGCATCAAGTTGGGTTTGTGTGGCTATTTATATATGGACACTCTTTATACCAAAGGTACTGAAATATTGAAACTTATATGTTTGTTACATCTTCTTCATCGTTCGTTCTCAAACTCCGGCTACCAAGACCTAAAAATGGTTTGCAAGTAGCAGGATGTAGTCCAGAGAACAAAATGCATTGTGTCGTAGTTTACAGCTTGACTGCGATATTTGCACCCATGTCCGTTCAGAAGCACAGTGAAGCTCAGAACCTTTTCCTGCCTGAACATTAAAAAAACTAAGATAATGTCCACTGACAAAACAGGACTGCAACCCCAGATTGCTATTATTAATGAAGAAATTGAAAATGTCACACAATTTGAATACCAAGGCTCTACGTTATAAAACGACGGAGACTGCTTAAAGGAAATTAGAAGACGTTTGGCCATGGCGATGTGAAAACTAAACAACATGCACAATTTATGGCATAATACTGGCTTGGTTTGGCTTTGTTCATTCCTAATCTCCCACTACCAAACCTGAAAAGGGCTTAAGTAGCAGAATGTATTCCAGAGGACGGAATGCGTTGAGTTGTAGTTTAAAGCTTGACTGCTATATTTGCACCTTTCAGTCCAACATATCAGACTTCAGCAAGCATTTTTTGAGTACCGAGTTAGCATTCCCTCTTCGATCCCTTCTCCTTAGCCAGTCTGCTCTGTTGCAGCCTGTTATCCAGGATCATTGTGTGAAGGTGTAGAACGGTCTTGGCAGCTCTGGTTCGCTGGCCTTGATGCTGGCAGTCGGCTCTGGTTTGCTGGCCCTGATGCAAGCAGTCAGCTCTGGTTCGCTGGCCCTGACGCTAGCAGTCAGCTCTGGTTCGCTGGCCCTGACGCTAGCGGTCAGCTCTGGTTCGCTGGCCCTGATGCTAGCGGTCAGCTCTGGTTTGCTGGCCCTGACGCTAGCGGTCAGCTATGGGTCGCTGACCCTGACGCTAGCGGTCAGCTATGGGTCGCTGACCGCTGCAGCTCGGCATCTTCAGCATAACACTAACAAGCAACTGAAACTGAAGATCCTGAGAACATGTTTATTCCCTGTGGCAATGTACGTATGTGAGACATGGACTATGACACAAAAAGCAGCAAGGAAGAAAATTGGAGCGTTCAAAACAAAATGTTACAGAAAAATCAAAAAAATTCCTTGGATAAAGAAAATGACAAATAAAACCATCCTAGAAGACCTGAATGTTGAAGAAAACTGGCTCATGAACAATGTTATGTTTCGAAAATATAATTTTTTTTGCCATGTCAAATGTCATTACGGACTGGAAAGAACAGTTATTGAGGATATGGTACCTGGCAGGCGACGGAAGAGTCGACCAAGGCAAAGGTTGATGCAGGATATCAAGGATACTCTAAACATAAAATGGAGCAGGTGGGAAGATTGACTGCAGAACGAGATTAATATTCTAAACATTCTAAAAAGGAAATGCTATATGATGATGATGATATATATATATATATATATATATATATATATATATATATATATATATATATATATATATATATATATATATATATATATATATATACGAAGGCGATATGAAAAGTTTTACCTCCAGCGACATAACTATGACATCAGTGCTCAGAGCCACGTGACACCTGCATGAAAATTATCTCTGATGGTGTGACTTTAAGGGGTAGGAAGTGACTATATGGGCATGAAGTGACATGTAGGGGTATGAAATGACATGTAGGGACATGAAGTAACTGTAGGGGCATGAAGTGACATGTAGGGGCATGAAGTAACTGTGGACATGAAGTGATTATAGGGGCATGAAAGGACATGTAGAGGTATGAAGTGTCTATATGGGCATGAAGTGACATGAAGTAACTGTATGGGCATGAAGTGACATGTAGGGGCATGAAATGACTAGAGGCATGAAGCGACATGTAGGGGCATGAAGTGACATGTATGGGCATGAAGTAACTCTATGGGCATGAAGTGACTGTAGGGGCATGAAATGTAATGTAGGGGTATGAAGTGACTATATGGGTATGAAGTGACTTTATGGGCATGTAGTGACTTTAGGGACAGGAAGTGACTCTAGGGGCACGAAGTGACTATATGGGTATGCGGTGACTTTATGAACAGGAAGTAACTCTAAGGGAATGAAGTGACTATAGGGGCATGAAGTGACTATATGGACATGTAGTGACTTTAGGGGCAGGAAGTGACTCTAGGGGCATGAAGTGACTATAGGGGCATCAAGTGACATGTGCCTGGAACATGAAGTATGCAGACAGAAAAATGGCGGCCTACATGGAAATATGGTTAAAGAAACATAGACATGCATAAAAGAATGACTGTGGTATATGGTGACACCTGTGGGGATGTCAGCACTGTCAGGAAGGTGGGTACAGACAGTAAAAGATGACAATCCAGCCACGACAAACCTGCAGGACAAGGCTCACAGCAGACGACCGACAACAGCATAACATCAATATCATGTGGACAAACTGATTCATGCTAATCGCTGTGTCAAGCAGATAGATATCGCTGCAATGCTTATGATTTAGATTGAGTCCATCACATTATACGTGCCCTGCTTGGGTATATGAAAGTGGGTGCGAGATTGGTTCCTGGCAAGCTGACACCGGATATAAAACAGCGCCGACAGCAGTTGCATCAGGAACTTGTGACACGATATGAACTCTAATGTGATGCCTTTATCCGTTGAATTGTCACTGGTGAGAAGTCATGGGCATGAACCTGAAAACAAGCGCCTGTCCATGGAGTACAGGCATAAGTACTGACCTACCTCAAAAAGATTGTCGCCTTGCCAGGAAAAGTGATGATGACCATCTTTTTTAACTGCGAGGGCGAAGTCTACTATGAATTTTTGGAGCACAGCAGAACCGTAAACTTTGATCAATATGTGAAAACTTTTCAGAAACTTTGAGCCCGATCCTTCAGCACGATAATGCTCGTATACATACGAGTTGACAAACTGTGGGCTGTATTGGAGCATCTCAAGTTTGGTGAAATTTTACAACACCCATCGTGCAGCCACAATCTAGCACCTTGTGACTCCTGCCTCTTACCGAAGCTGAAGGAACACCTCAAGGGACACTGTTACGCTACTGACGAGGAGATGCAAGTAGCTGTGTATACTTGGTTTTGGGGAAAGACGTATGATTTTGTCCTTGATGGGATGCAAAAACTTGTCCGACATTGATGTTTTTGTGTGAACCGAGATGGTGACTACGTAGATAAAAAATGACACATCATCTAAATAACATTCCAAGGTATAAGAAAATATATAGCTCATGTGTAAATCTTGCACATTAATGAAATTATCTCCTCAAAGGCAAAACTTTTCAAATCGCCCTTGTATACCTGTTGTCTTTCCCGTAACCCTAGGTTGTCGTAGGGACATCACATCTCACTGCTGCTTGTTCAACATGTGAGTGATGTGTCACTGATTTAATACAGCATATTTTGGAAATTTGAAATGAACTCCATCAAACCACAATTGAGGGGACAGTGTGCCCTAGTGGTTAAGTGGCACGGCTCACAACTCGAAGGTGCTGGGTTCGATCCCCAACACAGCACCGGCCGTTACCCCGGGGAAGCAAACCCTTAGAAAATGCAGGAGGAAGCAGACCCTTACATAAAATGCATGCCGAAGTCGGATGTACTGGGCCGACAGGCGCAAAATACAAACCACAGTGCAACGCACACCGCCTTGGGGATTAGAGAAATAAGGCGAACGCAAAAAAAACCCAAAAAAAACACAATTGACACCAAACAATACCCCTTGTTGACAGTTTGTCCCTGAGGAGTGTATTCGTGATGAACTACGTTCTGATGGTTGGAAAAAAACCCATCATGACCTTCACATTTGTTCTTGATTGCTGTGCTTTTTTTGGCCAGGTGTTTTCCATTTAGATGATTGTTGTTTTGTCTCAGGGTGATAACCGTAGATCCAGGCCTCATCTCCGTTTATGATTTTAAAATTACGGTCAGTGTTAGTGCATTCCAACATATCAAGCACAATCTGCAGACAGTTCGTGAGTGAGGAGTCTTGAAAAGAAATGTGCCACGACACAACACATTCTAAGTCATCAGTCAAAATTGACTGCACTAAACCAAATGAAATTGTCACTTCACTCTCAATCTCTCTAATTGTTATTCATTGATCTGCATCATTAACTGCAGCACTTTTTCTGATTGTGACTAGATTTCTGTTTGTTGGAGGATCTTCTAATTCTTTCGTCACTCTCAATTGGTGTGTGGCTGTCTTTAATACGACGATATTACTGTTTAATTTGTGTAGACTTCATAGCTTCACTACCAAAAGCGTCTTTTATGCTCTCAATAGTCTCCGATTTTGTCCCCCCTAGATTTTGGCAAAAATGTATTCTAAATTCTTTGCACTACATTTTTGGTTATTTTGGCTCAAAATACAAATGTCACTAGTGCAGTGCACCAGTCCTATTGTTATGGCAGCCTAGCAGCTATTAGCATGCTTCCCCCCAAAAATCAGGCCAGTTATGTTTTTCTCAGACCTGTATTATATAAAGCATATAATGGGATTAATAATAATTTAGAATCAGACTCGCTATGCAAAACAATTGACTACAGAAATCACCAATGCCAGGGCATATATGTACTTTGGTGCAAGCTTGTGCAAAGAGAATCAACTGCAATAGAGTTAAAATAGGAGTGCCGGAAGTCAATGTCATGAAAGTTGATGCATTAAAATTTGCTGATGATCAAGCCATAGTGGAAAGATCAGTAGCAGCTTTGCAAAGGATGCTTTAAAAAATTAACAGCACAGCCACAAATTTTGGCTTGAAAATAAACACATTGAAGATGTATACCATGGTAATAGACAAGCAACAAAGGCAAATAAATATGAACATCAATGGAGAAATAATAAAACAAGTACAGAAGTTTATATATTAAGGGCACAGAAAATGTCCACAATGGGACAGAAAATAAGACAAGAATTGCATTGGCAAAAAAAGGGCTTCAGAGATAAACATAAATTACTAACCTCAAAGTGTATCAGGATAGAACTGAGGACAAGAATAGTCGCCACTCATATGTGACTAATTGCACTGTATAGGGCTGAAGCATTGACTCTATCAAAGAAGGATGAAAAAAAGGCTGGTGAAATGTGATGCTACTATAGAATGGACAGAATGAGTTAGACAGAAAGAAAATCCAGTGACAATGTCCTCACCGATATTAGGGCGCACAAAGTCAAAATATTGAAAATGATACAAAAAATGAAGATTAAGTTGTCTGGCACACAAAATAAGAAAGTCTTCTACTCAAGATACTACAGGGAAAAATCTAGGAGAAAAAAGGAAGGGGACGGCCAAGACTCACCTTTACATCTCAGGCATTAAGAGACATTCAAGTATGAACCTATGCTGAAATAAAAAGAGCTGCTGAGGATAGAATCCAATGGAGAGGCATACTCAGACAACATTGCAACCAATCTCAGGACTGTTCAACCACATGATGATGATGAACAGGGAGAAACAAGTATTGTAACCTTAATATTAAATTCACAAAAGTTTTCTTCTTCGCCATTAACAGTATTGGCTAGTCTAGGAGAATTGTCTTCCCACAACCATGAACAGTATTGGCCAGTCTAGGTGAATTGTCTTCCCCCAACCATGTACAGTAATGGCTAGTCTAGGTGATTTGTCTCCCCACAACCATGTACATTGTTGGTTAGTCTAGGTGAATTGTCTCTCCACAACCATGTACATAGTTGGCTAGTCTAGATAAATTGTCTCTCCACAACCATGTACATTGTTGGCTGGTCTAGGAGACCTAACCATGTCTTCCCACGACCATGTACAGTGGTGACTGGTGAGGTGACTATGTCTCCCCATGACAATGTACAGTGCTGACTGGTGAGGTGACTGTGTCTCCCCATGACCATGTACAGTGGTGACTGGTGAGGTGACCATGTATCCCCACGACCATGTACAGTGGTGACTGGTGAGGTGACCATGTCGCTCCACAACCATGTACATTGTAGGCTGGTTACGAGACGTGACATGTCTTCCCACGACCATGTGCAGTGCTGACTTTTCTAGGAGATGTAACTATATATCCCCATGACCATGTACAGTTCTGACTGTTCTAGGAGACGTGACCATGTCTCCCCACAACCATGTACAGTGTTGGTTGGTCTAGGAGACGTGACTATGTCTCCCCACAACCATGTACAGTGTTGGCTAGTCTAGGTGACCATGTCCCTCCACAACCATGTACAGTGGTGACTGGTGAGGTGAACATGTCACTCTACATCTCCAAATCTCTATTGCTGTTTATCAGTTCTACTTTTCACTTTATTTTGCCATGGTGGTGATTTATGCTGAATCTTCTCTCTCTATTGCCATTTTTTTTTGCTGAAACATTCTGTACTTTGATAGTGTTCTAACTTCTTATTTCTTAATAATTTCTTTGCGTCTTTTAACATAACAAACTTATTTTTCCTGTACCGAGGTAAATTAGATATTTCTCACATAAATTTGTTTTTATCTGCAGATGTGTTTAGGTAGAGATCTGACTTTCCATTACAAGAATAGGGATGAAGATGTTCCTGACCAGGCAGTGGGAGAAAATGCAGCTGATGTGGATGCTACTGAGGTTATCATGATTAGTGAAGACAAGAATTCAGATGTAGGCAGGGGCAGATCACACTCTGTACAGTCACTTAGGTCATCCTCGCAGAGTCCACCTCGAGACTTTGGTGGAAGCAATAGTGGATTGACAAAAGGATTGAAGGAAAATGCCAAAGGTTTTAAAAATTCAAAAGAGAATTTAGCATCTGCAGAGGGCTCAAGAGAAAACCTGGCACTAATGTCAGCAATGAACAGATCACGTGAAAACATAAGGAATGCAAAAACTCCATCTCGTGAAAACTTGAGAATTCAATCTCATGAAAATTTAAGAAATGTTAAAACTCCATCTCGTGAAAACTTGAGAATTCAATCTCATGAAAATTTAAGAAATGCTAAAATTTCATCTCATGAGCAGCTTCATCTTATGTCACCCTCAAGAGAAAAAATCAATGAAGATCCAGTGGTCCGGTATAGTGGTGGAGCCAAGAAGATGATAAAAAATAAAAAATTGGTGGCAAGCAAGGATAAATTAGGTGGGTCTCATGAACAACTTTCAGCAGCATCAAAGGAAAAATCTCAGTCTCAGTCATCACTCCCAGACACATCAAACAACAGAGTTAAGGCACGTGCCAAATCTCCCCATAAGGAACCGGACAGGGCAAGTGCTGTCTAGATTGCTTTTGCCATTGTTAATGACTTTTCTGAGAAGGATACACTGATTTCCACAGTACTTAATTAATTGCATCATTTTGGACTATAGACAGATGGAGAAATGATGACATTAGAATAATTGTGAGAACTGGTTCTTGCATAGCAAGATAGAAAACAAAAATGGAAATACTACAACAGCACCAGCTTACAATGATGAACACACAACATTTGGTCCAAGAAAGGTGACATCAACAGCACCACCTTACAATGACCAACACACGACATTTGGTCCAAGAAAGGTGACATCAACAGCACCACCTTACAATGACCAACACACGACATTTGGTCCAAGAAAGGTGACATCAACAGCACCACCTTACAATGACCAACACGCGACATTTGGTCCAAGAAAGGCGACCTCAGCTTCCCATGATGCTAAAAGTGGACGGAAAAAGTCAAGTAACAAAAATAGAAGAAAAGGAATAGAATGTATAATGTTTAATAGTATTTTTCTGATGTTGATATTTTGTTTATTTCTTTTATCTGTGATTGTAATTATCAATGTAGACCTGATAATGATTTTGCTATATTAATTATTGTCAGTAAAGGAGAACAATGGATTTTTCAGTATGCCTTTAATTGTACAGATTATTAAATCTCTTAACTGAAAGTTACTGGGCCATATATATCTATAGGTACACCAGGCTAGCAAGCTTTACCACACATTGGCACTCATGGCAGAAATACAAACCAACAGATTTTGTACTGTCAAGCTACCATATACTTATCTTCTTGTTCATTGATGTTTATCCTAAGATCAAGGTCCCAGTTTCTCTTACAAAGGCCACCATTGTTTGTAAAGCTAATTTTATCTCTGTGCAGTTGTTGTTTCTCATCTGTCTTGTGAGGCCAGTATTGTTCTTTCTCTTCTTGTATGAGAGTGCAGCTTTGTTTATGTATTGCACAGTTATGGTATGCTCCTGACATGGACACCTGTCATCTGTCCTAATCCTCGTTTTGTCTTAAAGATAACACTTGAATCTATAATGCCAAGTTCTGTCTGAAGATGTCAACTTGCACTTCTCTAGTTAAATCATAGTAGTAGTCTTCTTTTCAGAAATAGGGATGTTGATCAGCCCAATTTCTCCTGATGTGGGTGTTAATTATGGTCTTGGCCTCATTATACGTGAATGCCCAGGTCTATATGTGGGGTAGCTTCTCTGCACTTTGCTAATCTGTCTGCAACTTCATTACCTTCAATATTGCAATGGGAGCATATCTTGGGTGTTCTGCTGAGAACTATATCAGGGAGTAGATGCATTGTTTGAGATCTCTATCTTTATATTGTTTTAGCGCTGCTAGAACTGATGAAGCATCGCTCAGGAATACTATGTTTTCTTGGTGGATATCTTCATCTTGGATTACCACTTCGGCAGTGGCGTTCAGTGCCTCTACTTCCATAGGGAAGTTATTGGAGTATGTTTCCATTGTTAGTGCTAGATGTTTTTCTTCCTTGTCCCATAGTCTGTAATAGACCCCTCCACCTCAATTGGATGTGACTTTGTTAGATGACATATCTGTGTAAATGTGTATTCATGTTTCTGGTGGGTAGACTTCTCTAAGATATTCTTTCGTAATAATTTTGCTTTCAAAATCTGTCTGAGTTCCCTTCTTTTCTACTCCCTCTATGATTTCTACCATCTCAGGGAATTTTATTTTTTTCCATGGTGGAGTTTGGGATGCTTGTTTTAGATCTCCAGGTACTTCCTGGTTTATAATTGGGTCTGCACTTGCCAGGTCTTATTGTTTTTGATATGATGTTATTTCTCTTTAATATCCCACGTTCTGTTATATATCTCCAGGTACTTCCTGGTTTATAATTGGGTCTGCACTTGCCAGGTCTTATTGTTTTTGATATGATGTTATTTCTCTTTAATATCCCACGTTCTGTTATATATCTCCAGGTACTTCCTGGTTTATAATTGGGTCTGCACTTGCCAGGTCTTATTGTTTTTGATATGATGTTATTTCTCTTTAATATCCAACGTTCTGTTATATATTGGAGGAGCTGACCATTGAACTTCTTTTCCTGCTGGAATGGTTTTTGGTCTCTGTGTATTTCCATGTTTTTGATTCATGTGATATTCTCTATTGCATTTACTGGGGTTGTTCTCATAGCTCAAGTAGTGATACGTATACCTTGGTTTTGGTTGTATTAATTTTTGGAAGTTATTATTTGTTACTTTGGATCATGCTTATAGCCTGTATTCTAACATTGGTTTCACATAACATGTGTACAATTTCTTGTTAGGACACTTGTATGCTACCTCATTATGGCCATTCTATTCTTAGTTTTGTTGGATACTTTTTGGATCTGGTTTTTGCATGCCAACTTTGGGTCTATTGTTATTCCTAGATAAGATAGAGATGTCTAGGGGAATAATCTGGCCACTACAATATACAACACAACCATCAAACGAACAAAATCAGCAGACATCACCGTCACCTAGTTGTGTGTCAAGTCTAGAAGACGTGTGAAAACCACAACACACTTCATCTCTCTTGAATTTTCCATCCTAAAATGATGTAATGCTCATATTGTTTTATCCTTTCAATTCCCTGTGGAATACAGGAGTGAAACTTACTATTCATCACATATTGTTTTACTGTTTCAATTCCCTGTGGAATATAGGAGTAAAACTTACTACTCACCAAATATTGTTTTACTCTTTTAATTTCCTGTGTGATATAGGACTGAAACTTACAACTACCACATATTCTACTTTGGTTTAATAATTTTTTTATTTTTAACTTTGCTAATGAGGTGCAAGTTGCTTGCCCAAGTTTCCTCTTTTGTCTTTTTTGTTCAGGCTTTTTTGGGTCTTCTCATTCTTCTCTTCCTCTTTAATATCCAGTCAGGGTATGTTTGACTTTATTGGTGAAAAGATATTTACTATAAACAGTGAGGTAATATTATTGCAGCTCTGAGGCAGCCTTTCTGCAACCTCATTATTAAGGACATATTTTTATTTTGCAGGTTCACAATTTATGATTATAGCATGTCATGCAGGCTCAAACATTCATTGACTTGTATATATCTATTGTGCTAGTCACACAGGGTTTCATACCAATGAAAGAGCTGATCAGCAGGCTTTAAAAAGCACCAATAGTTAGCGAGTTCAATAGACATAAATAAAAGGCGGTACTGAAGGTCAGCAGTCTAAAAAACATTAACTGGTATAGTTCAGTTGCCACACCAGGACAAAAACAAAACAAAACCCATGTTATGTTCACAAGGCCTTCATCAGGGAATTCAACATGAATAAGGGAGAGATTATGAAATCGCTCAATGACCGCCTATTAGATGATGACGTAGAAATTTATGAAGCAGTTATCTTAAGACTGCATAAATTTGGAATGAAACATGGGATGGGAGGAGTACTTCATGAGGTGAGTTGGGAGGGGTATTTCATGAGGTGAGTTGGGAGGGGTATTTCATGAGTTAGTTGGGAAGGGCACTTACAAGGACTGATCAGATGCTAATAATCTAGAGGGTAATTCAAGGCCAATAGATGTATGGTTTTTACATAGAAATGTTACAAATTCAATATGCAGCTAAAAGGGCAAATGAGAAAGTTCCTAGAGAAGCCAGTTTGCAAAGAAACCATATTACACACATCAGAAATGAGCAATCCACACTTAAACATGTAATTTGAAGTAAATTAATAGAATATATTATGACAGTGGAAACCAAGAAATATTGAATGGCAAAGAGAGCAGATGCTGGACACTTGAATATCATGGCATGAAAGAAATGTTAAATGTATTAGAGACAAGAGAATTGTGAGGAGACCCGTGTGTTATCCGAGCCCAAAGAGGAGCAAAGATATGTAACATTGTAACCTGTCATAAGGGATGACTGCTCCACCCTGAAGAAAATATAAGTTATAGGAAACAAGAAAAGAAGCCTCAACACACCATGGCAGCAGAGGAACAACTAAGTCAAGCCAAAGATGTGAAGATAGGATGACTTATGTCATGTGACTTCCTGCATTAAGAAAAATGGTCTTTACAAAATCAGGGCATTATAAATATTTTATGAAAAGTAGATCTGTTTTTTTGTTGTTCTGATTTACAACAAATGTTGGATATTTTTATGTTCTTATTTCTGTAATTTCACATACTGATTTGAAATTCATATACATTTATTTTTTATAACTTTTACCATATTGTATAAATTTGTGACATAAAAAAATATGTATAATTTTTTTTAAACTCTGTCTCTGAAGCTGTAACATTACATAAGAGTACATTACGATTCCTGATATTTTGTTGTACAACTAACATAAAGCTATTCAAGCTTAAATGCTGTTGCCACTCTCTTATATTACCTGTATACAATATTTCTATTTAGTTTTGTTGAGTTTAGTAACTTACAAAAAAGAGCAACAAAGCTGAAAGTGGGATTCCAGAATTACAGTTACAAGGAAAGACTCAGAAAAACCGGCCTACAGTGTCTAGAAAAGAGAAGAACTCGAGGTGACAATACAGGTTTATAAGATAATAAAAGGAACGGATAAATTAGACTATAACAAGTTTTTCAAAATACAACCACCTAAAGAACAAAAGGCATAGCTACAAATTAACGAAAGAAAGGTCCAGATTAGATATTAGGAAATATTTATTTAGTGAGAGAGTGGTGAATGCGTGGAATGCATTGCCACATGAGGTAGTGGACGCAGTGATAATTAATGCATTTAAGAATAGATTGAATGCGCATAGTTTTTAGAGCACGGTAATGTTAATGAAACTGGTTGTTGTATACAGACTCTGCAGAGTTTTCTAAACCAGCATAAAGACCTTAACTTAACGTCTTTATACTAGCTTAGAAGACTACAGAGTCTGTATACAACCAGTTCATTGTAGGGCGGTTTAACTGATGTGCAAGTCCATCTTAATAGACTCGAACACACTAGAGCTTAGTAGAGCCGCAGCCAGTTAGGTGCCACTTATAGCTGCTCTAGTAGTCATTCATTATCCTGAAATTAGCTGTGAAGCCTTAATTGATTTCCTTTGTTCACATGAAATTATTGCCTGTGGCAAGTTGATCTTGCTGAACTAGAAAAAACGGACGGGAATGATCTGACCAATTTCTGTTACATATAACACACCAAAATCTATGCAGGAAGATATCTATGTGCATGTTCTGTTATTGTTGGTTTGTGGTAATTATTTATTAAGAATTGCAATGGAGAAATTAATATCAGGATTTGTTTAACTAGGTGAACTATTTTATTGACATGTTTGAGATATTATCTGATAGGAACATCCAAATCTCTGTTTTACAAATACTCTGTCCAATTTCACTTTCCCCATATTTAGATTATAACACAATATCTATTGGATATAGTGACAATTTCTTTTTCCTTAGTTCTGGCATATTTGTCATTATTACAACATTCAGTATAAAAAGTTGAAGTTGTTTGGTTAAAATGAATTTAAATACATCATCAGTTGCTTATGAAAATACACTGGCTACAAACTGGATACAGTTTCTTTTAAATTTTTAAGGAGCATAAGAACATAGTGGCAGTAATGCTGTAGAAGACGGATGTGTCGGACCGAAAGGTGCAAAAATCGCAGTCAAGCTGTAAACTAGTGACACAACGCATTCCGTTCTCCGGACTACATCCTGCTACTTGCAAAGCGCTGTTCAGGGCTTGGTAGCAGGAGACTGAGAACAAATGCAGAAGAAGAAGAGAAGTGATAGTAATAGTAAAGAGATGCTTTTAAATTATGGAGAATATGAGAGACCTTCCGGCAGTAATGGTGAAGAGGGATTTTTAGATTATGGGGGATGTGAAAGACCTTTTGGCAGTAATGGTAATTAGATCATTAAAGTAAATGAACACGCCATGATAATCATAGATTGCTGTCTAAAAAGAAGCAACTTGTGCAGCAGATTGTGCATAGCCATCTTGAACTTACCAAGACAGTGGAAAACGATTGTTGAAAAAATGGTGCAGTTATTTCAGGGGAAAAGAAAAGGAAAACAATACTATCATTTATGAATGACCGTCTTTTTCTATATGGCATTCACTGTCGGCCCTACGGACTGAGAAATCTTTGGTGCAGCATGCTGTGGCAGACTATCTTATTATTGTAAAGATGTTTTTAATGAAAGTACAGACCATAAGGGTTTTGTTTAAATTCAGGTTTTTTTACATTTATGCTTTTTCGGATAGGTGATTCTTGAGATTTAAAAAAATGGTGATACTTTTTGCTGTCTCTGCGTTATCATTGTTTGTAATTGTAAGTTTTTTCTTGAGATGTAAAATTCTGTTAGTGTGATCAACTAAACCTTCTTTTGAAAGTGTTAAGTGTTGTAGCATTGATGCATAATCTGATATGTAAAGTTACCTTTGGCATGAAATTGTTGGAATTTTTTCCTCTGAACTAACTGAATTAAGCAACTGTCAAGTAAACTTATGTTGTGCATGTTCAATTAACTAACTTAACTTCTTTTTACTGGTTTAGAAGACTCTGCAGTCTGTATACAACAGTTTTAGTTTTACAACTGTTTAGTTTAATTTTGTCTGTCTAAGAACAGAGTTCTGATATTGCTCATTATTTCTGTTGTTGTAAAACGAGACAGCATTCTGAGGGTGGAACTTCTATGATTTGGCATTTATTGTAGCAAAATTATTCTACAAGAAATTTGGTGATACTCAAGGTATGAAACTGTTTCATAAACGTGACATTGAATAATACTTTCTAACAACAGGAATATTACTTTTAACAATTCATTGTATTGTACTTTGCTGTATTGTAATTGTAAGTTTTTCTCTTTTTCATAAAAAGTTATGTTATTTCATATGCGCAACCAGCGATGCATCTTCTGTATCCAGGGGTTCGATCTCGTCCATAATGTCGAGGTGTCTGCAAAGACGAGTCTTCCCTCCATCTCAGACACTGGTCCACCGCTGATGTTTCTGTTTGATCACGTGATTCGACTGGGCCAGGAAGTACCAGCTCACCAAATAATGTCCAAGTCTGCTATGTGTAACAACGGTCTCCCACCAGCCGGCTGGAGACGTGGGAGGGGCCGTCCCTGTTCTACATGACTCTGCCAGATAGCAGTCTTTTCTTCGGCAGTGAACAAGTTTTGGCTACAAGCCTCAGCAGTTGGACATGGTAGTGGTCGATCGACGCAACGGGCTTTAGATGCCTAGGTGAACATTATTATTATTATTATTAATTTTTGACTATGAGGCTAGCAACCTCATCATGTAAATTTGATTTTTACAGAAAACACCACTGCAAGATGTAAGAACTTATCAAGTACAGCCTTCTTGGCAGGAGGTAAAATGCAGAGTACAATGATAATTCCTGACAAACATACCATTTGTTAAAACATTGTATACTGCTGTGCTTTGTTGCAACTGAACTAACAAATTCACATTTTTATCAATTGGCTCTTCTGTATACCTTTTCTGCACCTGAAGTCTCTCTCCAATATTGTACTCCCTTGAATTTTAAAATAAATGTTCATGTTTTACACGCCATCTTTGGTACTATCATAGCCATCTAGCCTCCATTACCAACCTTCATTATAATTAATTTCTTATTTCAGTTTGTTTCTCTGATAAAATGTTGCACCTGAGCAGCATTTAATCATTTTTTTCTTGAAGACCATTTTCTATATTTGTGCATTTCTTTTGTTTTCAGTGTCCAACTGCTTCCTTTGATGTCGTCTTGATTGGTGATTCTGATGTGTGATCTGTTCTTGAAGAGGGGGGAGAGATAAAGGATTGGACCAAATGTGTATGAGAGGAATAGAGATTTTTGTTTCTGTACCACCGGATTCCTGTTTCTATGCCACCAGATTCCTTTTTCTGTACCACCAGATTCCTATTTCAATGGACTAAATTTCTGTTTCTGTACCACCTGATTCCTATTTCTGTATCACCCGATTCCTGTTTCTGTACCACCAGATTCCTGTTTCTGTACCACTAGATTCCTGTTTCTGTGCTTGACATTTCTATATAGCAGACATTGTTACGTTACCTGTTTCTGCTGATATTGTTAGTACCGTTTCTTTTACTTATACTGACATTGTTGTTTCAAATAATGAACCCCTCTTTACAAGTAGCCTCATATCTATTTTATATGTGTCATAATTGATATATGTAAATACGTTTTCCCCTCACACTCGCATGAGAGCTGTGGTATTAAACTTTTTGTGAAAAAAATTATCAATGTTAACTTTCATACAATAATACATTATGAATCTAATTGTTATTTTAAAGTGCATTATTTTGTAAATATTTTTGGAAACTGCACTTAAAGATCCATTTCTATTTTTGCTATGTTACTCAAAATGCATTTTTAGTGCTATGTAATTTAAATGTCATTGATTTTATCTAATTAATATCACTTAAAAATTTATGTGTGTGAAATGAACAGTTTATGGAAGAAAATTTGTGTGACAATAAGAGATCAAGTGCGAAGTGAGGACATTAGAAATGGTGAGAACTACCTCTTGTACTGACTACATTTCTGACCAGTAGGGGTTTCTATCACCTCATGCGAATGTGGCCATATGAACTGTGCTAACAATGCATAAGGTTCTGGTTTCAGAATATGTGTCAGGTCGCATGGCAGATGGATAGATAATATCAGGGTAATCTTACAAATACACAGGGGACACAACACATTTGGCCCAAGAGAGATAACTTAAATTCCCTATGACACTCAATGGCAGCAGTGGTCAGACAACTGAACTGAACTGGTTGCCACTTAAGATAAATCTACATAAATGGTGTCTCAGCAGAAGCAATCAAAGCAGACATCCACACTTCAACAGAGATGTATAAATTACTTGGTAAAGTTTGGGATAGTGAAGAAAAACCTGCAGACTGGAAAGAAGGCTACATAGTCAAGTTATCAAACGAGCGATCTGCAACAGTGCACAAATGATAGGGGTATAATGTTGTTACCTGTGTCTGGGAAGATATTGAATAGCATCATATTGGAGAGATTAATAGAGGCCATAGATAAATAGTTAAGGGTCGAACAGACGGGCTTTCAGCTTAATAGATCTTGTGTATATCAGATAACTACACTGTGGATAATTGTTGAACAAAGTGTAGAATAGAATACTTCAATTTGTATAAGGTTTGTTGATTATGAGAAGACATTTGACAGTTTAGACAGGGAATCACTTTGGAAATTGCTCAGGCACAAACCAATGCTAGATAAGACCTCATTTGCTAGGGAATTATTCTACCTTCTGAACTGAGCTACAACATAGTCTTGAGTTCTCAGAAGATATTTCAGCAAGTATATAAGATATTTAAGGTTGTTTTGTTGTAGGATCACTACATACATTTCCTCACTCCTCATCTTCTAAATAATCTATATCAACCTCAACAGACTTGTCCTTTATCAACCTCAGCAAACTTGTCATCAATCAACCTCAATAGACTTGTCCTCTATTAACCTGAACATACTTGCCCTCTATCAACCTCAACAGACTTGTCCACAAAGAAACAAGAACATCTAGCCCCTTCTTATCCCATTATGGATTCCACACTTGAAATCATTTCTTAAAATCTGCTATTCACAAATTCTTTTTCTGACACAAGAAATTTAGAAATAATAAAAATAATAATGTTCACTTAGGCGTCAAAGGCATGTTGCGACGATTGACCACTGTCAAGTCCAAATTCTGAAGATTGTTCATGCGTAGTGTGTCGACCGAAATCCCTACAGACTCCCCAGGTGGAGCTCAGTACTCCGCAGCCTCTGGGTGAGGGCCGTGAGGGGTGTGTGTTGAATCAATGTTTGCGTCAGCTTTCCTTGCCTGTCCGTGTCTGACTCCCTTTTTCTTCATGTTCTGCCCCAGTGGCCTCTGAGTTGTGTCCACCTTCGGGTCAGCGTTACTCTTGCTGTGCTGAGAATACGGGGTTGAGAGAGGTATGGTGTAACCTATGGGAGAGGGGGGTAGGAGGAAGTCGACTTTAGTCCAAGAAGGAAGGCGCTTGAGTAGTGAAAACCTGCGCTGAATTCTGCGGTGCAGTCAAGCAGAACGTTCAACGCCATCCTGGACTGTTTTCTCATGATTTAAGCCAGGCACGGCTGCAGCAAGATGCAGCATAATAACAGGATAACCAAACGAAAGCACATGCATTCCACAGAATAAAGTCGTTGATACCACTTGGTGAAGGAGTCGTGAATTATAATCCAAACAGGAACTAGCAAACAACAGAAAACAACGCAAACTCCGGAGTGAGTCGAGAGCGCAGCCAGTCAGGCGTGGCCATCTTACTGTTAAAACATGTAACACAATATACCACTTTGAAAGCAAACTATGCATTTACTAGGAAATTCTTTGTTCTGTGGCTCTGAAGTAACAAGCAGAACATTTCAAATAAACATAGACATTTCCTGTTAAATTTATCTTAAGTATAGAAAGTGCAGCAAAACTTCTTTGGCATTCTTTGTAAATGCAGATCAGTTAACAAAGGAGAACACACAGGAGTGGTTCCAAAGAAGCATAAGAATAAGATAAACAACTGTATAGGTTCTATGAGAGGTCACACCTAAATAGCCTAATGAGGATGTGCTCATGAAAGGGCCACACCAAAATAACCTAATGATGATTAGCTGTGGAAGGCCACACCTTAATAACCTAATGAGGATGAGCTCAGAAAGACATGATAGCACAAAATGTAAGCATACTACACACATTAAAAGGAAGTTGTATACACATTTTGAGTATGTTATCAGAAGGGGAAAGTTAGAACACAATGTGAAATGACACAAAATTACTTAAAAAAATGTTATATGCCAAGAAAGAGTGAAGATAAAAGTCGGTTTAAGTCATGGAGAAAATGTTATTGATAAACAGCTGCAGAGACATGAATTTGGGAGTTAGACTATTAGTGAATTGTTATTATTGAATGGTTCGGACACTTGACTGATTGGTTAGAACAGGATCTTTTTATATGTAAATCAAGTTTATTGTTATATAGGAGAACTATAAACAGACATTTAAATTATGCTCGTTTCAGTTACATGAACTCTATGCTTATCATGTGTTTGTGTTTGTTTACTTGATGAAATTGGTAACAATTGTACACTTGCTGCAGCATTTCATGATATGACAGGTTCTGCTCAATATTTTTCAGACAAGTGCATTCCAAATAAATTCATGCAGGGTTGATACTGCACAATTCGTTTGTATTTGATCGTAAATATGTCTTCTGTTTTGGTTTCACACTTTCATGCACATGGTATATCCTCAATCCTTTGGTGATTGAGAAGACTCTATAAGTTGAAGGTCATCATAATCTGCTGAAAACACATTTGTTCAGATGTTCTAAACATTTGCTCATTCTTGTGTTTACAGCACATATTTGTGAAAACAATGATTATTTGAACCAGACCTTCAATCAACGTTTATTAGTTGGTGAAAGCAAAAATACATTCAGTATATATAAATTAAATTTTGTGAAAATTATTTTGTGTATGTTGGTCAAATGCATACTTGACTTAACTATTTAGGGAAGAAAAAGCAGCTAGGAAGACAACTGACCACGCTACCTGATAAGAAGCAAAGTCCTAGTACAATCAAGTTTATAACACTTCATCCTCAATGGCAGTGTCTACTACAGGAATACCTTTACCTTTTAGGTCAAATAATCAGAAATGTATAATAAAAATACCAGAAGATCTCTGGCTCACTGAATTTTGTAACTATTTGTATGGTAACCCTTTGTATTGTAACAATGTTCCATCAGATTCACTTTACATTTTCAAGTCTATTTTGTCTTCCTTGTCAATATTCAAAATTGTGTACAGTTTGTTTACATTTAATCCAGTGATATTTTTGTTATCTCATATTGATCTCTTCCAAACTGCAGATGTGGTACCCTTGACTCGTCAATGTGCACATGTTATGTGTTATTCATTCATGGAAAGATGTGAAACAGTTGTTGTCATAACAGAACATAGGTTGGCTGGAGTGTTTGAAAAAATATGCAGCAATAAAGCATAATTCAAATTTGATGCAGCACTGTGGATAAAGTATATAAAACAGAGATTTGCATTAGATCAGGGATTTATAAACTAGGGTCTGAAAATCTGTTGTAAGGATGTAAGCATGATTTCAGATACTGCTGAATAGCACTTACAGTCTTGGAACACAAAATGTATGCAATATTCATCATCATCAGTCCCATAACCTAGAAGGTTGTTCAGGCACCGTTATTTCAGTTTGTAATACCAACTCCCGTTATACAACTGTGTCTTGGGCCGCTACACACCTGACGAAGCCCATCTCTCTCCAGGTGGCAGTTCATTATAGTTGTGTCTAAATTTCATACAACAAAGCTGACACTGGCTTCAGCTAGGGCGAAGGGTGCCAATGGAGTTCAGCTGTGTGAACTAGACCATGAAATATGACACATGTTTAAGGGTAGTGCTATTCATATACCTGATGTCCATTCCAGGATAATCGGACAGAAGAAAACACACAAAACGAACGAATTAACCAGTCCAAATGGAAAACAAAAACATGTTTCCATGAACACAAGTGTAAGTCGTTGACTAGTGTGTATTCCCAGCAAATCCATGGTCTGGGGGCCCTTTAATGAACTAAAACAGAAGAGCAATGTAAACCAGCAGCCAGTTATGGCGCCATCTTTGCTGCTCTTTATTGCAACATTACTTATTTAAAAACATACAAGGTTTGGCATTTTACATGTTATGTGAGAATTTGTGTGCACATTAATATTACTTATCTCACCTCAATCTTTGCATTTTGTAACAACTTCAATACTATCAAGTGCCAGGCCTGAATGTTTGTGACTGTTAGAAAACTTTTCCTCATTACCTATTTATGATCTTGAACATTGGTTCTACAGTGAGCATTGTTTTAACCCATTTTTGAATGTTACCATAATGTTTTATTCAACTCAGCCATTTTTTTGGCAGCATTCCCTCGTTGCATGTTATTATTTTGAAATAAAAACTTCTAACAACTCATTAAAATTGGTTTCTTCCATCAGTAGCAAATCTGCTTCATTGACCACTATGTGAGAGACACGAGAAAAAATAGCACTAGTCGTGGATGCCATTAACAATATCATTTGTGTGTGTCTGTTTGTTGAGCATAATAACAACATTTATTTGTTCTTAGAACAATAGTGATAACATTTTATACCACATATTTTACTTGAACATTAGTCATATTCCAATTTATGGTGCTTTGATTTACACCACTTCAGACTGAAAGATATTTTCACATGATCACCATACCCCATAGTTAAGGTTGGGGTCTTGAAGTTTTCAACATTTAGCAAAATGATGACAATACCAGCATCAGCTCATCAACTTGTTTACAAACAACTGTACAATTTCCATCTTCTTGTGCTTGCAGTTTCCTTTTATTATAGAAGTGAATATTAAAATGTTCAAATTTTGTATTTGAGTTTTTACTTGTAAATAAAATATAAAAGTAGTTAGTACAATATAACAGAAAAAGGTGGAAGTGAGTGAATACTGATTTTATTGGGGTGGGGGGTGGGGGCGAGACGGCGTAGCAAAGTGGTTAGTGATAGGACTCACAAACCAAATTTGCATGTGTTTGGATTCATGAAATGACAAAGTCGTACTCCTATGGGATGGGATGTGAAACCATTTTTTAAAATGAGTGATGTAGTCAAAAAAAATATAACTCAGTACAACGCACTTTGCCTAAGGAAACAAGGTGAACGAAAAGAAAGAAACACATTTATTGTAGTACTTTCCTGTGATGAAGACTATGTAAATAATTGTAGAGAAAAGTTGTAACGAAAGTCATAAGTCTGTTACAAACACTCACATCTTCTTGAATTAATGCTACAAAAGTAGCCTAGGCTTGCTGACCAGTTAGTACAAGAGTTAACTTACATTTGTCAATAATAATAAGATATATTCATTTTACTTTCATATCATATTTTATGAACTACTGAGCATTTAATATATGATAGAGTAAACACAGAGGAGACTCAGTGGTCTTTAGGTAAGGTGTCTGCCTCAGGTGTTAAAGGTCTGGGTAGTGAGATCGGACTCCCGTGTTCAGTGTAAAGCACATTAAAATTCCCTTGGCAATTAGAAATCAAAAAGAGGCCACTGACAAAATTCTAGTTAAAAATGTACCCAAATTGTTTGTACCTTCCCCCAGGCCTAGTAAGCTGCAGGAAGTTTAAAATACCTACTACGGATAGCCTTCAGCTACCTGACAACAGAAATTTATGTGCCTGTTCGAATACCAGAATTCCAAGTATTCCAATTAAGTTGTATTTTTAAGCTTTTATATAAACGTGCTACTGAAAAAAGGCAGCCCTGCATCTTGTGGATATTTTATGCTTGTCAACCCTGCATGACATAAATAATTCAGTAAGTCCAAGAATTCAATAACTTAGAAAATATGACAGACATGCATCCAGACCTATGTTCCTAGCTAGTCTAAAATGCAAATAACCAATAACCAGCACTTCAAAGCAGGAAATAGACAAAGCAAATGATATTAAACAAACATCAAAGGAATGAATTGAAAATAACCCATGAGAGAAGACTGGACAATAATGTTTAAAGAAAGACGTGAGTTACGCAACAATATGCGCTTGACCTGGCCTCGGAAGATTTTTCATTAACTCACATCCTTCTTTAGACATCGTTGTCCAGTTCTTCACTGTTGTCTTTGACACACTTTTGTCACCATACACTGCCTGCATTCTGCGATGAATGTCAACTGGTCGACATGCTTTAGCTGTTAGAAACCGAATCACTACTCGCTGATCAACTCTGGACATATTCCATATCAGACCCACCATGTTTTCAATGGTCTGCTGTGGAAACTATGAGTCGGAGGATACTGAAATTTTGCAAACTTGATGGTTGGAATGTGCTGTTTACACCAGAAGTGACATTATCCGCATTGTACGTATTTTCACTTGTTGCAGTTTGGTCCAGTTTCATTTGAACATGCCTCGTATGATAATGTGAGATCAGATGAGCAGTAGTAAACTGTCTTGACATAGTTTAAATGCTCCTTGAAATTGTAAAGTGAATGAGTTTTTGCATGAAGTTTTTTTGTGTTCACCTTATTTCTCTAATCCCAAGGCGGTGTGCGTTGCACTGTGGTTATTATTTTGCGCCTGTCGGCCCAGTGCATCCAACTTCAGCATTCATTTTATGTAAGGACCTTCTTCCTCCTGCATTTATTAAGGATTTGCTTCCCCGGGGTAACGCCCGGTGATATGTTGGGGATTGAACCCAGCACCTTCTGGTTGTGAGCCGTGTCACTTAACCACTAGTCCACGCCATCCCCACATTAAGTTTAAGAAGTCGGGTGTCAGTTTGTAAAAAAAAAATTTAGTAGTGGGGTTATTCAGGTTGTTTTGATTGGATGGTAAGGTGATTCAGGTTGTGATTGAGTAGTGAGGTGGTTTTGTTGTTGTAATGATTGAGTAGTGAGGTGGTTTTGTTGTTGTAATGATTGAGTAGTGAGGTGATTCAGGTTGTGATTGAGTAGTGAGCTGGTTTTGTTGTTGTAATGATTGATTAGTGAGGTGATTTTGTTGTTGTAATGATTGAGTAGTCAGGTGATTCAGGTTGTGAGTGAGTAGTGAGCTGGTTTTGTTGTTGTAATGATTGAGTAGTGATGTGGTTTTGTTGTTGTAATGATTGAGTAGTGAGCTGGTTTTGTTGTTGTAATGATTGAGTAGTGAGGTGATTCAGGTTGTGATTGAGTAGTGAGGTGGTTTTGTTGTTGTAATGATTGAGTAGTGAAGTGGTTTTGTTGTTGTAATGATTGAGTAGTGAGGTGCTTCAATTTGTTATGATTGAGTAGTGAGATGATTCAGGTTGTTATGATTGAGTCGTGAGGTGCATCAGGCTGTTATGATTGAGTGGTGAGGTAAATCAGTTTGTTATGCTTGAGAAGTGAATCAGTTCTTTAAATATTTTTGAGTGGTGTTGTGAATCAGTTTCTCAAAATGTTAAAGTAGCATGATGAAATTTGTTGGTATGCTTAATAAGTGAGGTGAATCTGTTTGAGAAGTAAAATAAATCAATATTTTATGTTTATGAAGTTCAGATAGTCAGTTTTTAAAAAAATGTTTCAGTAGTGAATCTGTTTTTCATGTTTGAAATGGATCACTTTGAGAAATAAGACAAATAAGCCTGTTCATTTAAAACAATAAGAGCATACATCATTTTTGTTTAACACCAGTTTAATCAATAAATGCAAACATAATTTGTGATAGATACAAAAAAGCCACGCTGCGCACAAAGAGTTCATTTGGTGATATGCCATGGATATGTATCTAGCAACACTTGGACACTTGTCAATTGGCCCAATAATATGCCATATGTTATCTCATGTATGTGTGTGCTCATGTATATAAATATGCAAACACATTACACATACATACATGACTCGACCATTCATGTTTGTGCACATATATACACGGAAATAACAGCCCTTCCTTATAAAATAAGCATGGAGAAACCAAACAAGAAATGTAAACATGTTTGAATTCTATGAGAAATATAAGAGACCAAGCTATTCATGGCTAGCAGGGTTTCAGTACAATATAGTGCTGAGAGATTATAATGATATCAATGTGGCTATAGAGCACACAATAATAATTATTGTGAATACACATGTGGTGGGGCAGGTGATCACAGCATTTTGTTCTATGACTCTAAAGAAACCTACATGTAGTGGGGAAGGTTATCACAACATTTTGTTCTATGATTCTCAAGAAATCTACATGTAGTGGGGACAGTGATCATAATGCTTTGTTCTATGACTCTTAAGAAACCTACATGTAATGGGGAAGGTTATCACAACATTTTGTTCTATGATTCTCAAGAAATCTACATGTAGTGGGGACAGTGATCACAAAGCTTTGTTCTATGACTCTTAAGAAACCTACATGTAGTAGGGAAGGTTATCACAACATTTTGTTCTATGACTCTTAAGAAACCTACATGTAGTGGGGAAGGTTATCACAACATTTTGTTCTATGACTCGTAAGAAACCTACATGTAGTGGGGAAGGTTATCACAACATTTTGTTCTATGACTCTTAAGAAATCTACATGTAGTGGGGACAGTGATAACTCTTAACTCAACGTCTTTATATTGGTTTAGAAGACTCTGCAGAGTCTGTATTCAACCAGTTTAATTTACATCATCTTGCTCTAAAAGCTATGCGCATCCAATTTATTCTTATATGTATTAATTGTCCCTGCCTCCACTATCTCCTGTGGCAATGCATTCCAAGCATTTACCACTTTCTGACTAAAAAAATATTTCCTAATATCCAATCTGGATCTATCTTTAGTTCATTTGTAGCTATGCCCTCTTGTTCATGTAGGTGGTTGTATTTTGAGAAACTTGTTATAGTCTATTTTATCCGTTCCTCTGATCATCCTATAAACCTGTATTGTGACTTTGAATTCTTCTCTTTTCTAGACAGTGTTGGCCGGTTTTTGCTTCTAACTGTAATTCTGGAAACCCAATATCAGCTTTGTCGCTCTTTTTTGCATTCTTTCTAGCATGTTTATGTCCCCTCTATGATAAGGACTCCACACCTGTACACAGTACTCCAATCTAGGTCTAACTAAAGCTTTATACAGTTTGACGATCACTTCCTTGCTCCAATGTTTAATATTTATTTTTATCATACCTAACATTGCATTTGTCTTTTTCACTGCTACCTGGACTTGCTCACTCACCTTACCTGTATGATCTATTATAACCCCTAGGTCCCTTTCCTTATCTATCTTTCTAATATTGTTGTCGCCCATTCTGTAATTATGTTCCATATTGGATCTACCTATGTGGATGACTGTACATTTATCTACATTAAACTCCATCTGCCAACTTACAGACCATTCTTGAATTTTATCGAAATCCGACCTCAATATATCCACTTCCGCTTTAGATGAGACACTACTGCATAGTTTTGTCTCATCAGCAAATTTTTCAATCATGGATCCCATGTCAATGTCCAAATCGTTTATATATATCAAGAACAAAACTGGTCCCAAAACCGAGCCCTGTGGCACTCCACTTTTTACTTTACACCACTCCTTATTTATGCCCACCCTCTGCCTTCTTCCTGTTAACCAATGTTTAATCAATTTGGCAACTTCCCCACCTATTTCATGTGATTTTTAACTTTCTAAATAATCTTTGATGAGGGTACTCTATCAAAGGCCTTTGCAAAATCTAGATAAATAACATCCACTGGCTCCCCTTTATCTATCACTTTAGTAACCTCCTCCATAAATTCTAATAGATTTGTTAAGCACGATCTCCCTCTAGTAAACCCATGCTGATTATTTCTGATTAGATTAAACTTGTCTAAATCCATTACAATGTTTTCTTTGATTATTGACGCTAACAATTTACAGACTATGCTCGTTAAACTCACTGGTCTATAATTTGCTGGATCAGATTTGTTGCCCTTTTTGAATAAGGGGGTCACTCCTGCATCTTTCCAATCCTGTGGAACAATCCCTTTTGCAAATGATTGAGAACATAATATAGCCAATGGTTTTTATATTTGGTCTCAAACAGCAATTTTGGATGAATACCATCTTGACCTGGACATTTATCCACTTTCAACCCCTCCAATTTTTAAAAACCATTTTCTCTGTAATACAGATTGATCGTAATCCCGCTTTTTCCATGTCTCTTTGAAAGATATCTATAGGCTCTGGGATCTTGGAGCACTCCTATTTTGTGAAGACTGTGCCAAAGTACTAATTGAGTAGATTAGCTGCCTCCCTATTCTCACTTATTATTTTTCCTATACTGTCTATGAGAGGGCCTACTTTGTCTTTCGTTCTTTGTTTATTTTTAATATAAGAAAAGAAGCTTTTAGTATCAGTCTTGATCCTCTGAGTAAGTTTTTTTTCGAAGTCTATTTTTGCTGTTTTATTCACTTTCTGAGCTATTCTGCTTGTTCAAATATTTTTAATATGTTTCTTTTGATCTACTTGCCTCTATATATTTTTTTTTCATGCTTTATTTTTAGCTCTTCTACATTTAACTACAAATCTAGTTATCCACTTGTTATGCTTGGGGTTTAACTACTTACATAGAACACATTCCTCTTTTAGCATTTCTAGAACTGTTTTAAAACTCTCCCACTCTTGTTCAACATATGTGATCACAGCAGACTTTGTTCTATGACTCTAAAGAAACCTACATGTAGTGGGGAAGGTGATCACAACACATTTTGTTCTATGACTCTAAAGAAACCTACATGTGGTGGGGCAGGTGATCACACAATAGACTTTGTTCTATGACACTAAGGAAACCTACATGTGCTTCTATGAGACTAAGAAAACCTACATGTGCTCCTATGACACTAAGGAAACCTACACGTGTTTCTATGACACTAAGGAAACCTACATGTGCTTCTATGACACTAAGGAAACCTACATGTGCTTCTATGACACTAAGGAAACCTACATGTGTTTCTATGACACTAAGGAAACCTACATGTGTTTCTATGACACTAAGGAAACCTACATGTGCTTCTATGACACTAATGAAACCTACATGTACTTCTATGACACTAATGAAACCTACATGTACTTCTATGACACTAATGAAACCTACATGTGCTTCTATGACACTAAGGAAACCTACATGTACTTCTATGACACTAATGCAACCTACATGTGCTTCTATGACACTAAGGAAACCTACATGTGTTTCTATGACACTAAGGAAACCTACATGTACTTCTATGACACTAATAAAACCTACATGTACTTCTATGACACTAATGAAACCTACATGTACTTCTATGACACTAATGAAACCTACATGTACTTCTATGACACTAATGAAACCTACATGTACTTCTATGGCACTAAGGAAACCTACATGTGCTTCTATGACACTAATGAAACCTACATGTACTTCTATGACACTAATGAAACCTACATGTACTTCTATGACACTAATGAAACCTACATGTGCTTCTATGACACTAAAGGAACCTACATGTATGTCTGGTGACCACAACAGACTTTGTTCTGTGACTCTAAAAAACCAGAATAATCAAACTGCAGGGTCATTTCAAAACTTGTCAACACTGATATCGGACTATTAACTTTAATGTATATCGAATTAATAATACTCAGTAGCATGATAACAAAAATACAAAAATCTGTATGTGGATGGTAGGGTACGATGTCTGATATTGGAGAGAAAAGCATAGGCCTACTGTCCTCTACTATTCAGTCCATCGTAAAAGGCAACTGAGTGGTTATATATGGGGCTGGCAGTCTCATTATGTCCAACAAAGTACCACAGTAGCACATAAATACATAAATGTTTTGATGCAGGCTTCTTGCAAGGTGGTCAACTGTGATGGTACCCTTATGCTAGAGTGACTTATGATAAATTCAGGTTAACAGTCTCAAAAAGTAATTGTCTATACTTGTTCCCCATTATAAATGGAACGTAACATTGTTTTAAAAAACCATCCTGTATTTGTGACTTCAAAATATGCCACACAAATTAACAATATATTAACAGAAATAGGTGGTACAAGAGCAATATTCATTCAATAACTGACAGACTAAAAAAAATAATAACACATGCACATACACAAACAAGCCAACCAACCACAAAAAAAGTATACATATCAACTGGCAGCACAGTTGTGCAATACTTGCTGGTATATGCTTTAAATAAGATACCATATTTTACATAAAAATATATACAATTGTGTGTCTGATGGGATCAACTAATATTAACAATAAAACTGTGCTGCAAGGTCTTCTTATAAACTTTCTCAAGTATACACAACAAGTGATAAATACAAGAAAATGTGTTATCAGTTCGAAGTTGGGTGCTACTTTGAATCTATGCTGTTCTCCCGCATACCTTTATCTGTTGTTTCAGTAACTTGGTTTATCAAGACAATATTGTGTGGGCAAACACATCATTTGTTACAACACCTAATTTTTTATTAAAAGGTTCAAACAACATCAGAAACAAAAAAATATAGTTTCACAAATAGTTTTTATAAAGCACTTCCTGTGAATTCATTCAAATGTGCCCTTTCCAAATGTTCACAAATTAGCTAATTAAAATATTGTCAACTCTGTAATTAAAAATCAGGTTATTATTATTGTAACCACATGACAAAAACTTTTAACTGACCAATCAATACTCTTGACTACCTTAAGTGGCTCAGGCCAGTGTTGACACACTTTTAATTATCTCATCTTTTTGCCACTGATGAAGCTTCCTCTTTTCCTCAGCTACATCACTATCTTTATTTTTCACTTTTCCTCTTTCTTTGCAAGTTTATATCAGCGACTGCAGTGTTACAAGCTAGAGCTAATAAAAGCATACAATTTTTTATACAATCTCCTAATCCTTGAATACCTTTATTTGATTCTGTCCCCACAATCTGATTCTCACATGCAAATTAATGTTTGTCAAAAGTCTGAACACTTTATATGTTGCATAAACACAAGTGGCATCTAGATAGAAAAGAATAGCACAACTGTATCCTTTCAGGTATGTTTTAAGAAGTGACTACAGAGAGTTGTGTATGAGACTAGCAATCTCTTCATATAAAACCATTGCTATTGAAACTACCATTACACTGCCTGTAAAGGGGCATCTGCAGTAGTGGTATTATCAACAAATATACACAAGTGAATCTGTGAACCGCCTCAATGAATGGTGAGATTAACACACAAGTGAATCTGTGAATCACCTCTATGCATGGGGAGATAAATACACACATGAATATGTGAACTGCCTCAATGAATGGGAGACAAACTAAAACAAGTAAATCTGTGAACCGCCTCAATGAATGGGAGACAAACTAAAACAAGTAAATCTGTGAACCACCTCAATAAATGGGAGACAAACTAACACAAGTGAATCTGTGAACCACCTCAATAAATGGGAGACAAACTAACACAAGTGAATCTGTGAACCGCCTCAATGAATGGGAGGCAAACTAACACAAGTAAATCTGTGAACCGCCTCAATGAATGGGGAGATTAACCCACAAGTTAATCTATGAACCACCTCTATGCATGGGGAGATAAATACACACGTGAATCTGTGAACCACCTCAATGAATGAGGAGACAAACTAATACAAGTAAATCTGTGAACTACCTCAATGAATGGGAGACAAACTTACACAAGTGAATCTGTGAACTACCTCAATGAATGGCAGACAAACTAACACAAGTGAATCTGTGAACCACCTCAATGAATGGGGAAGCAAACTATTAGTGACCACAGTGTACTTTTCCATTATTTCTTCTCTGGAAAATAATGCTGCGAGTGACAAATTAACATGTTTCAAATTCTCAACCAGTGTTGCAAACTTAACTTAGTTATTTCCAACTACAAATACCTTCAAAAATAACTAGAATCAGCTAACCTTTCCAAAATTTCAGTTAAATTTATGGCTAAAAGACATTTTTACCTTCTTTGTTTCATTTTGAGTCTATATAATGTTTTTTATAAAAGCAAATGTAAATGTAAGATATGTAAAGCATGTATAGCAAACTGTTTATTCAATCAAACATGTCAAAAAAGAAATATATTATATATATGTCTGGATAAATGCCAAATACAGTCAGACAATAGTAATGTATAATAATCTAATTTTTTTAGTCTAACAACATTACCTTTTACATCAAAGTTTTGAATTATTTTGTTTTCTCTTTAGATTGAGCTAGTTGAGCAGAAGTGAGAAAAACCAGTATACAGCTTCTTCAGGTCCATAAAATTGCTATACATAACAATCTTCTCACGAGTTGCAGAGTAGATGGCTGTTTTAAAAGGTGAGCAGTTTCAGATTGGGTACATTGTTTGTCACTCTAAAACCATCTTGTATGATTCTTGTCTTATATGAAATGTTGTCATTGGCCGGTAGGCAAAAAATCTGGGCTAGATTTTTATCGCTAATATTGTCATATGACTTTATTCCCAGTGCTGGGGTAGTTAAGGAGTTTTTAGGCTGAGGACTACAGGCCTTTTCGACACTTCTGTCGCTACATCATGTGCTGACTATGTTTGTTTAGTTCACCCTTACAGAAAAGAGAATATATGCCTTACCGAGGATTTGATTCTCTGTCCTACTTGTCAGCAGGCAGGCAATGAAGCTAAATGTTGTTGCCATCTAAGTCAAACATGTTCGTTTTTATATTGTACATAATATTTTATGTTGGTCTTGGAAGTCACTTTTGATGTTTCTTTGTAATAAGGATTACAGTGCCGATCCACCTCATTGGTGAGTCTTGATTAGTATATTTCACCTGACTCAGATGTTACTCTTCATTCACTTCAGAGCATTTGTAAATAAAATGGAAAAAAAATTTATAAATGATAGTATTTTTCTTTAACTATCAAGATTCTATAGATTTTTTTCATTATGATTTATAAAATCCTGAATTAAATGAATAAAATCAATGAAAAAAGGGTGTTTGTCTTATTTTATCTGTAACTATAAAAATTGTAATAAATTTTGAGTTTGCTATGTATGAATAGAGGAGTGTCTTCTTCTTCTTCTTCTTCTTCTGCGTTCGTTCTCAATCTCCGGCTACCAAGCTCTGAACAGGGCTTTGCAAGTAGCAGGATGTAGTCCGGAGAACGGATTGCATTGTGTCGCTAGTTTACAGCTTGGCTACGATATTTGCACCTTCGATCCGACACATTAGTTTTTGGCAGCAGAGGAGTGTCTAAAATGCCATGGTAATATGCAAAAAGTAGAAATTCCTGTATGTGTGCACCTGCTACAATAAAAGCTCCACCCATCGTGAGCAGTGCAAATCGAACACGCATCCCTTGCATCGTTTACACTAGTGTCACTAGGCCTATTACCATCAACGTATAGATCTAGCTCATTGTTGTCACTCTCTATCTCAATATCTGATTGATTATTATCAAAGTCTATCTTGTCAAATAAATCGAACAGATTCCGCCTTGACAGGACATATCAGATAAATCGCTCATTTTTGTGTGAAAATGCAATGGTTGTTTCAACTTCCAAGTTGTTTTCAATACTTTATAGATACGTTCTCCTTGTATACGAATTCAAATCAGAAGACAATGATAGGAGTAGTGACTGAAAAACAAATGCAATGAGATTTGAGGGCATCAGGGTTACCAGCGGTATAGGATCTTAAAGGTTAAAATGGCTATTGCTTGGCTATCTGTCAAAGCAATTTTTTTTTATTGGCTAGATTTCTGAAAAATCAGCCAGATGTGGCTGAAAAATTGCCAAGTTGGCAACACTGTTCGCAACTGATCAGGGCAGTTTAATATGTTGATTAACTTCCCTTAACCTACATTTGCCATGGCTCCCAATGTCATATAAAATTATATAGACTGATTTGAGGGCCTGCAGGTGATCAATCATTCAATTACTTGCATTTAACAGAATAAGAACATCATATTATAGCTGTGTTACATATCTTTTCATAGATTTTCAATCTACTTTTCTTGATATTTCTATATATCAACATCTACTGCTGTAAAATTGTGATCAGTAAATAGATTTTTAAATTCTACTCTCGACTTCAGACTGGACATCAACACTTCCTGCTGTAAAATTTTGATCATTTGCAAGTTTTTTATTCAAAAGGCTGCTAACAGAAAACGCCTGCTGCCCATTGAGCAGCTCAGCTGTGATATCATGAGACAAAATATGAGATTCTTTATTCGCCATATTCCAGGCATCATTAGGCACATTTTCGTTGAGTATACTTTCAGATCGAACAAGATTGGAGTCATCATCAAAAATAGGAGAGGCCTCTTCTGATTTCAATACCAACAATTGTGGAAAGACTTGTTTTTCCAAGAGTGCATTCTGTCGAGGACTGACACCATATGGGTCCTCATCAAAGTCTGCATCACCCACATCTTTATGTTCAAGTAAGCTTCGTGCTCTTCTGGCAGACAATTGAACATCTGCAATGGAACACATTGTAACAATATACATTTATTGTTATTATAAAATGAGATATTTCTTGCCAAGAAGGTAAGCTCACTGTTTTCACACATTGAGATATTGCCATTTAAGGTCATAAAAAGTAAAAGTAAAGTAACCCATAGAATTACTCCCGTAGGGGTGTGAGATGTTAGCAACCTCACAATTTAAAGGCTCGGCTATATGAGGGCGGTAGCCATCTCCTCTCCCTTGCCGCTTTTACTTCCCGAACTGAACTGGTACCCTTTTAAAGCTGGGTCGACCGGGAGCCATTGCAAAAACATTTCTGCCTCAACTGGAGAATAAACACAGGACCACTCAGATGCGAATCCAGCTCGCTAACCACTTCACTTGCTAAATTGATTGCTTAGCTGTTTATATAAATGGTTCTAATTTTAAATATTTTTGTTTAATAAACACATTCATTACACATAAAAAATGTTTTGGGAAGGACATTATGAACACTATTATGAAACTATATAGTGTGTGATAGAGGCTTGAGGTTACCTACTTTTGACATTACTAGTGTCCAGTGTTAACAAGGGCAGTCATTGTGACAGACGCGCAAGCCGCACTTCAGAAGGTACAGAAGGGATTGCTTAGGTACGAGTGGATAGCAGCTGTTGAGGCCTCAAACCTCCAGGGCTTGACATGGATTTACTGTCCTGGTCATGCTGGGGTTCAGGGCAACGAAAGAGCTGACATCTTGGCTTCATAAGCTCCCATCAAGGACACGTTAGTGATGGATAGGAATGACATTTTGAAATCAATCAATGATCGCCTATTAGATGAGTACACTGCACTAGATGAAATAGCAATCCACAGGGTCAAAGTTTAAAAATCAAACGAGCTTCAAGCGAAATAGGACGCATGAGAGGACGGAGCAAGAGAGTATATAACCAATGAGCTACAGGGACCATCAGCATCCATACTCTGCGCCATTTGCTCAGAGAGACTGAGCACCTATGGGTTTGCCCAAAGTGCAGTGACATCAATTCTTAGAAACAGAAATAGTGCCCAGTGTTAGTTTTGCAAAAGTAGACTGGTTTGAGCAGTTAAGTGTCCAATGCTGATTGGATAGTGGTTGGTGTTATGAGCTAGTCAAAAAAGTTGAAAGTACAGTTTATGGTGCATTCTAGATTTGCAGAATATTTTTTATATACCACACAGCCAGTCTTATCATAAGTTGCTATAATAGAAGATAGGCTTAGTTATCAAGGTAAAGGAAGTCCTACTGCAGACACTGCTGCCGGGAATGAAATTTGAGACTTCACTGCACTAGGTCACACCCTGTTTATGAGGTGGAGTGGCCAGTTCCCTTCCTTGCTGCATTTTCTTCCATAGCAGTAAGCTAGGTACACATTTACAGTTGAGTAGACTAAAGCATGCCGAGAGATTATGAAAGTTGACTCAGTATTTATGCAGTGAAATGTAAGCAGTCTACCACCAAGCTAATCAGATACTCAGCTATTCAATACAAAAACAAATATATATATTTTCTGATTCATGGCAGACTTCTCTTCTTGCATGGAAAACCTCACATGACCTAGATGGACATCCTTTTGCTAATAACAAGCAGATGTTTGTATTGGACTAAGTTTCATGATGCACACTTCTTGCCGGCGGATAGGAAAGACTTGATAAGACAGAGAGACCACCCTTACTACAAACAACTACAGATGGGCTGGAGATAGTCACAAGCTAGGTGAGCAACCTACTAAAACAAATATGGTTGCATGAAACCGCTTCTATATGGCGGGAAAGTAAGAGAAATCCTGCTTATGGGAATGTCCATTCCTAGTACACAAAGACTGAGATGATGAGGGAGGTGATGAATCTTCAAGATCAACAGGTGTGAAAATGCAATAGAAAAGTGTGTGGCACACTAGAGATGTATCAGGAGTTAAAAGAAGATAATGATTGGCTACAAATGGAAGGGATTGGAACCTCAATATGTGTACAGCATGCAGCAAACAGACAAACAAATAAATACAGTTGTGCAGATACTTCTTGGTCATCTGGGCAAGAATCTGCTGTACATATTAACAGGGAAGAGGCAACTCCTCCGGCAGATGGAGTTTAATGTAGACAAAATGTACAGTCATCCATCCACATGGTAAGATCCAATAAGGAATATATTTACATGACGGAAGAGAACAATATTAGAAAGAAAAGGAAAGGAACTTGGTGTTATAATAAATCATACATGTAAGGTGCGGGAGCAAGGCCAGTTGGCATTGAAAAAGGCTAATGCAATGCTAGATATAAAAAGAAACATTACACTTAAGTGCAAGGAAGTGATAGTCAAACTATATAAATCATTGGTGAGACCTAAATTTGAGTCCTGGAGGTACAAGAGGTTGGCAGACACATATGTTGTTGAATGCCCCCAATGAGTAGGTTTACTCTTTTGTGTGCCGTGAAACTGCCATGAAACAGCCTGTTTCCAGGGAGAACTGCATGGAAGTGAAGTGGTGGTCTTGGTCAGATATTTTTTGCCTGATTCTTGACTAACATTGTCCGATCAATATGTTTTTGCCTGACCAGATGTTAAGTCTCCTCTCCTCTCTGATACATTTTGTCACATAACTTTGATACATATTGCATATATTTCACTACATTTGAATACTAGTCACAGACCAAACAAATTTGACTGAGTAAAATACACATATTTACCTCTAACTGCCATGTTCTTTGAGGTAGCTGGAGTACTGTTATCATTATCAGATCCAAATGGATTCAGAGTTGGAACGACCAAAAGTGCAAAGGACAGTAATAAAACCTGATGATAACAAAAACAAACTTACAATTACATGTCAGCACTCATGTTTTCATTATAAACTTTAGGTAAACAGACTTGCTAGCCATAACTAATTCAACAGTGATACAACATCTCTTGATTGATCTTCATTATTATTACTAACCTAAATAGTAATAATGTTTAGTATCTGCTGATTAATTGTTGCTGTTGTTGTTTGATGCCCACAATGAGTAAGTTTACTTTTGTGTGTGCCCTGAAAAGGATGTTAAGTGGCGGGTTGTAGTTGCATGCGCACACTACTACGGGGATCACATTGATCCACATCTCGTCAGCCAGGCTGCCTTGAAAACAGCCTGTTTCCAGGGAATGCTACATGAAAGAAAGATTGTGGTCTTGGTCAGTGTATTGTGCCTGACCCTGACTTGACATCTTGTCAGTATGTTGTGCCTGACTGGACTAGCATTTAAGTTCCCCATCTTCTGATTAAAGTAATTTCATTTAAAAACCACCACTAAAGTATTCAATGTGCATTGATTTGATAATGATCTTTATGAAATAAATACCATATTCAATACATTTTTGTTACACAGCAAGTGTTTCCACATTCATATTATCAAAACAGAATGGCAGTGAATGAATAAAAAGCTTTGATACTCTTACCATTGCACAGGTTGATGCTTGTGCAGGGAATTTTGATTTTACAACAATGGACTGCAAACGTTTCAGCTGAGCAATCAAGGAACTGTATGCAAATTTATAAAACAAAAATAATATTATTAAAAATCATAAATAGAGATTCAAAATTTAAAAAAAAAAGAAAATTACTCCAAATAAAAATATATATATTTCTTTAAATAATGGTCAGAAATTTTGCTATACATATGTTAAAACAAGTAAATTTTCACAAATTGAAAAAAAAATAACACACAAAGATGATGAAGTAAAATAAAATGGCTAATGTCTACCAGAGATTTCAAACCTTCAAATACTGTCTGACAAGTAGTTGCAAAAACAATCTGTAAGAAATGTGTCTTTAGTTTGATATTGTTCACAAAAAGAAGGTCTGGATTCAGGATAAAACGCAAGACAAAATGACAGAAATTCTGAAGGAGCATGAAATAGTGCTCACCAAAAGCAATATACTGGAATAAGACTTAAAACTGTTTCTTCCATGAAACTTCATAGTAGGAAAATATTTTAATTTTGTTTACTACAGGCATAAAAGCAATGAATATCAATGTACTTTTTTCATACTAAATTTGTCTGAAATAGATCAAAAGAAGCTTTCCTCCATCCCGAATTAAAATTAATAATAACATTTTACTGTTTTTGTATTTTTCAACCCTGTCAAAATCTTCTTATCATAACATTTCTACTGTTAGTCCACTTGCTATGGTGTTATGTGTTTTTCTTGTAAATTTGACTATTTTTCATATTATAATTGGCCCATGGTGTAGTTAGAACATGTTAGCACAACAGAATTGGATCCTGCAGAGACTATTGACAAAATAAGAAAATTCTAATGTTCATCATAGCATGGAAAATGTATGAATAACCATACAACCAAACAGCACAAGGAAAGAGATGCAGTGGAGAGTATGATCCCCTAAATCAGTCAGCGTGGCACAATAAAAATAAGAAGTTTTGTTTCAAGATTCTAATTTTTTTAAATTGTGTTTTATATCCAGGGTATACAGTTTCTGTTACAGACAGTTGCTTGCATTGTTTTCACCAATACTGACATGCTTCTACAACTCTTGCTTGTATGCAGCAATGTGATTTAACTCTTTCCAGTTTCATTCGACCAGTGGAGTCCATGCACTAAACTTTAATACGAGTCAACTGATGTCCACTTCTAACACATGCATTATGCTTTGTCCTTTAGTTTTCGGTTTCAAGTTTTGGATGAATAATAGATGGTTAACAATGCAATGCATGTGCAGCTTTTATTTAATGTAGAGTTTTTTTGATAGGTAGGCAAAAAAAAGTGGTGAATTTTTAAAGTTGTCCTTTCCGTGCTATGAAATTTGAATAACGAGATACACAAAAGTATTTATTATTTGATCAAACCAATGATCATGCGTCTGGATTACACGAGGATATTCAACACACGTCTGCTTCAGACTTTGACTGGGACACAAAAGAAAGAGATTTAGGTTAACGTAGGAATACACATTACATATTGAGACCCAAAACATTTTTAACCATGATTTTTGTTCTCCATATTGATGACATTTTAAGCTTCGTATTATGTTTTTAATTATAAATACTTAATTTCCTCTTAGTCTGAAGACTTTATGTCAATGATAGTTTTATTATGTGTCTTAAGATTTCTAGATCGCTATTTTAGCCCAATTTATTTAATATTAATTAATTTTATTTGGAATAAACTATTTGACATGCAGATCTGTGCACTTGCTTGAAACTGTAAGACATCATCATGATGTGACATTTTCTTTCCAGCACACAGTCTCTGCCATGGCAACTCTGTATGCCTCTTGGTTTAGGGCGAGTTGGCCTACGTCATACAAAGACATCCCTAGACAGTCCATAAGGTCCTGATGCCATCTTCGTCAGGGTCTATCTCTTTTCCTCCTTTCAGGAACCATGCCCTGCATTATCCCTCTCTCCAGACCGTTGTCTCTTCATATGACCGAAATATTTTAACTTTAGTCATGTGATGTTGTCTAGAAGCCAATTTTTTAATACGATTGCAAATTGTCTCTATTTGTCTTTTTTTCTGTCCATTTCCTGTAGTTATATAATTTGTACGTAATTTCAGGTTGCTTTTTTTGGCAGTGATGCGTAAGACACAAATATGCAATATTAGAAAGGGTTAAGTTTAGATGTAACGCTTGCTCTATTTCCATAGTCTTCTTTAGTAGTGTTTGCATCAGCTTGTATCTAAAGCGGAGGTGTAGAAATAGCCGAAACAAAGATGAGAGAAGACCTAATGAACGCCATATCAACACCAAAGCCCATCCTTACTGTATACAAACCCATCTGGAAGCAGCAGCTCTTTCCAGAGGTGATAGAAAATATACCAGGTATAGAATACAAGAACAGTCAGACTGAAAACGAAAGAAGAGTCATAACCCTGAGATACACAGAGAAGACCTGCCCAAGCACTAACTGGACCCACGCATGCACTGATAGTTCTGCAACAAACACAACAGAAAATGGAGGAGGAGGAGGAGGGGTATTCCTGAGCCTAACAAACGGTAGAAAGACAATGCTGTCAGTGGCAATGGGAAAATTCTCAAGTAATTTCAGAGCAGAGGCATTAAAAGCTGCAGTAGAAACTATGTTGACAGGCAAAAGCAACGATGGTCAGGTAGTCTTTTTTACAATTTCCATGCATGTGGTTGCAGTAAAGAGCCAGAAAAATACAGAACTAAATGACCTAAGATCAGTACTATGCCAGCAGTCCACACCCAGAAGGCAATGAAGTGGCAGACAGGCTGGCAAAAGAAGATGAAAGTTTACCACAACCAGATTCAAGTGTGACCTACTCAGAGTCCAAAAGGTTTATTAGGGCCAGATACACCGACAAATAAGAAACAGAGCTACACAAAAACTGATGCTTATTACCAGTTGAACAGAAAAAAGCAGGTAGTAGTATTCAGACTCCACACAGGCCACAATAGACTGAGGTACCATCTATTCAATAAACTGAAGATAGCAGGTGCTACTGACGAATGCATTTGTGGTACTGGAAAAATTACCTCTGAACACCTGCTGCAAAGTTGTCCGACATACCCAACATACGAGGACCAGAGAATGCACATATGGCCATCACCAGTGTCAAGATTAGACAAGTTCTATGACAGTGTCGATGGACTCAAAATGGCCGCTGCTTTCTTTGAACATACTCAAGTCAACGCCTGATAGCGTACGAAGAAGAATTATATTTATTGTTATTTCTCATCCCTCCCTTCCTTTCATTTTTTGCTCTTATTAAAAATTAGATTTCTCATTTAATTGCTTTTAATTCACTTAACAAAATAAAACAACAAAAATGCAAAGTACATACACATTTTGCTTCTCCAAGGAGTCTACTTTCTTCTGAAGTTCACGATTTTCCAGTGTGCAAACCTTAACACGCTGCTCCAATCCATCAACATATCCTTGCTTTCTTTTTCGACTTTCTTTAGCTGATATCTGCCAAGACATTAACAAAAATATGGATCATCTAACCAATATTACATGACAGTAAGTTATAGTGTCCTAGTTCACTCCTTTACTAAAACTTCTTGTCCCTTTGTCACTCCAGCTGGAGTATAGGACCACCACTATAATCAACCTCCTTTAGGACGTCTGCACCAATGCACAGAGTGCTTTTGCAATGGTGATTTCTGTAGCATTTTGTTTATATTATGAGGTTGTTAGTCACACAACAACTTTCTTTGATCACGACATGCATGGAGGTGCAGTGAGTTTATTCTTTCCTCCCCAGAAAAGGGTCCTGAATCCAAGCAGAACTGCTCAGGGATCCAGGCAAAACTGTTGTGGGATCCAAGCAGAACTGTTGTGGGATCCAAGCAGAACTGTCCTGGGATCGAGGCAGAACTGTTGTGCGATCCAATCAGAACTGTCCTGGGATCCAAGCAGAACTGTCCTGGAGATCCAAGTAGAACTGTTGTGGGATCCAAGCAGCACTGTCCTGGGATCCAAGCAGAACTGTTGTGGGATCCAATTAGAACTGTCCTGGGGTCCAAGCAGAACTTTCCTGGAGATCCAAGTAGAACTGTTGTGGGATCCAAGCAGAACTGTCCTGGGGAACCAAGCAGAACTGTCCTAGGGATCCAAGCAGAACTGTCCTGGGGATCCAAGCAGAACTGTCCTGGGGATTCAAGCAGAACTGTCCTGGGGATCCAAGCATAATTGTCTTGGGGATCCAAGCAGAACTGTCCTGGGGATCCAAGTAGAACTGTCCTGGGTATTCAAGCAGAACTGTCCTGGGGATTCAAGCAGAACTGTCCTGAGGATTCAAGCAGAACTGTCCTGGGATCCAAGCAGAACTGCCATGGGGATTCAAGCAGAACTGTCCTGGGATCCAAGCATAACTGTCCTGGTAGTCCAAGCAGAACTGACCTGGGCTATTTTCTCCACTGTTTACCAGCATCTCCCTGTTGTTTTTGAAGCAGCCTCTAGTCTCTTCTGCACGTGCTCTTTGACCTTCACTATGCCTCTTTTCCCCTCAGTGTTCTACAATGGCCTTTGCCTTGTGATGCTGGATTGGGTCTTTAGCAGTGTATGGCCTATCCAGCTACCTTCGTCTTAAGATTTCCTAAGATTCATTAAAACTAACATTTTGATAAATATATATTTCAAAATCAATTTGTTTTTTTAACAATCAGTTATTACTGCCATAAACCATTCGACAGAAACTTTTACTAAATTTTTCCAGTAATGGTTCATGTGTTTCATAGTGTAGATTAAAGAATAGCAACACTGCACTAAAACATGTGTATATGATGGCTATGAAAGATAGTGAATGGGTCTGGTAAAAAAAAATATTTTACTGCATTTATTCCCATTGCAGGGGTCCACTGCCAGAAATTATAGGAATGGGAATAAAGATTTCTTGCCCCTGTACAGTGTGCATGCTAGTTTTAAAAAAAATGTAACCCCAAACATTAAAAAAAATCTATGCATTACAAAATTTTTGAACCAATGTTCCCTTGACCATGAAACCAATATCCTAACACTCACCCACATGCTCTTCATGGGGCTAGTAGCCTCATTTCAAACAAAAGGGTAACATACAACATGAATGCAAGAGCACATCAACTGTTTACTTATGCCCCGGTTTTATGTAAAGGAGTGAACAAGGAAAAGATGTCAACTAGCTTAAGCACGCTATTGTTTACCTTGTTTCTAATCTTTCTTCTGACTGATTTCAAGAGCCTCTCCTCATCCCGAGTAAGAGGTAAGTTAGAGGGGAGGCTCACACCTTCTTTTGCCAGCAACTCTTTCTCTTCATCTGTAAGACGAAGTTCTGGAAACTGAAGAAGCCCCAAATGAAATTAAAATGAATAAATTGTTACATCAAGTTTACAATTCATAGTATGATAATCTAAATAAACATAAATATAGCAACATTTACTACATTTAAAAAAGCCCACATGAACTGTATAAACAAAACAGAGCATTGTAATAAATCACAATTAAATTGGTAATTGGGATCAATATGCTGAGCAGCAAATGAGCTGCAGTGGTCAGCGACCCATTGCTGACTGCTAGCTTCAGGGCCAGCGAACCATAGCTGCCAAGACCCTTCTACACCTCCACATGGTGATCCTGGATAACAGGCTGTAGCAGGGCAGACTGGCTAAAGAGAAGGGATCGAAGAGGGAATGCTAACCTGGTACTAAAAAAATGCTTGCTGAAGTCGGATGTGTTGGACTGAAAGGTGCAAATATCGCAGCCAAGCTGTAAACTACGACACAACGCATTCTGTTCTCTGGACTACATTCTGCTACTTAAGCCCTTTCAGGGTTTGGTAGTGGGAGATTGAGAACGAACGAAGAAGAAGAAGAAGAAATTGGTAATTTGTTTACACTTTAAAATGCAGAGAAACTATTATCACAAGAAAGTCTTTCCAAGGCACATGCAATTGTAAAAATACTATTTCATTTTTTAAAATGTAATGAGAATACAATTTTTGTCTGAAAAATAACATGTCAAGCATATCAAAAACTGAGAAAACCACAATTCTATGCATGAACATCATCAAAGAAGTCCCCCATGACACTGACATTCAATTGCTAATAGGTCCGAACTTCATAGAACCATTGCCTATACAATGGAGCCATATCTACTGTGTGACTGTTTGTCTAGTCATCATGTAGCCACATTCCCTTTCTTATTCGCTATGGATTCCAGATGTGGTATTCTCTGGCAATTTTGGATGATGATATCTGGTAAATATTTATGTTTATTTCCCAATAGACTATTATACATTCATTTTTTTATCACAAGTAAAATCTTGACAGTTATGACAATAATTCTGATCATGCCAATAGAAATCTATATTTACAACATGTTGCTACTATTAGGTATTTTTTTCAATTTCAAGAATTGCATAGAGGTGTTCAATATAAAAATAACATCCGTAAAAGAAAATGAGTCAAATCAAAGTATTTTTTATAATTCTACTACAAATTCTTCACACTTTTAAAAATAAAATCCTCATTCTGGGATTCAGACAAATTAGCATACAATTAGCACACTAGAAAACAAATTGACATAGTAAAACTGCTGATCAAAACAAAATCCTTACATTAGAACAATTGTTGATATTTGGATCAACATCCTTCATTGTGAATGGTAACATTGAGTCTACTTTGTTCATCCGCTGAATAGGGATTAATTTTGTACTTGATCCGTTGAGGACCAGAACAGACTGAGTGCCACAGCTGTGAATATCTGAAGACGGTGATTCTAAATCCTGATTGTCCATGTCTATTTGAATTATAAATAGAGTGAAAAAGGTTACCAGATGTGCCCTTATGTCAATTATATACCAAATATGTATTTACTGATACTAACTGAAAACAAACAAATCCAAATAAACTCATTACACTTTAACAGAATGTTAGAAAATCATGCATAACAATTTAATGTCTAGCCTGTGTGAAATGGATCGCCCCTTCCCCAACAAAACTGCAGGCCCCTGGGACATGGCCATCAGATGTGGCCATGGACACGATCACACAACGCCATTCGCCCTGGTGATCTAAGCATACTATTGAATTGCATTGTATTGTATTGTATTGTTTAGTCTGTGATAAATGCTTCAAGAATTCTATTGTGCAATGAAAATTTTCAATCTAGAAAATACTTCATAACAATTTTTATAATGATTAATCACTGTAAAGAAAAGAAAAATGCTATACATTAACACTTTTAATCAAAACTGATAATCATTAGCAATATAAATTAAAACTACAATTTTACTCAAGTTAAAACAAAAAATTGTTAGTATTATTAAACAAAATGATGAAATAGTAATATTGGTCAGCAAAAAAACAGTAAGTTGAAAAATGAACCTTCAAAACAACTGCAAGCATCTAAACTTCAGTGGAAAACTCACCAAAATCTATAGATATATCATCGTCATTGCCACATGAAGTGTAATCAAGGTCATCATTATCAGCAGCCATTTTATCTACTATGTGACTGTAGCCTGATGTCTCTGCCTTGACCATACTGACGTAAACATCATCTGTTCTGAGAATATTATATGAAATACTGTCTGTGTATGAGGGGAAACTGGACTCTTTGATGTGGGCAGGATAAGCTGATGAATATATTGGCGAAGAATATAGTTCCAATTGATCATCTGTCATATTTTGGGGAGAATTTATACTTAGTCTTAAAACAGAACTTGAATCATCTGAGACAATTGATGTTTCACTGTCACTGTGCTCGCTTGTTGGTGATTTGTGAGCTATGTAGTCATGGTCAGAATGGAAAGTTTTCCTCTTGGTTGGAGACTCTCCATCGATAAGAGAGCCTGGCTGGGCAGCATTGATAAGACTCTCAAATAAATTGTCACTTAGAAGATCTAGGTCACCCTAGAACAAAATAAAACACAGATCTTATGTCAGAATACCTATCATCTTTCACTTCCATTTTTATAGTTAACAAAATCTGGCATAGAATAGCTTTAATATAAAGTTATTTTTAAATTGTCATCATAAATGGCATTCTTCACATTTTCTGCGGAATTGAGGACTATAGCTGTTTCTTGAGATAAGTTTGTTAACATCAATATAGTAAAAGGTGACACATAAGGTTTGTGTAGTGGTTTAGAAATATCTTTTTTACTATATCACAAACTGTTTATATTATTTACTTGCATATTCTCTTATTGAGACATATGTTTTTTTTAGCTACTGAGGGAGCGGCAATTCAACCATATCTACAGTACACCAAAAAACCATTACAAAATATTAATAACACTTGCCCTCTTAGTTGTAGTGTTACATATGATGCTTCATTGCATCATACATAACAATAACATGGATAGAACAGAAAGCTAGAGTATGCTTATTTTAATATAGGTATATTTATATTTTGTATTAACAATCATTCATTTAGAAATACTACTTTACTTACTTTAAAAAGATCAGAATAGTAAATTTGCAATATAAATTCTTAATTAGAAGCTTATACTTACAAAGCTAATGTTGTGGAAAACACTGTCTTGTTCTGCATAGTTTGTCTCAGATTCAAAGTTGTGTTTACTTATGTTATTGTGGGGTATAAAGCTAACACCATCATCTTTCATCCCACTACAACCGCCATCAAACAACAGATCCAAGACATCAGTTGGAACAGTATCAAACTCCATGTCGTCGATATGGTGTCTGCAGGCTAAATGTGTTGATAGCAGCACGCTGTCGGTGTCGTATACAATTCCAAGTCAATCTCGGACACGTCACATCTATGACATAAGACGACCGTAATAATTGTAATTTGACGGGGGTTTCCCTTCATCTACTTTTAAAAAAATAACTTTATTTAAAAACAACACAATTTGACAATGGTTAAAGTTAATGCATTCGCTTATTTTGCTACATTATAACAAATAATTATTGATAGCAAGTTTTAAAACAAGTTGTTGTACCAGTCTTCTTAGCTTCAACAAAATATGCCAAGACCAGATCAGCTTTTTAGCTAGCAGAATACCTGCAACAGATTCAGTTCTATTGCTTTAAGAAAAAAGGGGTGGGGTTGTTCTGTTACTATGTTTAGGAGATAGAAGTAAACTTCCGGTTTATTCATCAACGTGGAAGTTTGTTAAAGTCAGCAAATTTCAGTTTCGAAATAATTCTTCTCCAGATGAAACACATACAAAGGCACGGCTATAAAAGAGGACATTCAATATATTAATTTTTTTATCTTCAAGATTGCTCCCTGTACATCACATAACTGTATTTTATTCTTGTGAATACATTTTGGCCATTCTGAACTATAAACAAGAACTGGTTTTTAAAAACTAAATTACTTTGTTATGCGCTGTTAAGAATCGACGTCATTACACTCCGAGCAGACCCATAGGCACGCAGTCCCTCTCAGCAAATGGCGAAGAGTGTAATGCACTTGTTGTACACACTCCTACTCCGTCCTCTCAAGCGCCTCTCTCTGCTGAACCCCCGCATGGTTTCAAAATCTTGCATTGCTGGTTCATCGATTGCAGTATCTTCATCCAAAAAGGCGGTCGTTTTGATCAACTTCAAAATGTCACCTATATCCATTGTCAATGTCCCCAATGCGGATGCCCCTGATGTCAGCTCTTTCATTCCCGCAAATCCCAGAATGGTCAGGCTAGTAGATCCACACAAGTTCCAGGAGGCTAGAGGTCTCTATGTCTACTATCCACTCATGCTACAGTCAGCCCTTCTGCACCGTCGGAAACAAGGGTTGAGAGTTAGATATAATTACGACCCAGATAGACCTAGAGGTCCTAAAAGCCCCCCCCCCCCCCCCCAATCGATCCCTGCTTCGGTCTCCATTATGATTCTGTCAAGTATGCAACGCTTCTCTCAGCAACGACCATTCCTCTCACTCTAGCAGAGAAGCCCCAACCAGCTTTCTTACCTCGTAGTATATATCCATCAGTATATTTGACAGTATCAGAATCCTGGACATTTTCAATTATTCTTTGTTTGACCCGGGGTTCGCTTTCCCACTGTAAATTACTAAACTTAACGTCTTTATACTGGTTTAGAAGACTTTGCAGTCTGTATAATAGCCGTTCATCGCAGGTAATGATGACAACAGCAATCACACGAGTTGTGTTGCATTTCACTGGTGGAGTCCATAGGTGGCTGTAATGTCGAAGTCTGACATGGAAACCCCTTCCACATATATAGCATTTAATGTCAGAGTTGAACATGTGAGTATATTTTTTTTCGTTTTTTTTTCTCGCTATGTGCTATTTTTCTGTGCTTCGGAGGTCCGGTGTTTCCCAACAATGGAGGTACATGTGAGGGTAGTTCTACGCCATACCTTGCAGTCCTGTGCGAATCATTCCCATGAGTTTGCATCGATGTTGAAGCGTGTCAGAGGTACTTTGGAAGAGTCTTTGAAGCGTTTCTTTTAGCCACCGACCAAACGCAGGCCCCCTTTCAGCTCACCATCTTTTAGTTGTTTGGGGAGGCTATAGTCTGGCAGGCATACGGCGAGGCCGGCCCACCTGATCTAGGTCTTCTGCAACAGTGTGACGATGCTCGGTATTTTTGCCTTCATGTGGATCTCGGTGTCTGGTACCCAATCCTGCCACTGCATTCTCAACAGTCTACGGAGGCAGCTTATGTGGATGTGATTTATTTTGCGGAACGGGGTTTTGCTCTCCCGACTCACTGAGGCCGCACCTTGACTATCCACCTTTGCATTCTTAAAATCTATCACATCAACTAACACTTCAATAAACTAAGGACACTATTTCAAAACAATAAAAATAAATTCTTCATTTCTACACTTCCCAACTCTTCCACTCTTCTAGCATGCATAACTTCCTACACGCTCCTATATATTGGTTATCTGACTTAAAACTACCCTTCAATAAACTACTAAAACTATTGTCAACAGTTTACTTTCCGTACTTGGCCTGCTGTAACGTGAATCTGAATTATGGCATATTGACGCCAATGGTTACTTCGCGGTAAACCCAACCCATGTAAACGTCCTTGGCTCAGTTTCTTAGCGACGACTGTCAATCTACGCGGTGGATATCAAAAGACTAGCCTACTGCTGTGAATCTACGATGACTACAAACTTAGTGAAGGCAGCACGTGTTTAAACTGGGACGTTGACCACGCGTATTAAACAAAGGCAGGTTGACCACATGGTAACCTGGCGCAGGTCAAAACACGTGTAAAAATGGTAAAGTTTTCTTTCAGCTGATCTAGATCTGACAAGAAGCCTGTTCTCTCATATAGCTGGTAGCTATGACGGATCTAGGCTGCTTCTTTGAGATCTATGCGATGCCTATAAACTTAAAAGGTCGCCCACGTGTCTGCCGCTGGTTAAAATGTTAACCTGGTGAAATTCTAATTACTCATAAATGAAAATTAGTAATACGTTACTTCTGTAAACTGGAACTCAGTCAATGCGACGTTCGCTCTTCTCTGACTGTCTCTCTGAATCGACTCTCAAAGCCGTCTCTATGAATAAGTCCCTGTCTAAATCTGTGTCTCTCTCCACACCTGTGTCTCTCTGAATCTCTTTGAATGAGTTTTAATGACTCTCTGAAAAATCCCTCTCTAAATCTGTTGTCTCTCTCCGAATCGTCTCTCTCCAAAATGTCTGTCTCGAAATGTTTCTCACTCGAAATGTTCCTCTCCTAAATGTCTCTTTGAAAATGCGTCGTTCACTCTCGAAATCTCTCTTGAAAAAAAATGTATCTCTGGAATCCTCACTCTGAATCTCTCTGAATTAATATGTGGACTTTCGGTCAACCTCGGCTTTTATTATTCCCGGACTAATTTCTCTGTCGGTCCTATATTTCAAAATGGCGTCGTGTGGGCGCCTATATTAATCCGCCACCTGTCGCGGTACTTGCTGACGGAGTGGTCAGGTCATGTGGAAAGTCCACCTCTAAATTTAAAAAAAATATCAAATTACGTTTGCGGTGTCATTCTAGAAAAAATAAGAGCTGTCAATATGGAAACAAGATTTGTCTGGTAAGACTAAATCTGTCACATAGAGAATATGCCACATATGTTTGCCTCCATCTTTCGGTGCTGGCAGCGAGGGCACAGTCATCAGCAAAAAGCAAGTTTGAGATGGTTGTGTCCTTTACCTTGGTTTGAGCATGTGATTGAAGAGTTTTTCGTCAGTTCTGTATTTAATTTCCGTTTTGGATACAACCCTAAAAACTAACACTGAGCATGACACCAAACATTATGCTAAAGAGCGTTGGGGCTAGTACCCAGCCCTGCTTGATGCCATTTGACACATACACGACATTTGACGTTTCCCGATCACTCAGCACATGAGCATTCATACCCTGATGGAATTGTTTGCCGATCTTGGTGAATCTGCTGGAACAGCGGAATTTTTCCATGACCTTCCAAAGTCCATCTCTGTTTACGATATCAAAAATCTTTGTTAGGTCCACGAAAGTGATGTACATCCCACGTTGCTGCTCTTGGCATTTTTTCTGAAGTTGCCGAGCCGCGAATATCATATCCACAGTTCCGCGACTCGATCTGAAGCCACATTGGCTCTCTGAAAGAAGATCATGTTCTAGCTCCAAGCCTTTGAAAACAGAATGTCTCCAAATGTTATTTATATCTACAAATTAATTGACCAATTGTCCACCTCTTATAGAGCGGAAGTAGTGTTCCAGTGGATACCTGGCCATGTCGGGATCCCAGGAAAAGAGAAGGCTGATGAGTTGGCCAGAAGCGGGGTAGTGCTACAACAGCCAATACCTAGCATCACATTACAAACCTGCAAGCAAATCCAGAAAAATAACTACAAACAGGAATGGCTAGATCAGTGAGCCACATCCCAGGCATGCCGAGTATATTTAAAAAACAAAGCAAGTCCAGATCCCCAGAACTCAGCCAAGAAACTGAAACGAAGAAACCTTAGTTTGATCTTCAAGCTGAGAACAGGCCATGCCCCTCTCAACAAACATCTGAATAGATTAGACCGACTACGTGAACCAAACTGCAGATTCTGTCATGACCACGAAGAGTCAGTCGATCACTTCCTGACTTTGTGCCCAAGGCTGGCCGATCTGTGGAACCTACTGCTACACCACACTCCACCATACACAACACACGCTACACATCACTACAACAATTGAGGAGGACGTGTACTTTTGTTCGGGAGGCATTGGGCTGTCAAGAGCTGCTAGCTCACAGCTAAAGGGATTATATCATTAACTTAACTTCTGTATACTAGTTTTACTCAGAATTATTACCGGAGGTCTATGAAGCACCCCAATTAGAGAACTCGAAGCGGTAGCAGGCCTCCAGAGCCTCGCTATGAAGAAAAAATACTAAACCTGACAGAAAAATACAAGCGTATGAATAAACATCCAATGCAGGGAAAAGTAAGTGAATTAACAAACAAAAAAAAGAACAAGCTTCAATCTTTTATCAAAAGCCCTTACAGTCAGGAACAGTGACATCATATCAAAATGTCCAACAACATGGGAAATGACACAAGTATATGAAAATGCAGACCAACAGCCCAACTTCACGGTGGAAGCGAAAATACCAGGTATCGATAGAAAGGTGGAAGAATCAGACCATACATTGAGAGAAAAAAACCCTAAAGCATATTGGAGACGCCTATCCTCAACCCATGTGGACGCACGTCTACACAGATGGATCATCAGAGGAAGCATTGAGGAAAGGAGGGGTGGGACTCGTCATATTTCTACAGGATCGAACCGTTATAGAAAAAGCAAGTGCTGCCGGGGAGCCCTCGACAAATCTAAGAACAGAGCAACAGGCATTAATTGAAGCAGTCAAACTATTGGATGAAAATGGGTTAACGGATAACATAATAGTGTTTTTGTGCGACTGCATGGAAATTTTGCAGGCCACACAAAGATAACCCCAAAATAGTATGGAAAGGGAACTGATATGCCAACTAAACAAACTCTCAGAACACAATAAAATCACACTGCAGTGGATTCCAGCTCACTGCGGCATACTGGGAATGAATTGGCGGACAGGCTAGCCAGGGAGGGAAGACAGAGAGAACAATTCACCCACCCAGTGTCACTGCCAGAAGTCAAAGCAAACATCCCCAACAAAAATATAAACAACAGTGGAAGAGAGAACAAACAGTAAATACCCACAGGACCCAATCAATAGACTTAATGGGAAACAGTATACCACAATTTCTCGCCTCAGAACAGGTGATTGCAGACTAAATGCACACATGCATAGAATGATAGCAGCACAGACTGCACAATGCATATGTCAGAGAGGACCCCAGACTCCAGAACACATCCTGCAAACATGTCCACTGCACCAAGTCTCCCGTGAGAAGACCTGGCCCGAGGAGAGAAACATACAAGACAAACTGTGGGGAACCATTGAGGACCTGCGACTGATGTGTCACTTCATGGATGCAGCCCATCTGGTGGCATAAAACGAGCACACGAAACCGAACGCAAAGAAGAAGAAGAAGTATACTAGTTTATAAGTCTCGACATAGTCTGTATACAACTAGTTTATTCCACTCCACCGATACTGAAAATACTGTGAACATCCAATCTATTTTTGAATGCATTAACTTACTCTGCCTCCATCATTTTCTGCGGCAATGTATTCCAAGAATTCATTACTCTTTGACTAAACAAATATTTCTTAATATCTAATCTAGACATGTCTTTAAACAATTTGAAGCTGTGCCTCTTGTTTTTGTAGCCGGTTGTAGTTTGAAAAACTTGGCATTGTCTAATTTATCCTTTCCTTTTATTAATTTATAGACATATTCGAATTCTTCTCTGTTCGAGACACCGAACGACCAGTTTTTTTGTCTTTCCTCATAACTATAATTCTGGAACCGCGATAATTTTGTGTATCTCTTTTTTGTATCCTTTCTAGCATGTCTTTATCTATTCTATGATAAGGACTCCACACACGAATACAGTATGCCGATTTAGGTCTCAACAATAATTTTATAATTTGATTAGTATTTCCTTGCTCTTATGTGAAACATTTCTTTTTATCACACCAAACATGTCAGTAGACTTTTTCATTTCTACTTGGACTTGCTCCCGCACCTTACATGTATGAGCTATTATAACTCCTAGGTCTCTTTCCTTTTTTAGTATACTAATATTGTTCACTTCCATCATGTAATTCTATTTATTAGATCTTCCCAGGCGGATAACTGTACATTTTTCTACATTAAACGCCATTTACCAGCTCTCAGACCATTTTTGAATCGTATCTAAATTCGATCTTAGTAGATCCACCTCTTCCGGAGAAGAGATATTGCCGAATAATTTTGTGTCATCCCCGAACTTTGCAATCATGGATCTGATATCAATGTTCAAATATATTTATGTATATCAAAAACACAATTGGTCTCAACACCGATCCCTGAGGCACTCCACTAACACATTGATCTCAACACCGATCCCTGAGGCACTCCACTAACACATTGGTCTCAACACCGATCCCTGAGGCACTCCACTAACACATTGGTCTCAACACCGATCCCTGAGGCACTCCACTAACACATTGGTCTCAACACGGATCCCCGAGGCACTCCACTAACACATTGGTCTCAACACCGATCCCCGAGGCACTCCACTAACACATTGGTCTCAACACCGATCCCTGAGGCACTCCACTAACACATTGGTCTCAACACCGATCCCTGAGGCACTCCACTAACACATTGGTCTCAACACCGATCCCCGAGGCACTCTACTAACACATTGGTCTCAACACCGATCCCTGAGGCACTCCACTAACACATCACACCAGTTATAGTACTGGCACTCCTTATTTATGTACACTGTCTGCCTTCTGTCCGTGGACCAATTGGCAACTCCGTCAACTATGCCATGTGATTCAACTTTCGAAACAATCGTTGATGAGGTACTCTATCAAAGGCCTTTGCAAAATCCAGGCGAATAACGTCCATCGGCACTCCACCATCTAACATTTTGGTAACCTCCTCTGTGAATTCTAATAGATTGGTTTAACGTGATCTCCCTTTAGTAAACCCATGTAGACTATTTCTTATCAAATGAAACATGTCCAAGTACAGTACTATGTTGTCTTTTATAATGGACTTTTCCCGATTATGTATAACGAGGCATGTTGCGGAGACCATACTAGAGAGTAAGGTAGAAGGCATTCATCCAAGAGACATACGCAATTATAAGTGGTCGAATAACATCAGGAGATGAACTGGGAAGGCATTCGTCCAGAGACAGACACAATTATAAGTGGTCGAATAACATCAGAAGATGAACTTTGAAGGCATTCATCCAAGAGACAGACACAATTGTAAGTGATCGAATAACATCAGAGGATGAACTGGGAAAACAATGTCAGTTGCACCACCGGCGCAAGAGATATACTATGCTAGAGTTGCACAATTGCAGACGACCTTCATTCTGGAGATAGCAACTGAACTGAGGGCTTTTAATGGTTTCGTAGCAATAGTATACTGTTTGCCATTCACAGCAGTGCCATTTTCCCATTCGCACTGAGTTGTATACGTAAACACTTACTTCACCCGATTTCCACATTTGACAGGGGTTGAACTTTAAAAGACATAATACCTTGCTGTTATTTAACATCTACATGGAAAAAATCGCACCAGAGACTGATCAAATTGAGACATCTCAAGCAGAACATAACTCAATACACGAATTACTATTTGCAGATGAATAGTGCTTGCTGTACGACGATGAAAACAAACTGCAAAACCACATGAACATGATTGCGACTACATGTGCTAAATACAATATGCAAATTAGCGAGAACAAAACAGACACTATGATGATCAGTAGAACCCATGGGACACTCAAGATGAGTGTAAATGATATTACTCTTCAACAAGTCTATGAGTTCAAGTATTTTGGAACTATTTTTTCGGCAGACGGTAGGATCGATAGGGAAATTGAGTCTAGGTGTCAGAAAGCATCTGTGGTTACTTATCTGCTGTCCGAACTGCTTAGACACCCGAGCATTAGTTTGGCAACAAAGCAACAGCTGATAAACAGTATATTTATGCCGACTCTGTGCTACCAGTGCCAAACATGACATCTGTTCAGGGCGCGTGAGAGCAGAATTTCAACTTGTGAAATGAAGTGTTTGAGGAAGGTCATCGGTGTTACCAGGAGAGACAAAATGTGGAACGACGACATTCGAAGTATGGTCGGCACTACGTCTTGTGTCAAATACATTTCCGGACAGAAAATAAGTTGGTTTGGTCATCTCATGAGAATGCACCCTCATCAACTTCCACTGATGGCTTACAACGCTGGTAGATCTGGCTACAGGACAAGGGTGCGGCGCGAGGAAGGTGGATAGATGACAGTAGTGAATGCTTGGAATGCATTGCCAGAGGAGGTAGTGGAGGCAGGGACAGTTAATGCATTCAAGAATAAATTGGATGCCCATAGCTTTTAGAGCAAAGTGATGTAACTGGTTGTATACAGACTCTGCAGGGTTTTCTAAACCAGTATAAAGACGTTAAGTTAAGTTATTAGAGTGATTGTGCAACAAGGGCTCACATTGACCGACGCAACGCACTTGACGCAGGATAGACAACTTAAGCCGCTCAATGGCACACGTGGAAAGAAAACTAATACCTTGATGAAAACAATACAAGAAGAAAAGATGAAGAACGAACATATATGAGACTACACACACAAAAACGCCATAATAAGAAGGATAACATCAAAAGATTGACAGGGAAAATAAAGCCTGTCCGATTGTATGATCAGGTAATAGACAGAGGGCAGGTGAAGTGTCTTGCCACAAAGCTTCGGGTTGAGATGGAATTTGAACTGAACAGAACCATCTGACTGGTATTGCAATCTGGGACTTCGCGAACTACTTCCGTTTTCCGCTAACCGCAACAGTCTGCTAGGAGCAGATCTTTGTTTCCTTACTTACATGTTTTATTTCTCTTTACTGGATGTATTATTTTTATGCAAGGACTAGTCTAGGCTGTTTCAAGTCTTTGTCAAATGGCAGCAGCAACACTTTCGCCAGGGCCATCTGGTAGTGGTAAGAAGTAGATTTTAAAGATCTATATCAATATACTATTACAACTTAAGTACTTTATTTAATAATTAAGTCTATTAACTTAAGTATTATATAATACTACTCTTTACTAGACATCATTACTTCATTAGTATAGACTACAGCAGTCGCTACACAATCAGTATGATTACAGTACTATAGTCTATTTAATATTAGTATAGACATCTATTCTAGTATTACAGTATAATATTAGTATTATTAAAGTCTATGCATGTAATTAATAATTTGTGTAGACCTAAATCCAAAATAATAAAATAGGGTTTAATTAATTTAATCATATAAACATAATTAATAACACATGATGTGGCGAAAGAATAGTATCAGAATGGTAATACTAATAGAAAGTAAGAAAGTGAGCAGAATACTGAATAATAATAATAGTATAGAGTATAGACTTAGTTACAGTTAGACCTTAGCCCTTCGTTCTTCTTACGTAACGTAGTAAGTTATGTTTTTTTTAGACCTCAATTCACTCAGATTCACTATCCACCTATCACTCACTGATTTGAAGGGAAAGATAAACAACTGCATAATTTGATTATATTTACTGCCGAGATTGAGAGATCGAGACTAGCAACAATTAACATCTTTCAGACCTTCAGCCTAGCCCATAAAATTCAAAATAAATATCAGTGGTAACAGTAACAATCCAACATTTGATGATTCGTAAGGCATGGAGAAAAACGTAGAAAAGACAAAGTTGATGACCAACAATACTGAAGGAATCAACGCTGTGATCAAAACAAATAGACAGTGAACCATCTCAAATATCTGGGCTCAACAATCAGTAATGAGAGATCAAAACCAGAGATCCTGGCCAGAGCAGCACAAACAATACCAGCCCTTGCACCATTGAAACAAATATGGAAAGATAAACAACTCTCCCTGGCTATAAAAGTCAGACTAATGCGCTCACTGATTCTTTCTATATTCCTCTACGCCTGCAAAACATGGACTATTACAGCAGACCTCCAGAGAAGAATCCAGGCCATGCAGATGAGATGTTTTAGAAGACTTGTAAATATCACCTACAAAGATCGTGCCACAAATGATGAAGTAGGATGTAGAATCGAGAATGCAGGTGGACTGTATGGCGACTTTCTCACAACGATCAAAAGGCGAAAGTTGACTTGGTATGACCACGTCTCAAGGTTCAATGGACTTGCAAATACCATACTACAGGGCACAGTACAGGGCAAGCGAAGGCGAGGATGTCAGAGAAAACGATAGGAAGACAACATCCATGAATGGACTAACCTACGACTCGAGGAGGCACAAAAAGCAACCACAGATAGAGAGGGATGGTGCAGGACTATGGAGGTGTCAGCAGGGGGGCCCCAACGATCTCAAGAGATCAAGAGATAAACTGAACCGAAGGCATTATTTATTATTCCATATGAATTTAGTGGCAGAACGAAAAGGTCATTCGAAATATACAAACTTAACAATTGATTCATAAACAAACAAACAATTTTTAAACAAACTTACATACTTAATTATACAATTCAAAGACATAACAATAATTACAAAAAAAGTTAATCCTTGAGTGTTCTATATAATGATTATTTCGGTACATTATTTTGGATGAAACTTCTGAGACCATTTCTTCAACATTGCACCAATGTACCTTTAAGTTTTACTGTAGTTATGATAACAAATTATTGTGAAGAAAACTCTTAACAAGCATTGAATGAAGCAGTTTGATTATCAGAATGTCCTATTGATGAAACACATCTTTGTGTCATCCTTTACCTTATTCAGAATCAAATCCGAAGAGGTCGCTTGAGTTATAACTCCTATCCTTCTGTTGGCATTTTTTACGAACTGGAATTCGAACCCAGAACAAATGCTTGATTCTGGTCTTGTCAACTAGAGGTGATATTTAAACTATTAATTTTAGTTGCAAATCAAATTACTACTGAACATTCCATTGCCGTTTATGGTTGTTATACAATCAGCTCAAGGTCCTTTTTTCAGCAGCTTTGCAGAATTCTTTAATTGATTGTTCCTAAAAAGTGCATTCAAACATAATGATTGCAGTAGACTGTATTATACATACAAATCTGCCTACTAGATCTCTTGTACCCACTTCTTCATTTTTGTAGGATTACAGTGCTATGTCTGGTCAGTCACCTTTGAGACTTCCTATTGATACGAGTATTAATTCTCATGTCTGGACAGATCTACTTTCCAGCCACTAGCTTTTCAAAGGCTCTTGGCAAGTCAGAATTAGTTTGTAATACCTTATATGTTGAGAAAACATTTCAGAGTTTGTGTCCTTTTTTTTTTAAAGAGGGCACCAAGCAATCTCAGCCTATATCATTGTAACGATATAGATACCTTCATTTTGTAAATGCAGGGCATGAATAAGAAATATGTTTAAAGGTCCTGAAGAATATGTTTTGTTTCGTGCTAATCTAAAGTTTTAGCTTTTTTAATGAATGTCATTGTTATGGGTTGTGGATCGAAGTACTCCATGGCAACTGTTGAAACACTATGGGATACTGGAGAAGTACACAATCCTCATCCAGAATATGTACAAAGACAAGTTAGTAGAGTGGTACATGAAGGAGCACTGACCGACAGATTCAGGATGCAAACAGGGATGAGACAGGGAGGCTTGCTCTCACCTTTCCTGTCCTTGTTGGCTGTCAATTGGATAATGAAGACATCAATTGAAGGAAAAAGAACTGGTCAGAGGACACTGTTATAACAATTAAAGGACCTGGACTACGGAGATGATCTGGTACTTTTGTTATACAGTCATAGCCAAATGCAAAAGAAACTTGATAGAGTGAATGAAGAATGGGCCAAATTGAGACTGAATATCAACATGAAGCACCTTAAACTGAACACCATCAGAAAAGAACCAATCAATCTGGTGGGAAAGCAGTTGGAAGAAGTGATATCTTTACCTTGATGACAGCACAATAGACACATCAGGAAGTACAACTGCAGAGGTAAGGATAACAATTGGAAATGAAAGAGGGGTATTCCTGATGCTAAACAACATATAGAGATCCAAAGAAATCCAGATTTACATCAAAGTTAGAATATTTAACACAAGTGTCAAGTCGGTGTTGCTGTATGGAGCGGAAACACAGAGAATGACCAAGAACATACAACAAAGACTCCAGTCCTTCATTAACAGATGCCCACGAAGGATAATGGGCGTAAAGTGGCAGGACATGGTGAGGAATGAAGAGCTATGGGAAAGGAGCCAACAACATTCATTGAAACAACAAATTAAACAAAGAAAATGGGGCTGGATAGGACATACGCCGTGGAAGGCACAGCCCAACATAGTCAGACAGACTCTTACGTGGAATCTTCAAGGGAGGAGAGAGGTAGACCCAAATATACACAGAGGAGAGAATGTGATAAGGAACTAAAATGAAATGATTATACGTGGAGAGAGGCAGAAAGAGCAGTCCAGAATCGTGCTTGCTGTCAGGATGTTCTCAATGGTCTATGCACTGAGAAGAGCAACAGGCTTTGATAGATTGTTAGGGGTAATCTATGGTGGTAATGATGGACATAAGCTGTGGAAGGCACAGTCTAACATAGTCAGACAGGCTCTTACATAGAGAGGCAGAAAGAGTAGTCCAGAATCGTGCTTACTGTTGGGATGTTGCCAGTGGTCTATGCACCGAGAGAAGCAACATGCTTTGTTATTTGATTATTTGGGGTAATTTATGGTGGTAACGATGGTCAGATCAGGCCATCCCGTAACCAATGAGGTCATTGGGGCACACATGAAGACATCCTCACAACACCATGCCACCCTTCTCTGTCAGCGGCCGCTGCCTGTGCCTCTTCTGATCGGAGATTGGTCCATTCTTTTATGTTGTCCTCCACCTCCTTTTGGGACGGCCTCTTCGTCGTCTGCTTTGCACCTTTCCGTGGAGGATCATATTTGCAAGACCATTTGATCTCGATATGTGACCATGCCAAGCAAGTTCCCTTCAAAAGGCCCTATTGCTGTTGTAATTCTATCTCATATTTCCTCTTTTGTAACTCGATCTTTGTACGTGACGTTTAAAAGTCTTCGGAAACATCTCATCTCCAAGGCCTGTATCCTTCACTGAAGGTCAGCTGTAACTGTCCATGTCTCACAAGCATAGAGGAATATTGACAGGACCAGTGTACATATTAATCTGATTTTCGTGCATAGTGCTTAAGCTTTTATCTTGCCAGATTGTGTTAAGCCGTGCAAGCGCCACTATTGTCTGTGCTATTCTGGCCAACACCTCACATTTTAATCCTTCATCACTGACAATCGACCCTGGATATTTAAAATGGTCAACAGGGGACGGCGTGGCCTAGTGGTTAAGTGGCACGGCTCACAACCGGAAGATGCTGGGTTTGATCCCCATCACAGCACCGGCCGTTACCCTGGGGAAGCAAACCCTTAGAAGATGCAGGAGGAAGAAGAGCCTTACATAAAATTCATGCTGAAGTCGGATGCACTAGGCCGATAGGCGCAAAATAAAAACCACAGTGCAACGCACACCGCCTTGGAGATTACAGAAATAAGGTGAACCCAAAAAAAAACAGTCAAACCACATTGAGTTCCTGACCATTAGCTTTTATCCTAATATTAGAACTAATTTTATCAGATTAATGATGGTAATTTGCATTAAATCTGTAAATGTGTTGTTCATAGTAAAAAATCTGTCTACTGATAATGTTTACATGATTTTAAGAAAGGGTTTCAATATTTGACAAGTAAATACTTACTCTTCTGGCATACAAATTACTTAATGTTGTTTTCTTTGTTTCAAGATGGGAAGCAAAGGAAGCGGAAGAATGACACAGAGTGAGTATTTAGATGTTCCTGTTAATGTTAGTATCGTCTTCTTTGACGTTCATCCTGAAAAGGACGTTGTGTTGTAGTTTAAAGTGAGGCTGCAATATCTGCAGTCCAACACATTCAATTTCAGCACTGCATTTTGCGATATGGTTTGCCTTCCTCTTTGTTCTATAATCTCTTAGCCAGGCTACATGATTGCAGTCTTTTTCCAGGGTTTGCAATTTGGAGGGGAAATAGAATATTGGTTATTTATGGGTAATGACTCTGATGCAAGCTGCCATCTCACTCCCTGCTGCATTTTTGTCTCCCAATATTAGTATCATTTTGTGTCACTTTTTAAGGAGGCATACTTTGCTCTATGGAAGTGCCTATCTTTTTGTTTCTTAACTTAGGATATTCTGACCCTTTCTACATTTATTGTCACACATAGATACAATTTTTAATAAATGTACTGCTGTAATTTGCTAAAGGCATCCATTCACACACCTAAAATAAGATTTGGTTTCCATTGCTTACTCTAATAGTAGTATTTTTCAGTCATTACTGACTCTATATATATCCTTGGAGAAGAGATTTATAAAGCTCTGAAGTTCCTGTCGACTGTAACAATTGCAGAAACATCATAATGGTCTTGGTTTTGTACTTGAGCCTTGCAAAATTAAACAGTCAACCAACCATTCAACCTATTGTGAAAGTAGATTCACTGAAGGCGACATAAGAAGGCTGATTCAGCTCAAGTGACTTTTCCTAAAGTTGCAGAAGAGAACAAAAATCATGTTGATCGTTGATTTTTCAGATCTGAATCCACACTATGACGTTAGGTACACATGCTGTGCCAGTTTTTATAGCCATAGTAAGATGACTCCAGCGAGGATTTTGTGTACAACACTGAGTAGAGAGAGTCACCTCAGTAGTTTTTACAGTCACTTCTATCACCTCAATTTTTGTAAAATGTTACTATCTGTGAATCTCTTATATCTTGAGGTATAATGGCCTCCTTCCAGCAGTAGTTTAAATATGCAGTGGTTGCAAGAGTGTGCCCTTACATGGCTTGATGACATCTGGTGAGATTATTTCTCTACCAGGGTCAAACTGGCTATGGCATAATTAAGACCTTCTAGATATGGTTCAATGTCTACCTTGTCCATACCAGGATATCTTTTGATAGAGTCAAGGGTTCTTAGAGTGATGATATTGTCACACGAGTAGTGCTCAACGCATCACTCCATCTCATTTTACTTTGTCAGTTATTTTCTCAACAGTGATGGTTTTTAGTGATGCTATTTTCCTGCTAATGGTACCAACAGTTTTTTTTATACAATCATATTTGTTTGATGTTCCCTGTTTGTGCTGCAGTCTGTATGTTTTCACTGAGCTGTAGCCAGTACTCATTTGCACATGGCCAAGTTTTTGTGGCTTTTGCAGACTTTAAGGTGTGCAGAGTACCTGAATTTGGAAGGTGCTTGTATCTAATCATATCTGCAACTTGGCCTCAATGACTGGTTTCATATAATTCACTTACACTTCAAACCAGTCATCTGATTTAACAATTACTCTGATGGTAGTAAGTGCAATGCTATGAATGGTGTTTCAGAGATGTTACCAGGGCTATTGAGAATTTCCTTAACGTCATTGTTAGACCTCTTGATCAACGCAGAGTCTGACATTCTACTTGTGTCAATGAGTGGCATACATATGTTGTGGTTTGATGGAACTTTGGCTGCAACTAATTTTACAGTAAACTAATGTATGATCAGTATCACAGTCTGCCCTATAGTAGAAGCGTGTGAGGAGCACATACTTGAGAAGAGATCTTCTGACAAGAAGTTTCCATTGCTTACTAACAAAGATGTTGATAGACAATTTTGAAAATAAGGTCATTATAATTCTGCTACTTAAGTTGGTCTTTTTGCAAGAAGCCTATGCCAAAGCATGTTTGCGCTTTTAAGGTGGTTTCTATAGCACTTTTATTATTTGAGGTTGCAATCCTCATACCCAACCTTTATTAGTGTCCTATTAGGACATTTCGCAATGACCACGCCGACGACGACGGCTGAAAGGTCAATTGCCGAAGTCGAAGCTGGTCTCAGATCTCATGACCTCAGACCTGCCTTTCGGGCTATCAGGCTCCTCCACCCTGGAGGCAAGCAGAACGGGAAAATAAGCATAGAGTTCATCAATAAGTTAGACGGCTCCATGTGCTCGTCATACGAAGAGGTAGCGAACAGATGGAAAGAGCACTACACGTATGCTCTTAACCACCACCAACGACATATTCTGAGCTGCCTGCTGAATCTCCGGATTCTCCCCCAGATACGGAAACCAACATTGACACACACACCCCCCCACCTAATATAGCTGAAGTTCTTGCTGCTATTCGGAAACTCAGAGAGATGGTCGAGCGGCAGGCCTGGATCACATCCCACTGGAGCTGTTGAAACACGCCATCGACCTGATCAGCTCTGCCCTCCATCATTTATTCCTGCAAGTACGGAGGATGGGACACGTCCCAGCCGACTGTCACGATAAAATCGGCGTCCCCCTGTACAAAAGCAAGGGGAGTCGCAAAGACTGCAGTAATTACAGACCTATAACACTACTCTCGGGACTGGGGAAGGTGTTTGCCCGTGTGCTACTGGCTAGACTCAAGACTCTCTTGCGTACAAAACGTCGCCCAGAATAGTCTGATTTCACACAGGGCAGTTCTACAACCGGCGCTATCCTTGCTCTGCACCTTATCGCTGAACTGAACAGGGCCTTCAATTGACCCTTGTATGCTGCATACGTGGGCTTAAAGTCTGTCTTCGACTCGGTTGATTGGCCGGCTTTATGGAAAGCCCTCCAGGGAATAGGCACCCCGGCCCCCCCCTGTTGAACCTGATCAAGAAGCTACACAAGGACACCGCGCCAGAATTCGATTGGGTGGCACTTTCTCTGACAGATTCCCCATTACTTCGGGTGTCCGACAGAGATGTATTCTTGCCCCTGACCTATTCTGCCGGGCAGTCGACTGTCTTCTTGACCGTCTCAGCACAATAGGGTATAGCTATTAATCAGTCAGTCTTCACTGATCTCGTTTATGCGGACGACATTTTCGCACAGACAGATATGCGCTGCAGTATTCTCTGGAAAGTTAGACAGTGAAACGCCCTCCCTGTGCCTGTCTATATCCTAGGCCAGGACCACAGTTCAGAATCTGATTTCCGACACAGCACCCCATGGTATTGAAACTCAAGGTCACACTGCGGAGGGCACCAACGAATTCATCTATCTCGTAGCATGATATCAGATGGGCGCAGCGGTCCCGATATGTCTAGGCGAATCGGACTAGCCGCGTTCACCATCCACGCCCAAGATCTCCCTTGGGACAAAAATCCCCATCTACCAGTCCTGTGTGGTCCCAGTCCTGCTTTACGGCTCTGAAACCTGGACATTGCTGAAACATGACATGTCAAGACTGGAAGCCTTTCATATGCGCAACCATATATGCAGCAAGTTGCAACCTCCTCCTCCGCCTTGGACGAGGCCTGGAACCATGCCACAGCTGTGGGTCATGGATATGGCCGACACAACAGGCCTCAGACACCTAAGCAAACATTATTATTATATTAGGACATGCTCCAAAGTAGGGTGCAGTTTTCACATTTTTTCTTCCCCAATAAGAAGCTCTTTCCAAATGTGAAAAATAGACAGAAGCTTTAGAAGTCTCCTAATACATATATTAGAGACTGAGTTCGAAGAGAAAGATATAGGTGCAGATATTGTTCAATGATATTTAAAATAAATATTGTATACTGCAATACTTATTATATTTTGTTTTTTTAATTGGTATGCTACATCAGAAATGTATTACAATATTTATAGAAAAATGGTATGCTACCAATACTCTATTTTTAACAATAAATCTAGAATTTCTGAAGTGGAGTGTAAAATCTGGATCAGTTGCAGCCACAACTTGAATTATGGAAGCAGTCCTAAAAGTGTGTTCTAGATGTCATTTGAGTTTGATATCACTTTCTACAAAGTAATGTGCAAGTAGTGAATTTTAAGATAATAAACAGAGATAGCAAAAGTTGATCATGCTTACATATAGGTGTGAACCATATAGTTATTGTTTTACTATTTGACACATTATGAAGTGAGGCCTTTAACTATTTAATGTATTCAAATAGAGAGTGAACATTTTGACATAAAATGTTGTGTTCATGAAATATTTTGTACAATTATAAAGTAATTAGCAAAACATATGATGTTTCATAGTGTTGCATTGTTTCAAAAATGGGGCAAATATTTAAAAACTATTTAGTGCTACAAACTAATTACTAATCAGTTTTTAAAAGACATTGATGTGCTGCATAAAACATGCATTCACTTTCAAAAATAAAAGTCACTCAACATTTGCTGCCAAAGTTAACATCTGTTGTCTGGAAATGTGTTGCTGACTTGGGCACTTGTTGGAAGGACATATTTCTTTGACAGTCACTATAAAGTATAGTAAAACAACAAGGCTTGATTTAAACCAAAATAACCGCCACAAAGCGAGGACTAACATGGAAAAGGTTAGTGGTTTTTACCAGTTTTGCCAACTCAGTTATGAAAAATAAACCCACTTCAGCTGATTTAATTTCATGTAAAACTTCTGAATTTGTAATTTACATTATACAGAATAATTTGTCAAAGTATTTCTATTTCCTCTTTTCTTTACAAAATGATGACATTAGTAATATATAAAAGCTACTATGTTTGACTTAGCTGGCAACAGCATAAAGTATTTAACATCAGGGTTACTAATTCTTGTTCCTTCCCCCCCATTTATTTTGGGTTTTTTTTTCTCACACTCCAATCATAGGACCATGGGTTGTGTGCATGTCACCTTGCTCACAATTGAGAAAGTAAAAAGACCTTAGTTTTTTTGTGTCTTTTGTTGGTAAGACTTTGAACTTGGCAGACAGTCAAATATGTTTTAAATACTGTTGCATAGCTCAGTGATGTTTATGATTTGTTTGCTGGCTAAAACTGTTTCTAGAAGATGGACGTCATTAGTCATTAACTTTAATACTGTTTGTTGTTGTTACGTATCCAGCAGCATCTGGGCTCTCGCCCTTTGGTTCAATGTCATATAATGGAATCTGTACATGTTTATCACTGGTTGTCAAGTGCCATACAAAGTGTTCCATTTATCTGGCTTGGAGGAAGAAGCATTTGCCTAACTTCGTTGAGCGCAGAGCACTCAAATAGATGATGTTCAACGGTTTCATATGGGTGTGTACACAGCTGGCAATCACGAGTGTCTTGGGGTTGGATTCTGTTCAGGTGCTTGTTAAGTGGGATATGTTGGCTTCTAAGTTGGAAAATGATGCTCTGATCCTTCCTTGTGAGCTGATTTATACTGTCATTTGGAATGGGGCTTGCCATATGTCTGTAGGCTTCTCTCCCCATGTTTCCCATGGCCCATCTGTTCAGCCAAGTTTCTTTGTTTGCTGTTCTAATGAGCTGTTTAGCTGTTTGTAAATTAATACTGATTACATCTTTGTATCCATGGACCTTTTCAATAATCAGATAATGTTATTGATAACGTTAATTATTTATAATATATTAAAATAAATCAAAACAAGCTATTTGAACATATTGCACCTGTCAGTTGCACATCTATCACAAATAATGCCTGGGAGGTCAGCGTTCACTTTAAAGTTGTTTAGAGAGTGCCACACCAAGCATGTCTTATTAAGATTGATCTGGGAGCTGAAATCTCCACATCACTGAGAGATTGCCTGCAAGATCTCCTGAATGTCTCAAACAGTGCTTTCAGGTCGCAAAATTGGATTATATGCATGCTCCAGGCCAAGAGACAAGTTGATTGTTTCTTTCCTGAATTGGAAGTCCTCATACACATCATATGTGCCAGTATTATTACATGTCTTCTTCATTTGTCTGTAACTGCCCCTTGTATCAGGCAGAATGTGTTCATGTTCTAGATAAGGTTTTTCTGACCTCTATTTTATCAAGCAGTTTGCCATAGACATTTTGCAGGGTAATTATTTGATAGCTACTGACGATAGTGGAGTTTTGTCGAGTTTATGGAATGGACATAGAGAGCTATGGAGTCAGTCCTTATCCAGCTGCTTAATCTGGCAGCACTGTACTCCATCGGAACCTAGGACCAGGTTCTTTCTGGAACGTAGAATATATTCCAACTCTGACTGTGTTTGTAAGTTTATACATGAATAGATGGAACAGTAGTTCGCCAGATTTTGTATATCTCCATTCTTCAAATAGATTACATCCTGGTACAACAAAGATGGTAAAATGTTGCACGCAAGGAATATTTTAATCTCAACAGCGAACGAAATGATTCCCAGGATGTTGCACCAGAAACAGAGCTATATATCAGAGGAAACACAAAAACTCATTGAAGAAAGGAAACAATTAAAACAAATGGGAAGTCAGGGGACCAACACAGCATATAAAAACTGTGCAAGAAAAGTTAGAAGAGAAATAAGAAAAGATAAAAGAAGATACATAGTGGAAACGTGTAAGGATATAGATAACCTACAGCAACAAGGCAGAGAGAGAGAGATGCCTTTAAGGCAATAAGAACTCTGACAAGGGAATTACGTCCAGTTCTGCATGTCATCAACGACAAAGAGGATAAAACATTAACAGAAACCAAAGACAATATCTGAATAGATTGAGAGAGTACTGCAGAACCGGGATCAAGATGCTTAGCAGCGCATGAGCTGCAGTGGTCAGCAACCCATAGATGACTGCTAGCGTCAGGGCCAGCGGACCATAGCTGCCAAGACCCTTCTACACCTCCCCGCTGTGATCCTGGATAACAGGCTGGCTAAGGAGAAATGATCGAAGAGGGAATGCTAACCCGGTACTCACTCAAAAAATGCTTGCTGAAATCGGGTGTGTTGGACCGAAAGGTGCAAATATCGCAGCCAAGCTGTAAGCTACAACACGACGCATTCTGTTCTCTGGACTACATTCTGCTACTTACCCTTTTCAGAGTTTGGTAGCGGGAGATTGAGAACGAAGAAGAAGAAGAAGAAGTTCCAGGTTGATGATGCTATCTGTCCGCCAAGGCTGAAATGCTAATCTTGTATGTCCATCAGTTACGATTCTGAGATTTGTGCTGAGCAGTGCTGTGTGGCTCAATCTAATCCCTAGTCTATTTTCAGTGACATTTCCACACTTCTCTTATCTCGCATTATAATCAGCAATGGGGCACTTCTGATAAATTAGCCAGAAAATCTCACTTTTGTCATCAGAGGATGTCTACTTATGCATACATATGATAGGTTCTACAATCTTTTTTGTTGGTTATCACTCCAATCTCCTGTAGTGCAATATCAATATCCTCAACTTTGTTTGGCACTTGTATCTATCCTTGTATGCGGAAGTTCCTGCTTTACTTACATAGTCAGCCCCCGCCTGCTGGATGGATTATTGTAGTTCTTATAGGTTAGTCTGGCAAAGATGGCGCCGTAACTGGCTGCGAGTCTACATTTCTCTACTGTTTTGGATCATTATGGATGCCGCCAGACCACGGATTTGCCTGGAATTCACACTAGTCGACGACTTACACTTGTGTTCACGGATACGGGGAGTTGTTTTCCGTCTGGACTTATTTCGTTCTTTTTTTGTGATTTCTTCCATCCATTTATCCTGGTCTGGACGCCGGCTGAATGGCGTTACGCTTAAACTAGTTATACCTGTGTCGTATCTCACGGGTTAGTTCTGCCGGTTCACCTTCACGAATATGGCGTGTGGGAATTTTAGATGCTACTATGATGAACTGAATACAGCTGGGGAGAGATGCCAGACTCACTCACACGCTGAGTGTTGTCCATACGACCTCTTGTGGTTATCGAAAAGGCACGACAAACTGCGTTAGATGCTTTCCCACCTTTCTACCCTGCGGGTTACATGTTTACGGAAAGGCTTCGGTGGTAACCCTGCGGCAAAATCTGCATCCTATGCTATCTCCAGTCGTCTCGATGAATGTCTTGCCACTGGCAAAAGGTAGCTTAGGCTCTGTGAGTGAGGTTGACAAAAGGCGCAGTTTCTTCCTCACTTTAATCCAAATCACCTCGCAAGTCACCCATTTCAGCGGACACAGCAAGAGATACGACTGTCCACACGGCTGAACAAAGAGAGTGGTCTTCATCACTTGTGATGGACAACTATTATAGGTTAGACATTTAATAGTAGCATTCTCACTCAAGTTGCTTTCATGGATCCTGAGGGTGTCAAAATCATAGATCAGCCATTGGGTGGCACTGCAGCAGTTCTAATGGTTGATATGCACATGTTGAAAACTAGGCCCATCTGATTTCCTGCTATCTTTTATCTTTCCAGCCCTTCTCTTTCTTCTTGTCTATCTATCTGCATCCGCCTTTCTTAACCCCATTTGCTGGAGACATCAATGACAGAGCACATACTACTTGCAAGACAGAAGATGGTTGGAAGTTTAGAGCTTTCCTTCTCCGTGGTGGACTAATGGTCTTCATTTATCCAGAGCATTCTGGTTTTTGGGTACCAGAGACACTTCCATCTCATCTCCTGTTTCTAAAAACAAACCCTCATTGAGAGGGCCTGGAGCTGGACTTTGTTATGTGTTTGGAATTGAACATTTATCTCAATTTCACTCCCAGCTATGACAGTATTTTGTCTTGGAAATTATTTAATGAAATTATTTACTAAAAAAAAAAAAAAAAGACGAAGTCATCTGTCCATCTATATTGTTGCTTTTAGTATATATTTTTTTATTGTAATATGTCATAAAGCATTTCAATATACACACACAACCATGAATTTGTATATATATAGTTTTGTGTGTGCCCAGATCTGATGATGAAGACAGTCAAGGAGGATCATTTGGGAATGGACCTGAGGGTGCTGATAAGGAGCGTTTTGCCAGGTTTTAAACAACTTTCATCTTGTTTGCCAAAATACACAATGACAGTTTTGGTGAATGTTTTCTAACATGTAAGCCCAGGAAAAACATTCACTTTAGCATTCAAGTAAAATGTTATATGTAAATCAGAAAACAACATTAATTTAATATCCAATTTATATTTTTATCCTTTCGGAAAGCTAAAAAACAATAAAACAAGAAGCACGCCTCCTAATTTATTTTCTACATATAAGGCCCCCAAACCCTATTTATATTTGACTTTGATCAATTAGTCAGAACCTTTCGGCACCGTGTGGAGCAGAGGCCTTCAACGAATTACCACCAATTACTCAGGTTCCAGCTTTGTTTCCTTTATGTTTGTCTCAAGCTCACTTCTCAATGTTTGTTTTGGTCTACCTATACTTCTCTTAGGGAGCCACGTAGCGCAATGGTTAGAGAGCTGGCTCCATCTGGGTGGTCCTGGGTTCATTCCCCAGTTGAGACAGAAATGTTTTTTCAGACTGCAACGACTTCTGTGTCGACCCAACCTTAAATGGGTACTGGTTCAGTCGGGGAAGTAAAAGTGCGAGGGAGAGGAGATGGCTACTGCCCTCATATAGCTGAGCCTTTGAAATATGAGATTGCTACATCTCACATTCCTACGGCAGTAATGCTATGGGTTACTTTACTTTACTTTTTTAAAACTACTTCTCATGTCTTGGAAATTCCAGAATAGACTGTCTTATAGTGCTATCTGCTAGTTTCCTTAAAGTGTGTCATATCCAACACCAGTAAATTCTCCTTTTGTCACATTTCTCTGATATCTGTCTGGTTGTTTCCAGCAGTTCCTAGTCTTACCCACACCATCTCAATCTCTCTATTCTGCACAGGTACCACCGGAGGAGGTCGGCAGTTATAAAGAGATCAAGAAAGCCATACAACGAAAGATGAGAGAGGCGAAAGAAGCGTGGATATGTGAGCAATGCGCAAACATCGAAGAGAGACTAAACAGAAATGATGCTAAAGGAGCATACAAGGTGGTCAAAGAACTGGTAACACCAAGACAAAAGCAGGAACCTTGTGATTCATGATAAAAGCGGCAAGTGTCTCATTGAGGGAAATGATGTACTGGCAAGATGGACAGAGTACTGTTCCGAGCTATACAACTATGAAGGGCGAAACAAACCTGAGAAAACATTCCCACCAACAAATATAGAGGATAACCAACTGATAACGAAGGAAGAGGTAATTGCAGCGGTAAAGACATTGAGAAGAGGGAAGTCGGCGTGGACAATATACCAGCAGAGCTCTTACAAGCAGGTGGAGAGGTAGTGGTGGAAGGCCTGACACACATCTGTAACAAAATATGGGCGACAGGAAACTGGCCGGACTTATGGACGAAATCTATAGTTATACCGCTACATAAGTCTGGAAACCTAAAGCTGTGCCAAAATTACAGAACAATAAGCCTCATTAGCCACCCTAGTAAAGTCATGCTTAAATTAATCCTCGACCGATTGAAACCCCAAGCAGAGAACATTATTGCAGAGGAGCAAGCAGGGTTCAGACAGGGAAGAAGCACTACAGAACAGATATTTAATTTAAGGCTGCTAAGCGAGAAATATCTAGAACAGCAGCAAACACTGTATCATGTGTTTTTGGATTTTAAGAAGGCGTTTGATAGGGTATGGCATAAAGCGCTTTGGGCAACCATGAGGATGTATAATATCAACGGAAATATTATAACGGTCCTTGAACACCTGTATAACAAGGCGTCTAGTGCAGTTCTTGTGAATGGGAGGCGAGGAGATTGGTTTCGCACATCAGTTGGTGTGAGACAGGGGTGTACACTCTCTCCAACTCTTTTCAATATATTCCTTGAAGGAATTATGAGTGAGGCACTTGGAGGTCACGTTGGTACTGTCAGATAGGGGGCCGAACGATTACTAACCTTCGTTTTGCAGATGATATCGACGGGTTGGCGGGTTCAGAAGCAGAACTCCAGGAATGGGTCAGAAGGCTCGATGAAACAGCTCTTGACTATGGTATGAAGATAAACGCTGGAAAGACAAAACTAATGACAAACAACGCTACGGGCTTCAACAGCAAGATAAAAGCAAACGGTCAAGAACTCGAAGTAGTTGACCGTTTGAAATATCTTGGGTCGATTGTCAGTGATGAAGGATCAAAATGTGAAGTATTGGCCAGAATAGCACAGACAATAGCGGCGCTTGCACGGCTTAACAAAATCTGGCAAGATAAACGGTTAACACTACGCACGAAAATCAGATTAATGCGTACACTGGTCCTGTCAATATTTCTCTATGCGTGTGAGACATGGACAGTTACAGCTGACCTTCAACGAAGGATACAGGCCTTGGAGATGAGATGTTTCCGAAGACTTTTAAACGTCACGTACAAAGATCGAGTTACAAACGAGGAAATCCGAAATAGAATTACGACGGCAATAGGGCCCTTCGAAGATCTCTTGGCAACTGTCAAAAGAAGGAAACTCACTTGGTACGGTCACATATCGAGATCAAATGGTCTTGCAAACACAATCCTCCACGGGAAGGTGCATGGCAGACGACGAAGAGGCCGGCCCAAAAAAGAGATGGGAAGACAACATAAAAGAATGGACCAGTCTCCGACCAGAAGAGTCACAGGCAGCGGCTTCTGACAGAGAGGGATGGCGTGGAGTTGTGAGGATGTCTTCATGTGTGCCCCAACGACCTTACCGGTTACGGAATGACCTGACCTGACCTGACCTGACCATCTTATGAAAGTCTACATTTTTGGTTATTGTTTTTTTTTATTGTTCTCCATGTTTCAGAACCATATATTAGAACAGATTGTACATTGGATTTTTACTTTTATGTTGGACTTCCTCTTACCTCTTAAGTGCCGCTTACCTTTTGTATTCTTATTTTGATATCTTGTATTTGATTTGAAAACCAGCACTTGTATTTCGAGTAACGTTCGATGCCTTCCATATAATGACAAACACACCATAGAAGGTATTGCTGTAAAAAAATGTGAACTGAATCTGTCAATACAACAAAGGCCAGGCCACCAAAATTATTCAAGTGACAAGGGTGAGCTAGTTTCTGCGCAGTAAGTTACCATTATAGAGGAGGAACTTAACAATAACCATTTAAAAACACAATTACTGGCACTCACATGAGAGCAACAAAGACATTAGTTACCAATTAATATTTTATTTGTTATCGAGGAAATGGTTTAGATGATTAAGTTAATACTTTGCAATGAAAACTGGAAGACAATTAGCAATTTATATAAATAAAATGTTCACATTAGTAGCAAGTTATCTTTTTATTTAAGTATGTTCAGCATCCACCTTAGCAGCGAGTTATATTTGTATGTAAGTATGGTAATATTATATATTATGCAAATTGCTTGGGAAAGAGAAGAACTACCAGCAGTCTTGAAGAAAGGCTATACAGTCAAGTTGCTAAAGAAAGTAGTTCTGCAGCAGCATACAAATTATAGAAGAATAATGTTATTTTTGGGAAAATAGTATTGATCATGTTAGAGAAATTAAAAGAGTCCAAAGACTGAGAGAAGAGCAGACAGGCTTTTGACAAAATATCCTGTGCACACAAGATAGCTAAACTGATAGTTGAGAAAAATGTGGAATGAAACTCCACCACTTTATTTAGGGGCTCGTGGGCTATGTAAAAACAATTGACAGTGTAGACAGAGAATCACTCTGAAATTTATACACAGATTGATTTTTAATCCCTCTTTCTGTACTTTATCCACCTAGACCACTAGTGAATATTTTGTTTCTCTTGCACGACATCTCCAATTTCCTGAGCAATGTACGTGATTTGATCCTCATTAAATTATTGTTATCTGAATTGAACTTGCTGGGGAAGTAAAAGACCTGAAAGAAATTTATCATAATTACATTGAAAAAATGTATATTTATGCTAGTGTCTATGTTTTCTAGTATACCAATCTACATTAATTTACATTATTAAGAATGGATATTTAAACTAATTAAAGCAATTTAGATATGCTGCAAAAACAAACTCCACGTTTGAAAAATATTAGATATGTCGCAAATGCAAACTCCACGTTACAAAAATATTAGTTTTCTTCCCACTTATGCCGCTGAGCGTCATGTGGAGCTTAAGTCGTCATGCATTGTGGTGAGCATAAGTTGTCTGTCCTGTGACAAGCGCATTGCGTTCGTCAATGTGAGCCCTTGTTACTGCACAATCACTGTGTGATCTATCCACCTACCTTGTGGCCGCCCTCTTGCTCTGTAGCCAGATCTACCAGTGTTGTAAGCCATCAATGGAAGTTGATAATTGTGCATTCTAATGAGACGACTGAATCAATATATTTTGTGCCAGGAAATGTACTCTGCACAAGACATAGTGCCGACCATACTTTGAATGTTGTTGTTTTACATTGTGTCTTTCCTGGTGACCATGATGACCTTCCTCAAACACTTCATTTCACATGTCAAAATGTTGCTCTCACACGCATTAGACAGAGGCCATGTTTTTCACTGGTGGCACAGTCTGCATAAATATACTATTTATCAGCTGTTGCATTTTTGCCAAACTAATGCTTGGATACCTAAGCAGTGGTGACAGCTGATAAGTCACAGCAGATGCTTTCTGACACCTAAATTTGCCTGTCGAGCCTAAATACTTTAACTCGTGGACCTATTGAAGAGTAATGTCATTGGCACTTATGTTGAGTGGCCCATGTACTTTGCTGATCCTCACAGTTTCTGTTTTCGTCTCATTAATTCACATGTTGCATTTAGTACAGCTAGTGCTGTAGCTCTTGTAGGCCAGACATTTGATAGTAGCATTCTCCCTCAAGTTGCTCTCATAATCATGAGGATGTCAAAGTCATAGATCAGCCTTCGGAGAATGGCTTCACATTGGATGGTACTGCAACAGTTCTAATGGTTGATATGCACATGTTGAAAACTAGGCCCATCTGCGTTCATGTGAGTTTGCAGTTAATTGTCATCATCGTACTTCAGACACTGATTTTTTGTAAAGAACAATTTGTGTATTGAGTTTGGTTCTACTTCAAATGTCTAAATTTGACTGGTCTCTGATGCGATTTTGTCCATGTAGATGTTGAACATGAGAGGGGAAAGCACATCACACCCCTGTCTCACGCTGATCCTGATTTCAACAGCATCTGTGACACCATCAATCGTTCATGTGACGGTTATACTCGTATGATGTAGTGCTCTTAATTTATCAAGTAGCTGGCCTTGCGCACCATGATCCTCCAGTATCGTCCACAGGTTAATCCTGTCTACTCTATCAAACGTTTTTTCTTGATCAATGAAAGCAATGTATAGATTTTTTAAATATTCTATTGATCTTTTGCTTAATTGCCTTAAGGTGAATAAAGTATCAGTGCAGCCTATACCCTGGTGAAATACAAATTGAACTTTAGACAGTCGTGGTTCAACATTAGGTCTTATTCTCTGTTCTAGGATCTTTGCATACTTTTTACCAGTATGACTAAGTAGTGAAATCTCTCTGTATGTGCCAGTTTCTTTTGTTGCCCTTTTCTACCAAATTGGAAACGATTGTAGCTTGCTGCCAGTTGACTTGTACACGTCTGTCTTTTCACGCCATTATAAAGAGCCTATGCAGCCAGACCAACCCTGTTTCCCCACATGGGTGAATAACCTCTGTTGTTATGCAAGTCCATACCTGCGGACTTATTCTCAGAACTATTCTTTATAACTCTTTCTATTTCTGAATAATTTTACCAGGTTCTCTATGATCTCAGTTGCGAGTTAGAAAAAATGAATCCGCTATGAAGGCAATATAGTTGAAAAGTTCTTGGAAGTATTCCTTCTGCCGATCTCTTATTAGAAGAGATCAGAATAGATGCAAGACCCAGGAGCAAGATGCAAGATAGGGTTAGGAGCACTCAAGACCATGGCTGCTGCAGACTTGGAACAACGCATCATATGTTCACCCTATTTCGTCAGGTCGTGTTGTCTTGTCATCGATTACAGACTAGGCATCCTCACACTATTAAGAACACAGTATGAAAGGTTGGAACACATATAGAGACTACTAGAACATCTATACCGACTGAAGACCTCACACACAGATGAGTGCCCATGTGGAACAGGATGCCAGAACTCTGAGCATATTCTACAAGAATGCCCAATCTATAGGGAAATGAGATGCCAGACCTGGCCAGAGGGTGCAGAGCTGAGACAAAAGCTGTGGGGCAGCCGCTCCGACCTGGTGAAGACTACAGACTTCATCATGGCTACTGGCCTGCAGATATAGCATGACCAAAATATCCTGAACGCAAAGAAGAAGAAGAAGAAGGTATGCCACTGGTTCTGGGCTGCACTAGAGATACCCTGATTGTGATGATGCGGTACATGTTGGGATTGTTATCGGTGACATCCAGACAAAAACTGGCACAAGTCAAAGCCTATATGCGTGTTGCTACAGATACGCGACACCCTTTGCAGTAGTATCTCAGACATCAAGAATCAAGAGAGGGTCATCATGGATAGCACAGGCTGAGACAGCAATCGGACATGTCACTCCAGCTGAGACGATAGCCAAAGGGGAAGAATGGGTCCACACTGGGGATAGAATATACACCGACGGATCAGTCGTGTGCAGTCGGACATCAGGCTGGGGTTTCTCGGCTAGAGTGAGAGGAGTGGTCGTTGCTGAGCGCAGTAGGGCATACATGTCAACAATCTCCAGTATGAGAATGGAGACGAAAGCAGTGACCTCAGCACTGAAATGGATATCTGAGACTTCTATAACAAAGGCAGTCATTGTGACAGACGCGCAAGTCGTACTTCAGAAAGTACAGAAGTGATGGCTTAGGTACGAGTAGATAGCAGCTGTTGAGGCCTCAAACCTCCAGGTGTTGACATGGATCTACTGTTCTGCTCATGCCGGGGTTCAGGGCAATGAAAGAGCTGACATCTGGGCTTAACAAGCTGCCATCATGGGCACATTAGTGATGGCTAGAAGTGACATTTTGAAATCAATCAATGACTGCCTGCTGGATGAGGACACAGCAATAGATGAAGCAGCAATCTACAGACTGCAAAGTTTCAACATTAAACGGAGTGGGGCGCATGGGAGGACGGCGCAGGAGAGTGAACAACCAGCGAGCTACAGGGACCACCAGCATCCATACCTTATGCCATTTGATAAGAGAGACTGAGCACCTATGGGTATGTCAGGAGTCTAGTGACGTTGATTCTTAAAAACAGAAACAGAATAGATCAGTGGGAGGAAAAATGTGAGATATTCTGCAATTAGAGACTCCACATCACAAAAATGAGATATGCTGCAAATACGAACTCCACATCACAAAAATAGCCAGTTGATATTGTCTTTAATTTTATGCCCATGTAGATGCAGTTTTGTACACATTTCTTCAGATGGTGTTTATGACGTTAAATCTATATTTTACAGGGAAAGTCACTGTGAGATTGAAAGACGAAGAAGAAACAAAATGACTGCTTATATAAATGAGCTGTGTGATATGGTGCCCACTTGTAGCACCCTAGCCCGCAAACCTGACAAACTCACCATACTACGCATGGCTGTATCTCACATGAAAACATTACGGGGTAAGTCATATTATGTGCTTTTGCAGTAATTATACAAACATAGAGCATAGTGATATATGTTTGGAGCCAGTTAAGATATATGTTCATTGTAATAGCCACCAGTGTTGTACTTGATTCACTAAGGATGTTGATTTCCTTAGGGGTATGGGTACCTATGGATGTCATTCTCTGAATTTGTATAATATGATAGACTGCGTAGGATCAACAAAGGTTGCCAGCCAATATCTTCGATGTATCAGCAATACCTACTGAATACAACATCAAAGTAGAAAACAAATTTGAGGCGTTGCTTGCTGTACAGGAAGAGATGACATCTGAGGAGTTGACATCGTACGCAAGGGATATTTTGATCTCGACAGCAAAAGAAATGATTCCAAAGATATTGCACAAGACAGAGCTATATAACAGAGGAAACACAGAAACTCATTGCAGAAAGGCAACAATTAAAACAAATGGGAAGTAAGGGGACCAACACAGCATATAAAAACTGCGCAAGAAAAGTTAGAAGAGAAATAAGAAAAGATAAAAGAAGATACATAGTAGAAACGTGTAAAGATATAGAAAAACTACAACAACAAGGCGGAGAAAGAGATGCATTCAAAGCAATAAGAACACTGACAAGGGAATTCCGTCCGGTTCCACATGTCATAAATGACAAAGAGGATAACACATTAATAGAAACCAAAGACATACTGAATAGATGGAGAGAGTACTGCAGAACCATGTATGGAGATAGCACAAAGCACTCAGTTACAATCCTACCAAAGGATGAGAAAGAACCTGAACCAACATTGGAAGAAGTACGCTCTGCAATTAAAAGCCTGAAAGAGGGAAAGTTCCCAGGATGCGATAATATCCCAGCACAGCTAATACAAGCAGGAGGAGAGGCATGTGCTCGAGTCTATCACAAGCTGTGTAAACAGATATGGCACAGTGCAGAGTGGCCAGAAGCATGGAAGAAATCAATTTATATTCCGCTCCCTAAAAAAGGCAACCTGAAGCTGTGCATGAACTACCGAACTATCGCGCTGATCAGCCACGCTAGCAAGATACTCTTGCGAATCCTATTAAGAAGGATAGAGAAAAGGTTTGAATCTAAAATTCACGTAGTCCAGGTAGGTTTTAGGAAAGACAGAGGGACCCGGGGCCACATATTCAATTTAAGGAATATCTATGAAAAATGTAGAGAGTTTAATGTAGACTTATACACATGTTTCATTGATTACACTAAGGCCTTTGACACGGTAAAACATCAAAATCTGTGGAGAATCATGAAGGAAATGGGGTTTCCTTTGCATATAGTCCATCTCATTGAAACATTATACCAAGATCAACAAGCCGCTGTCCGAGTATCTGGGCAAACATCAGATTGGTTTGCAGTACAAAAGGGAGTCCGACAGGGATGTATCCTACACCTTATCTGTACAACATATATGCGGAATGTATAATGAGAAATGTTCGAGAAGATGAGAACATTGAAAGTTTCGACCCATTTACGATTGGGGGGTACGAGATTCCAGAGTTACGATATGCAGATGACACAGTGATACTATCAAGAAGTGCAGAAGGGCTAGAGCAGCTACTTTCAGCCGTTAATGGACATAGTAAAGATCAAAATCTGTTCATAAACATAAACAAAACAAAGATAATGACCACCGATAAAACACAATGTCAGCATAAATTTACAGTAGGTGGTGAGGAAATAGATCAGGTCACACATTTTGAATATCTAGGCTCCAGAATTGACAAAAATGGCGACTGCTCGAAAGAAATCAGAAGAAGACTAGCTATGGCAATGCAGAGACTGAACAGCCTGAAGAAATTATGGCAGGGCACCAACAAAATGATAAAAGTAAAAATCTTGAGAGCCTGTGTTTTTCCTGTGGCAGCTTATGGCTGTGAAGCATGACGATTACCAAAACTTCTAGACAAAGAATCGAATCCTTCGAGTCAAAATGTTACAGAAAGATCCTCAGAATATCCTGGACAGAGAAAAGAACAAATGTAGACATTCGGCAAGAGTTGAGCATAGAGGAGAACTGGTTTATCAATTCCATTTTGGCTATAAAATGAAAATACTTTGGTCACATCAAGAGACACAACGGTCTCGAGAGAACAGTGATGGAAGGTATGGTGCCAGGCAAAAGAGGAAGGGGTAGACCAAGAAGACGATGGCACCAAGATATCCAGGAATGCCTGGGTATGACAGTGGCGGAAGCTGGTGTTTTGGCAAGGGAACGAGTTTCTTTCAGACAGACTGTGATGGGAGCGACATTCTACAAAGGACATGCTACATGATGATAGACTGCTTCCAAATTTATTCACCCAACTAGCCTATAACACTAGATAGCAAGATTTTAGAGCAAGTGGAAGACAGGGAATTTAGATGAAATGGCAGTGTTATAGAAACACAGAGGCAGGGATGGAAAATATCTATGGCCTCACACAAAGATTACATCCCTCAACAATGTCTGACATAAATAGACAGACATGAGATATTTTTATGGTTTTACTGTAAAACTTTTTATACTTTTTGGAATCAAATGCAATGTCCCATGTAGAGCGTGAGCATATTCTACCCGACACGCTGAGTAGTTATGGACCAGTGAAAGAGATTTAGGGTAATGCTAGGACATTTGCATACAATGTGTATGAGGGCTTCCAAATTGGGTAAGAAACAGGCGCTGTGGCTGTCAACCTGGAGAAGGCATACAACCTTGTTAATTTTCGTATTTTGATGTAATGTTTGAAGGAGTGTAGAATCACCCCATGGCTGATGGGTTGTATATGATCTACCCTGATGGAAAGAACAGTTGCTCTACACTTGGGATCTTGAACATCAGAATTGATTAGAATGTGTCCAGGATTTCCCCAAGGTTCTCCGCTCTCACTGGTGCTGTTCAATATCTACACAATAAAAGTGGCCATCATTCCACATTCAGGGCCAGAATGAACATTCACATTTGCAGATAACATACTAACATACAGAACTAGCTCAGATAGGTATGAAATAGAGACATTCAGGAGACCTTGTTGGCAATCTCACAGTGATTCCAGCTCCCAGATCAATTGTAACAAGATCTGTGGGATGGGGGTTTCCTTGAATAACTCTATAGTGAAGGCTGGCTTTCTGGACATTATCTTTGATAGAGGTGTCATTGACATGTGTGACAAATTGAAATACCTTTCAAACGACAACCCAAACTAGCTGGGAGTCACATTTGATCAGCGCATGACACGGAAAAGTCAGATCGAGAGAAACCGAATGAGAGCCAGAGAAAGAATGGCAATCATGAGGAAACTTGCTGGCACAAGCTGGGGAGCAGACGAAAGTATACTAAAGAAACTGTACACTGGAAGAGTGAGAACAGTTCTCGAGTATGGCATTGCGGCATGGACAACAGCAACAAAGGCGAACTTTGATAAAATTAGCAAACTCCAAAACCAAGCCATGAGAGTTATAACAGGGGGCATGAAGTCAATGCCAATTGTAGAACTTGAAAAGATTACAAAACTGCAACCGATGACCGACAGAAGATACTGCAGAGCTCAGCAGCAAGCAGAGAAACTCAGAAAACTGACTGACCATCCAATGCACCAGAGACTAAACAATTTGGGAAATGGGAAACTAAAGCGGAGAAACTTTGCAGAAATAGCCAAAGCAAAGATGCACGAAGACCCAATGAACGCTCTAACAACACCAAAGCCCATCCCTACTGTACGAAAACCTACCTGGAGGCAGCATATATTTCCAGAGGTGGTAGAAAATATACCAGGTATTGGAAACAAAAACTGCCAGACTGAAAAAGAAAGAAGAGATACAACCCTGAGGTACATAACGAAAAACTATCCAAGCATGGACTGGACCCATGCATACACCGACGGTTCTGTAACAAACACAACACAGAACGGAGGGGCAGGGGCATTCCTGAGCCTACCAAATGGCAGAAAAATAACACTGTCATTGGCTACTGGAAAATACACAAGCAATTTCAGAGCGGAGGCAGAGGCACTGAGGGCGGCAGTGGAAGAAATGGTGACAGGTAAACTTAATGATTTAAGAGCAGTACACTGTCAACTACGCCAGCAGTCCGCACCAAAAAGAGTAGTGGTACAGTGGGTTCCATCCCACTGCAACATCCAAGGCAACGAGGAGGCAGACAGACTGGCAAAAGAAGGTGCAAGACTACCACAACCAGATACTAGTATGACATACGAAGAGTCAAAACGGCTTATTAGAGCTAGGTACATGACCAAATGGGAAACAGAACATACTGGCTACACAAAAAACGATTCCTATTACCAGTTGAACAGAAGAGAGCAGGTCGTGGTCTTCAGACTTCGCACTGGCCACAATAGACTGAGGTACCACCTATTCAACAAATTGAAGATAGGTGGCACTGACGAATGCTCGTGTGGTACAGGGAAAATGACCGCTGAGCATTTGCTGCAAAACTGCCCGACATACGAGGACCAGAGAGAGCAGATGTGGCCATCACCAGTGGCAACACTAGACAAGCTTTATGGCAATGTCGACAGCCTCAGGATGACCTCTGCTTTTTTCGAAAAAATAAAGGTCGATGTCTGACAGCGTAAGAAGAAGAAGAAGAAGAAATACCTTTGATTGCAGCCTTCCGTTAGGTAGTACCATGTCTGTCAAACCATACAAAGATGCAAATGAAAGTTCGGGGCACTCAAGACAAAGGCAGCTGCAAACTTGTAGCAGTGACTGCTTTTTTATCCTCTATTGTCAGTTCTGTCAGTTGTTGATTACGGACTGGGTCTTCTGACACTATCAAAGACAGTGTGAAATATTGGAATGAAATAAGAATAAAGGAATGCGATTGGTTTTGGTTTGTATTAGAGAAATCCCTTTTGTAAAGATGATGTACATGCTGGGACACAAATTGGCACAAGTCAAAACCTATATGTGGATTACTGATGACATCTTTAGATAATATTAAGAGAGCAAGGATGAACTGAGGGATGGCACAGACAGGGACTACAGTCAAAGCAATAGTTAAGGAAGAAGAATGTATTGACAATGGTGATAAAATGACAGATTACCACAGAGTGATCATACCCTTAGGCAGGGAATGCAGAGAGTGTTGCAATGGGGAAATAGTACTTGAGGTTAACCAGCTTAGAGGTGCTAACCTTCAGGAATTATACTGTGCAAATAGAGTCAATATAAATTTACAAGATGATCTATCATCTGGCAACAAAAATGAAAGTGTAGGGGGATTAATAGATAGTGGGGGTGAAAGAGTAGTGGTTGGATTATGTTACAGGTGTCCTTCAAGTTCAAAAGAGGAAGATGAGGAGCTAATTAGTAACATTAAAAAGGCTAGTGTAGGAAAATTATTATTAATGGGGGGATTTCAATTTTCCTGAAATAAAATGGGAAATGGCTGAAGCATTTGCAGAGTCTAATCCTTTTGTTAAGTGCATAACTGACAATTTTTTTATTCAGCGTGTAGAGGAAGCTACCAGAGACAAAACATACTCGACATAATATTTACTACAGAGAAAAATATGATTGAAAACGCTATCGTTGGAGAACTGTTTGGCTCAAGTGACCATCAGATCATCCTTTGGGATCTTATAGCGAGGAGAGATTAAATGCAAACTCGTGAGCATACGACCACTCTAAGGCAGATGTACAGAAGATAAAAGAGACAGCCAGCCATATAATCTGGAAAGATATTGTCAGAGGTACAGATGTTGAACAAGAGTGGGAGAGTTTCAAAACAGTTTTAGAATAACTAAAAGTGGAATGTGTTCCATGTAAAGAGGTAAACACCAAACATAACAAGTGGATAACTAGATTTGTAGTGAAATGTAGAAGAGCTAAAAATAAAACATGTAAACAATTATATAAAGGCAGGTAAATCAAAAGAAACATATTTAAAATATTTGGACCTACAGAACATAGCTCAGAAAGTGAATAAAGCAGCAAAAATAGACTTAGAAAAAAAACTTGCTAATAGGATCAAGACTGATAGTAAAAGCTTCTTTTCTTATGTTAGAAATAAACAAAGAACGAAAGACAAGGTAATCCCTCTCATAGCACAGGTAAAATAATAAGAGACAACAGGGAGACAGCTAATCTACTAAATCAATACTTTAGCACAGTCTAGACAAAAGAAGACTGCTCCAAGATCCCAGAGCCTATAGATATTTTCAGATGTGAAATAGATATAGTTGGACTACAATCATTCTGTATCACAGAGGAAATGATTTTAAAAAAATTGGAGGGGTTGAAAGTGGATAAATGTCCAGGTTAAGATAGTATCCATCCAAAAATGCTATTTGAAATTAGAGACCAACCAGTAAAGTTATTGGCTATATTATGTTCTCAATCACTTACAAAAGGGATTGTTCCAAGAGATTGGAACGATGCAGGAGTGATTCCCTTATTTAAAAAGGGAAAGAAATCAGATCCAGCTAATTATAGACCAGTAAGTTTAACGAGCATAGTCTGTAAATTGTTAGAGTCAATAATCAAAGAAAACATTGTAATGCATCTAGACAGGTTTAATCTAATCAGAAATAGTCAACATGGGTTAACTAGAAGGAGGTTGTTCCTAACAAATCTATTAGAGTTCATAAAGGAGGTTACTAAAATGATAGATACGGGGGAATCAGTGAATGTTATTTTTTCTAGATTTTGCAAAGGTTTTGATAGAGTAACTCATCGAAGATTATAAAAAGTTAAAGTCACATGGAATAGGTGGGGAGCTTGCCGAATGGATGAAATTTGGTTAACGAGAAGAAGGCAGAGAGTGGGCATAAGTAAGGAGTACTCTGAGTGGTGTGAAGTAAAAAGTGGAGTGCCACAGGGCTCGGTTTTGGGACCGATATTGTTCTTGATATATATAAATGATTTGGACATTGATATAGGATCTATGATTGAAAAATTTGCAGATGACACAAAACTATGTAGGAAGTGTCTCATCTATAGCAGAGGTGGATATATTGAGGTCGGATTTAGATAAAATTCAAGACTGGTCTGTGAAATGGCAAATGGGGTTAAAATAGATAAATGTACAGTCATCCACATGGGTAGATCCAATATGGAACATAATTACAGAATGGGCGAGAACAATATTAGAATGATAGATAAGGAAGGGGACCAAGGAGTTATAATAGAGCATACAGGAAAAATGAATGAGCAAGTCCAGGTAGCAGTGAACAAGACAAATGCAATGTTAGGTATGATAAAAAGAAAAATTAAACATAGGAGTAAGGAGGTGATTGTCAAACTGTATAAAGCATTAGTTAGACCTAGATTGGAGTACAGTGTACAGGTGTGGAGTCCTTATTGTAGATGAGACATAAACATACTGGAAAGAATACAAAGAAGAGCGACAAAACTGTTAGTGGGATTCCAGAATTACAGTTACAAGGAAAGACTGGCCTACAGTGTCTAGAAAGGTGAAGAATTCGAGGTGACTTATTACAGGTTTATAAGATAATCACAGGAAAGGTAAAATTAGACTATAACAAGTTTTTAAAAATGCAACCACCAACGAGAACAAGAGGGCACATATACAAGTTAACTAAAGAAAGGTCCAGATTAGATATTAGGAAATATTTTGTTAGTCAGAAAGGGGTGAATTCTTGGAATGCATTACCCCAGGAGGTGCTGGAGGCAGACACAGTTAATGCATTTAAGAATAGATTGGATATGCATAGCTTTTAAAGTAGGTTAATGCAAATGTGACTGGTTATCTTCAGACTGATGAGTCTTCTAAACCAGTATAAAAACGTTAAGTTAAAGAGAGAAATGCCATCATGCATACCGATGGCTCAATGCTATGCAGTGAGAAATCAGGTTGGGGGACTTCTCTGGTACAGTGAGAGTTGAGTTTAGGTTGCTGCTGAGTGTAGTGGGATATACAATACAATAACCTCCAGTATGAGAATGAAGGAGGAGACAGTGACCTCAGCTCTAAGGTTGCAATCTGAGACCTCTTTGAGAGCAGTAAGGCTCCAATCCTTGCTTCAGAAGGACTGGCAAAGAGGCGCCTCAAATTTCCAGGGACTGGTATGTATCTGCTGTCTTTGTCATCCTGGAGTTCCAGGCAATGAAAGAGCTGATGTCTTGGCTACAAAAACATCAATTGGCGCATTGGAGATAAATATGGGTGACATTTTGAAGTATATCAGTTACTGTCTGTTGGATGTCGACACTGCAATAGATGAATCAGCGATTCACAGACTGCAGAACTCTGACATCAAGTGAGAGTCTGGGTGCATGGGAGGATGGAGCAGGAATGTTTCCAACCATCAGTGCCTACTCCCTTTGCCATTTACTGAGAGATATTGAGAACTCTGGGTATATCTGGAGTAGAGTGAAGTCGATTCTTATCTGTTTTCAGTCTAGTACGGTAGGATTCAGTGGCGCCCAAAATATCATCTACATTTCATTTGTGTGGAAATCATTATCAAAACACTAGTTTGTTAAATAGCAATGAACTCTCATTAGTTAGGAGACCTTAATCTATAATTCTCTGCATGTGCAGCTTTCATTTAATGTATAATTTGTGACATTCCTCCAATATTTACACGTGTGTTAAATGTGCTAAAGTCAACCTCTCTTTGGATACCAGGAAATGAGAAATTATTTATTATTTTATCAGACAAGTGATCATGCATCTGGATTACACATGAATATTCAACACATGTCTGTTTCAGACTTTGGCTGCGGCAGATAAGAAATGTCATTCTGGGATTGAACGCATAAATACTCCTGGCGTCGCGGATACCAAACATATTTTTATCCAACAACACTTCATACTAATATATATTTTTATTATGAATACCTCATGTCATAGATAGTTTAATTATGTGTCTTATGATCTTGAGATGAACGAATGATGGAGCACCGCAACCACTCTGTGGTACCCACACAGCAAAAAAAACCTCCTGGAAGACCTTCCCAAAAGGTGGCAAGATCCGCTCGAACTTGTGATCCTGAAACACATGTTACCTTCCACTGGACAACCCATGCCAGAGACAGAACTGACTGGAAACAGCTGGGACCTGCACAAAAACAAACAAAAATGAAGCACTGTTTGAGCCCAGCCCGCTAAGCAGAGAAATGCATCTACTGGCTACCACCAACTTGCACAAAAGTTGAGACCTACACAAGAGCTACTGCTCTTGTAGATGTACAAACTGAGTAAGACTAAGATCTTCAGATTATAAATTTAGCTCAATTTGTTTAACATTATTGAATTTTATTTGGAAAAAAAACTATTTGACATGCTGAGTTGCATCACTTGCTGTGGACTGTGGGACACACTTATACAAAATTATTGCGGACTGGAAAGAGTTAAGAACAGAACATGTATCATTGAAGGTACACTCCGTTCAGTTTATCATGTAACCTATCAGGTTGTTAGGACACACTTGAAGACACTCTCACAATCCCACGCCGTCTCTCCCTGTTTGCTGCCGCCAGTCGTACCTCACCGGCACGAAGGTTTGACCACTCAGTGATTTTGTTTGCCTATGTCTTCCTTTGACGTCCTTGCCTGCTCTGTCCTGGTACGGAACCATGCAGTATCGAATTTGTAATTCCGCTGGACCTCGTGACGTGCCCATACCAAGCCATCTTTCACCTTTTGATAGCCCTGAACAGATCATCAAAAGGTCCAATTGCGTTTTCCCATCTTCGTCATATTTCTACGTTCATGACAAGATCCTAATATATAAAATTTAAGAGTTTTCTAAAGCACCTCATTTTCATGTATTCTACACTGGATATGTGCAATAATGGTCCAAATTTCACATGCATACAAAAATAATGAGAGCACCAATGAGCACATTAGTCTAACCTTTATGCTGAGAGCGAGCCACTAATTCTGCCATATGGGTTTAAAACGCGTAAGCGCCGCTGTTGTCTGTGCTATTCTGGCAATTATCTCAGGTTACGAGCCCTCATCACTGGTCAGTGATCCCAGATACTTGAACCGGTGTACAACTTCAAGTTCCTGACCATTTGTTTTTATCACAGACGTAAACCCTTCCGTATTATTAGTTATCAGTTTATTTTTCTCTGCATTTATCTCCATGCCACAGCTTTGCGCCGCTCTGTCCAATCTACTGATCAGCTCCTGGAGTACTGTTTCCGTACCTGCCAGACATCTAAATCATCTGAAAATCGTAGGTTTGTAATTGTCTTGTCACCTATTCTGACCGTACCAACATGACTCTTTAGGGCTGCCTCCATTATTCTTTCCAAGAATACATTGAAGAGTGTTGGAGAGAGAGTATACAACCCTGTCTCACCCCAACAGTTGTACGGGAACCATTCCCCTAGTATTCCGTCTACAGAAACTGCACTTCTCATAAAGGTTCTCAATTACCTTGACAATATTACTATTGATCTTGTGATGCTTCATTGTTGTCCATAGCGCAGCATACCATACTCTGTCGAACGTTACTTTGAAATCGAAATCGATGAAGACATGATCTATGTGTTGTTGATACTCTAAGTATTTCTCATTCAATAGCCGCAGATTAAATATCTGCTCAGTGGTGCTTCTTCCCGCTCGAAACCCTGCTTGCTCTTTGGCAATGATATTCTCTGCCTGTGGTTTTAATCTGTTGAGGATTATTCTTAAGAGAACTTTGCTAGGATGACTAATGAGGCTAATTGTTCTATAGTTCTGACACATCTTTAGGTTCCCTAATTTAGGCAGCGGTAAAACCACTGATTTCGTCCAGATGGTTGACCACTCTCCTGTCTGCCAAATTCTGTTACAGATGTATGTCAGGGTCTAACATAGCACAAATGTTTCTACAAACAAAAATTGGAAAGAGTGAACTAAATTCTCTATCATACATGTGTTCTGCAGGTACTGGTAACACAGGCAATGATGGTTCCTACAGACCTTCTTTTTTGACGGATCAGGAACTGAAACATCTGATTTTAGAGGTAAGTACATTATACAATGTTGTTTGAACACTGATAGCCATTGAGATGACTTACTTTTGTTAATGCGTGATGGTTCATTTGGAAGTTTGAAAACCCTTCCCCTTCCCCCAAAGCATAGCTACAAATTAACTAAAGAAAGGTCCAGATTAGATATTAAAAAATACTTTTTTAGTCTGAGAGTGGTGAATAATTGGAATGCATTGCCACAGGAAACAGGAAGTAGTGGTTGCAGGGACAATTAATGCGTTTAAAAATAGATTGGATGCACATAGCTTTTAGAGCAAGAAAATGAAAATGAAACTGGTTGTATACAGACTCTGCAGAGTCTTATAAACCAGAATAAAGATGTTAAGTCTCAGACTTAAGCACTCTCATTTATAATTTTTAGGAAGGCACAGAATATCCATATTGGGGTAAAGACTAATTTGGAATATGGTGTTAGGCCCATATTTTCATGACCAGAGACACAATAAGGATAATGTGGTCAATGTGATGCTAGTATCCCTTACTTTCCAGACTTGCTCTGATACACAATATTTGAGACTGGAGCCATTTATAATTTTTAAAAATCCTGCACCAATTGGGTTTGAACATAGATTGCTACCGCTGCTCCCATATGTACTACAGAAATAAAAGAAAGCTCTAGAAACAATGCCAGATATATAATACACAAATAAAAGAATGCTCTAGAAACAATGTCACATGTTTGATACACAAATAAAAGAATGCTCTAGAAACAATGTCACATGTTTGATACACAAATAAAAGAATGCTCTAGAAACAATGTCACATGTTTGATACACAAATAAAAGAATGCTCTAGAAACAATGTCACATGTTTGATACACAAATAAAAGAATGCTCTAGAAACAATGTCACATGTTTGATACACAAATAAAAGAATGCTCTAGAAACAATGTCACATGTTTGATACACAAATAAAAGAATGCTCTAGAAACAATGTCACATGTTTGATACACAAATAAAAGAATGCTCTAGAAACAATGTCACATGTTTGATACACAAATAAAAGAATGCTCTAGAAACAATGTCACATGTTTGATACACAAATAAAAGAATGCTGTAAAAAAAAATGCTACATGTATAATTCAGTAATAAAGGAATGTTATAGGAACAATGCCACATGTATAATTCAGTAATAATGGAATGTTATAGGAACAATGCCACATGTATAATTCAGTAATAAAATAATGTTATAGGAATAATGCCACATGTATAATTCAGTAATAATGGAATGTTATAGGAACAATGCCACATGTATAATTCAGTAATAAAATAATGTTATAGGAACAATTCCACATGTATAATTCAGTAATAATGGAATGTTATAGGAACAATGCCACATGTATGATACAGGAATAAAAGTGACTACCTAATTTTTCAAGGATCAGGAAAAGATGTACATCTAGGTCAGGACCTAAGCAAAACTAGAATAGGAAAACATGATAGAGATGCAGCACAATATACTTGTTCTTGTGAAATAACTATCTAGCAAATTATTAAGTTGGCTGTATCAGTTTTGCTTTCAGGATATTAATCTGACTGACATAAAATGATATTCAATAGTGTACAGTAATGTAACACTTAAAACTATACTATATGGTTACAGGCTGCTGATGGGTTCCTGTTCGTAGTCCAGTGTGATACTGGGAGAATAATATATGTATCAGACTCCATCACACCAGTCCTGAACCAGAGCCAGGTGAGGTGATCAAAGTGTCTGACTTAGCAAGAATCATACCTGTCATATATGAAATGCATCCTTTTTCTTTGAATTAAGATATTTATTCTGATGTTCAGTTTAAAATTAAATCTTGATCAAATAAGATAAATCACTAAAATAAAAATAAGTTATTCCTCAATGTACTGATATTGTATGTACAAGCTGTAAACTATGACACAACGCATTCTGTTCTCTGGACGATATCCTGCTACACTGTACTTTCAAAGCACTTTTGAGGGCTTGGTAGTGGGAGATTGAGAACGAATGAAGAAGTAGTTCATATAACACTCAACATAAGACCAGCAGAAGTTGTAAGTAAATTTGTGGCTTTTTTCTCCCCCAACTAGGGAGACCTGTTTGGTACGACTTTATATGACCTGACCCACTCAGATGATATTGAGAAAGTAAGAGAGCAGTTGTCAACAACAGAGTCACAGAATACAGGCAGGATCCTTGACCTGAAGAGTAAGTGAAGTAAAGCTACATTCATGAGAACTTAGCTTTCAAGGATTGCTTGTGTTGTAAAGTATTGTTTTAGATTGTCATTGGTGGGGGTCAAAGATGCAGTGCAGTGAATGAGCTGATGGCTTGCACCAGGGTCATCGAACCAGAACTGACCAAGACCCTATTCTGCCTCCTGGGAACAGGCTGCACTAGTATAGTCTGGCTAAGAGAGTAGGAATCACAATGTGAAGGGAAACACTGGACCCAAAAAGCCAGCTGAGACTGGATGTGTCGGTCTGAAAAGCGCAGATATCACAGCATCACTGCAAACTATGACTCAACATCCTTTTCAGGATGAATGCTGAAGAAAAAGAAGGTTGTCATTGTATTTTTAGATCTTCTGTTGCTGTTTTTGTCTGTTTCTTACTTTCTTTCATTCTAGTGTGTGTAAATATTGGAGAGGAGGAGTTATGAAGCCAGAAGATGTTTTGATAAACTTTGATCCGAACTGGGCTTTACATGGGTAGTCTGGAAGCTTGCTACTACCACTGTGAAAAATGTAACTAAAACCAATCAACACACAAACTAATATCACTCATAGCATCACTTCACTTTTTTAAAGAACAAAAACTGGACAAATCTGCAATTTTATTGAAGAATAATTTGTGTTTGTATTTAGAAGCGGCAGGCCAAGTGATTTGTGTCTCAGTCTTATGACCTCAAGGACATGCATTCAAAACCCTAGTACGGTGTAGGATTTGTTCAAATCGGAGGTGATATAAAAATCTAGCCTGTACAGTGCATGGTGACTGCAGCGACAAACAGTCTTTATTTCTCAGACCTATAAATACTCACATTAGACCTCAGCAAAGGAAATAAAATTGTGTAATGATGTTTAATAATAAATAATTTTAGTTTAAAAACATTTCTTTCTTTAGTTATTCATATTTTATAGAAACACATTTCTGTAATAGTTTAACCAGTGATAGCCCAGACCAGAGAGCTTCCTATATACATCACCAGGAACCAGTTATAGTATTTCAGGAATGTTAGGAACAGATGAAGGCTTAGTGCACCCTATCAACAGGAAAGATTGGTAGAAAATATAGACAGACAGAAATTATACTGGACATTTAACCACTAAAGATTAATTCAGCAACAGACCTCATGAATAACACTAGCAGCTACATCTCTCATCACTTGACCACAAGCTAGGTCTCATCACTTGACCACAAGCTAGGTCTCTCATCACTTGACCACAAGCTAGGTCTCATCACTTGACCACAAGCTTTGTCTCTCATCACTTGACCACAAGCTAGGTCTCATCACTTGACCACAAGCTAGGTCTCATCACTTGACCACAAGCTAGGTCTCTCATCACTTGACCACAAGCTAGGTCTCATCACTTGACCACAAGCTAGGTCTCATCACTTGACCACAAGCTAGGTCTCTCATCTCTTGACCACAAGCTAGGTCTCTTATCTCTTGACCACAAAATGCTAGGTCTTATCACTTAACCACAAGCTAGGTCTCATCACTTGACCACAAGCTAGGTCTCTCATCTCTTTACCACAAGTTATATCTCATTACTTTACCATTGGGGATGACCAGGGCTGTTGGTTAAGTAGGGCTGGTGGTTGAGTGGCACGGCTCCCAACCGAAGGTGTTGGGTCCGATCCCCATCACAGCACGGCTGTTACCCGTGGGAAGCAAACCCTTAGAAAATGCAGGAGGAAGCAAACCTTTACATAAAAATGCATGCTGAAGTCGGATGCACTGACCCGACAGATGCAAAATAAAAACTACAGTGCCACGCACACCGCCTTGGGGATTAGAGAAATAAGGTGAACGCAAAAAAAAAATGACTATACCATAACTAACATCTCTCATCAGCTGACCACAAGCTAGGTATCTCATCACTTGACCACAATCTAGGTCTCTCATTTCTTGACCACAAGCTAGGTCTCTCATCACTTGATCACAAGCTATGTCTCTTATTACTTGACCACAAGCTAGTTCTCTCATCATCATTACTTATTTTGTTTTAGCTGGAACAGTCAAGAAAGAGGGTCATCAGTGTAAGTATGTTTCATTATGAGCACAATAATGTGGTTTTTTTCCCTGAGTATAAACATCACTGAATGTTCACAGATTGGTGGTGTTCATTATTGGATGTTCATGGATTGTTTTTACATATTTATAGATACATTGTCTTTCATGAAGAAGTAAATGCAGTGATGTGTTGAAATAGTGAAGGGAGAAAATGGGAAAACATACTTTAGTATTGGTAAAGAATTCTGTTTTTGGCATTTTAATTGTGTAGGGATTGTCACAGAGAGATATGACAGGTTACAGGTAGTCCATGGTTCTCTGAAGGAATTGGAGTAACTTGAATCAGGGTAAATGAAAAAATATAATTTAACTTGGTGGAATATTCACATAAGTGAACAAGTGAAGATGATATTCACAAAGGGGTCGGTGCCATCCCATGTTACAAATACATATCCAGACAGAAAGTGCACAGGTTCGGCCATCTGATAAGAATATCTCCTGATCGGCTTCCCCTGTGAGCTTACAATACCCGACGGCCTAGCTTCCAATCAACAAGGTGACCAAGGGGAGAGTGTTAATATAATGTGAAGACAATTTTCTAGCCATACAAGGTGATGATGTCAGACGCTGCGCATCTGGCCCAGGAGAGGCAACTAAGGCTACCCACGGCACCCGTTAGAGTATAACTCTGCAATCGACTCTGGGACACTACTCGGTATGTCTGAACCAGTCACGAACAGTCTATCATAAAACTCACGCCGTTTTTTAACTTCCTACTTCACTCATACACTTGCTGTAGTAAAAGGCATGCATCACCATACTGGTGACTTTTAACTACAATTATGACGTCATGTTGTTCATCTGATCCATGATGTCACATGCAGGACACTCTTGACATCCTTAGCAACCATATTAACAAGCTACAGTACAAAGGCATGGTTTTTCTAATTTGTATCCCTCTTTTAAGGTTTTAATTCGAAGCCCCCTCGTATTTATTTTCAGCCTCATTACGTCTTTGTATGGGATCACGTAGGGGATTTATATGCAGACTTCGTATGGGTAATGTACAGCCGGACCCAATGACTGCTAACCACACAGTGCGTATGCGCCAGAGAAACATGCTTGGTCCTGCATCAGATGGGAAACACTATGCTGTTGTGCATGTCACAGGATACATCAAAAACTGGCCACCTTCTGGTTAGTTTATTACCCATCTTCATTATTTGTTCATCTATAGTTGACAATTCAAATATCAACTTAATGATTTGCATACCATGCGGGAGTATCAAGGTCCTTTATAGGTCACGTGCTCTTAGGCTTTCCATTTATCACTGCGGATTGCATGATATAGATCCTGGTGATGCTGTACCTACCCTATCCTGAATGAATACTGGGACCCCACCTGGAAAGGATAGTACCACTGCATCTTCTTGCACGTTGTGAAAAGCTACTAAAAAGAGTTGTGCATGGGGCTGGCAGCCTCATCGCATAAAACTAGCTGTCATGGACACCACTATTGGGAAAGCAGGCAAAGTGCTGTAGCACAAGCTTTCTAAAGGAGGCCAACAGTAGTGGTGACTCTTTGACTGGAGTGAAAAGGGAGAACAAGAAGATCTGTATCCTACTATTCATGTCCGCAAAGATGATTAAGGTGAGTTATGTATGGGACATGTCTTCATCATGTATATCAAAGTGTTACAGAAAAAATAAGGTATAATAGCCTGGGTGCAGGATCCCTGTAAAAAGGCTGCTGACTAGTGGTGGTCACACACTTCTATTGAAGTAACAGTGGAAGGATTATTAACCTTCTAGTTTTCACATTTTTCTGGTTATGTCATAAACATTCAGATTTACCGATTTTTGGGTACACCAGTTGTCTTATAAATCCATGAAATTGCCACAAAACAGTGGTAGTGTTCCAAACCTGATTGGCATATCTGTTAGTTTCCATTACAAACATATTTATAACATCTACATAAACAGACTATACAGACCTACCTCACAAAAATGACCCTTGCAACAATTTAACTTAATCACAATCAATAATGGAATACCCTTCCAAATCCATGTGAAACACACAAAATAATTTAAAGATTGTTTAAAGTCAATCTAGCTATCATGTTTTCAAGACAGAAGGAAGTGGCCTCGTTTTCGATTCAGTCGTTTCTATAGCAAAAACCAGTTTAACATAGCAAATACACTGATGAGTATACAGAGATAATGCCCAAGCCAAATTTTTTTGCCAATGGTTCAGTAAAAGTTAAGACCTTCCACGTGTTATGAGCTGATTTGTTCATGTGAAAATAGTAACTTGCATTAAACAATAAAAATAGTGACAGCAACTACAATGACACATTTAATTGAATCTCTATAAAAACATCAACACCAGGTGACAGAAAATGAAATAGGGCTGTAGATGGCTGAATTCCCTTGTCTTGTAGTAAAACACAACTTTAATGGTTCCACTATTACTTGACTTTGTTTTCTGTTGTCTGGTGTGTATGTTGTCCAGGGTGCAAACAAGCCACCAATAATCTCCATTGATGATGAGGTTCTCGGTGTAGTAAATCATTTTACGTACTTTGGATCCTCAGTCAATAATAAACTATCCCTGGACCAAGAGATCAATATCAGGATAGGCAGGGCAGCAACAAGAGCAGATTAACAAAAAGGGTCTGGGTTAACAAGAAGCTCACTGTTAAAACAAAAACACTTGTTTACCAGGCATGCATCTTCAGCACTCTTCTTTATGGCAGTGAGACATGGTCTACCTACATGCACCAGGAGAGCCGGCTAAACAGCTATCACATGAGGTGCCAGCGCAGAATCCTGGGCGTTGGGTGGCAAGACAAGATCACCGATGCAGACGTGTTGGAGAGAACAGGCACTGTCACACTATTTTCCATGCTTAGTTTTTGAAGGTTCCGATGGATGGGACACATTCGGAGGATGGATGATGGCAGAATACCAAAATATCTTCTCTATGGGGAATTACAGTTGGGGAAAAGGTGTCAGGACCGGCCACTACTTCGGTACAATGATGCATGCAAGCGGGATTTGAATGACGCAGACATCGACTTGGAATCATGGTAACAGGACGCTATGGATCGTGTTACATGGAGGGGCAGGATTAAGCATGGAATACAGACAAAGGAGATACTGATTGCTGATAGGCTAAAGACTCAGAGTTTGAGAAGACACACAACACCATGCAATATTGTAAACGGTCCTGACTTTCCTTGTACACACTGTGGAAGACGCTTCTCTGCCTGGATTGGTCTAACGAGTCACATTCGTTACCGTCATGGACTGTAGTTGCATATCTTTTTTTCAAAGCACAATTATTGTCATCTGACAAGACGGAAAGAGCAAATAAATGAATGTTTTCTATTGCCTGATGTGAATGTTGTCTAGTGTTATTGTCTGGTGGGTATGTTGTCTGGTGTGTGTGTTGTCTGGTGTGTGTGTTTTCTGTTGTCTGGTGTGTATGTTAAAGGTTAATAATACTGTTATCATGATGTCAAGTATCACTATTATCATGATGTCAAGTATCACTGTTATCATGATGTCAAGTATCACTGTTATCATGATGTCAAGTATCAATATTATCATGATGTCAAGTATCACTGTTATCATGATGTCAAGTAACACTGTTATAATGATGTCAAGTATTACTGTTATCATGATGTCAAGTAACACTGTTATGATGTCAAGCAACACTGTTATGATGTCAAGAAACACTGTTATGATGTCAAGTAACACTGTTATAATGTCAAGCAACACTGTTATGATGATGTCAAGCAACACTGTTATGATGTCAAACAACACTGTTATAATGATGTCAAGCAACACTGTTATGATGTCAAGTAACACTGTTATGATGATGTCAAGCAACACTGTTATGATGTCAAGTAACACTGTTATCATGATGTCAAGCAACACTGTTATGATGTCAAGTAACACTGTTATCATGATGTCAAGTAACACTGTTATCATAAAGTAACACTATTATGATGTCAAGTAACACTGTTATCATGATGTCAAGTAACACTGTTATGATGTCAAGTAACACTGTTATCATGATGTCAAGTAACACTGTTATCATGATGTCAAGTAACACTGTTATAATGGTGTCAAGTAACACTGTTATAATGGTGTCAACTATCACTATTATAATGATGTCAAGTAACACTATTATAATAATGTCAAGTATTACTGTTATCATGATGTCAAGTAACACTGTTATGATGTCAAGTAACACTGTTATGATGTCAAGCAACACTGTTATGATGATGTCAAGCAACACTGTTATGATGATATCAAGCAACACTGTTATGATGTCAAGCAACACTGTTAGGATGTCAAGCAACACTGTTATGATGATGTCAAGCAACACTGTTATGATGTCAAGTAACACTGTTATGATGATGTCAAGCAACACTGTTATGATGTCAAGTAACACTGTTATCATGATGTCAAGCAACACTGTTATGATGTCAAGTAACACTGTTATCATGATGTCAAGCAACACTGTTATGATGATATCAAGCAACACTGTTATGATGTCAAGTAACACTGTTATCATGATGTCAAGTAACACTGTTATCATGATGTCAAGTAACACTGCTATGATGTCAAGTAACACTGTTATGATGTCAAGTAACACTGTTATCATGATGTCAAGTAACACTGTTATCATGTCAAGTAACACTGTTATGATGATATCAAGCAACACTGTTATGATGTCAAGTAACACTGTTATCATGATGTCAAGTAACCCTGTTATCATGATGTCAAGTAACACTGTTATGATGTCAAGTAACACTGTTATCATGATGTTAAGTAACAGTTATGATGTCAAGTAACACTGTTATCATGATGTCAAGTAACAGTTATGATGTCAAGTAACACTGTTATGATGTCAAGTAACACTGTTATCATGATGTCAAGTAACAGTTATGATGTCAAGTAACACTGTTATGATGTCAAGTAACACTGTTATCATGATGTCAAGTAACACTTTAGCCCTGAACAATGACAGTAGTTAATTTGATGCCCATTGTTGACAGCTGGCATACAGATTGATCGCAGTGCGTCCGATGATCAAGGTGCAAACCACTGCTGTTTGGTTGCTATTGGGCGTCTTCAGGTTACCAATACTCCTAACTGTAGTGACATCATTGGGTCGAACCCACCCAGTGAATTCATTTCGCGACACAGCATTGATGGGAAATTCACATTTGTGGATCAAAGGTAAGCTACCAACTACTTTTTTTCACATCTTTAAAAAAAATCAGCAAAACATCTTATAATTTACGTTTTTAGCTTCTAATGTTCCTGCAAACAGTCTGCAAGATACCTGATAATTGTGTATGGATTCATTTTTACAGTTTCTTAGATTTATCAATGCAGGCTGAAGAATGTGTATTGATGATATCAAGATTGATTTACTCTTTGATTGATGATACATTCTTGAAATTTGCTTACTTAGGGTGACAGCCTTGCTTGGATATCAACCTCAAGAACTTTTGGGAAAACTTGCTTTTGAGTTCTACCATTCAGAAGACCAAACTCACATGAAGGAAACATTTGAACAAGGTGAAACTTTTTTTTTAGTATTGACATTTTTATGAATTTTTAAAATGTGTTAATTAAAATAAAATAAAATTAAAAATATAAGCGGGGGCTCGACGTCATTGCCTCAGGTTTTTTCCCCATTTTATCTCGGTCTCTCTCGGCAGATGGGTACCCCATCTGTCGAGAGCATCACACAAAGCACGAACTCCGTAGCTCCAGCGATGAACCCAGGGATCTCCGGAAAAAATTAACATCATGGACCGACCGTCGCAGCTCGAAATCGAACCCCGACCGTCTGAATACGAGGCAAACGGCTTGACCACTTCGCCACAGAGACCCCCGAATTATAATAAATAAACCACCAAACTCACAATAGTGTAGTTGATGTTATTGTAAGTTGTGTTTGAAGATGAGTTCTGATGAAAATATCATTAACAATGTCTTTTTTACGACCAGTTTAAGAAATTGAATGATGTTAAATGAGATCACTTTAAAAATGATATAATCAACATTTAATTTAGTTTTTAATTTCACTCGTTGTAGTGCTGAAGCTGAAGGGTCAGGTCATGTCCATCATGTATCGGTTCCATGCATCCAATCGAGAGTGGGTAATGCTGCGCACCAGCAGTTTTAGCTTCCAGAATCCATACACTGATGAAGTTGAATACATTGTTTGCACAAATACTTTAGTCAAGTAAGTTCATTTCTTGTATTTGCCACTTTTCTTAATACATTTTGTAGGACATGCAGTTTCAATGCAGTGTATGCCGCCATTTTCTGTTTTGAGTCATCCTTAGCTTTGCCGTTTTGGTTTGTTGGGTGTCTTCTTCTACTTTTATTTTCATTCTGTCATTAGCTGTAACATGTATCCTTTCTCGTAACAGAAGTTAAAAGCATGTCTGGTTACACAGTTTGATTATTCATGAGGTATGTCTCATCATTCTTCACATTTTTCTCTAAATGGATTTGTTCTTGTCGTGTTCCCCTCCACAGCTCACTGTATGTTATATTTCAGGCTATTTGATTGCAAGAATCTTGATGTGTACATCATCATGTCAGATCTAAGTGATGTCTCATTTTTGATGGTTGCCTGTAATAGATCTTTAGCACATTCTATTCTCAGTAGTGGTAGACTCATGCTCATTAACCTCTCAATGTTTACTTTCGTCTGATAACTTTCTGGTATTACTTGAATAATGTACTAAAATGAAATATGGAAAATTATCCCCAAAAGATGAGCATTTGAGAATCTGTTTTGGTATAAAATATTCTCTAAATCAGGGGTTTCAAAGTCACGACCCACGAATTTGAGTTTTGGCGTGTGCTAAAAGATAATTAAGATCACGCAATATAGATTGTTGATTAAATGTTAATTTTCAGTATGGAACAGACATATTAAAACAAATTGACACCCTCATAACAAAGTGAGAACTTGATAGTAGAAATCAGGGACAAGTCTGTACAGCAGAACAAACTGAAGCAGAAAAAAAACAGCCATAATGGGGACCAGAATAAACACAAAAAAACCCCTGAAAATCTTATCAATCCTGCAACTGTCAAATTTTCATCAAAATGTTCACATTGGGCTTTCATTTTATCGGCTGATCTTAACTCACTTTCATTGAGGGATCAAGAGTCATAATGTTTGTAATCTCTAACTTCTTTTTCTAAATTATTTGGTGACAAATTAATTAACTTCATAATGTTATATTCTTTCAGGAAGCAGGCCACTTAATATTTGCACAACCGATACCAGTTGTTTTAGTATTACTATATCAATTGTTACTATTGACCATGAGACTATTCATTTTGAAGGGAATTGCTAAATGTAACCTGTTCATTTTCATGATGTGGGGCTAAAACATAGAACTAGTTTGAAGAAGTATTGAACTGTAATTTTGTATTGGACTTCTCAAAAAGTTCATGATGTCTATTTTAAAAAATATGCCATAGAAGGATAACAATATTTTCCAGGACAAGTGAAAAAATTTGTCATTTCATGTAGAGTTGAAAGTTGACTTTGAACACTTCATTTGTCTTCAAACAGCAGTATTGCTTAAAGGAGTATATTTTTATTGACCACTATGATAGGATTGACCGTTACTGGCCATACAGGGGAACAGTCCTGTAAAACATACCTAGTATTTTGTTTAGTCAACATGTGCACAGTGGCGAAGCAAACAGTTGGAGCTTGTTAGTTAGTTAGTTTTCTTTGCACTTGTACTGTTTAGTGTCGTGGGGAGCTTGAGTCGGTTATCCTGCGCCACGTGCGTTGCGTCGGTCAATGTGAGCCCTTGTCATTGCACAATCACTCTAATGTCATCTATCCACCTACCTCTCGGAAGCCCCCTTGCCCTGTAGCCAGATCTACCAGCATTGTAAGCCATCAGTGGCAGATGATGAGGGTGCATTCTCATGAGATGACCAAACCAACTTATTTTTTAGTGCCGACCATACTTCGAATGTTGGAGCTTGTACATGTGTTTATTCAGTCTGGTGTGTCCTGTTCTGATGCAAAGAATGGGGATCTGTCTCTGCTGGTCAAGGGTGTGGTAGTCATTGTTGGGTTGATTCTGTTCTTATCTAACAGCCTGAATAGCTCTCTGGAGCATAAAAGAGAAAACAAGTCATTTGTCCAGAACAAGACGTCTTTTTTGAACATTAACTACAGGCAATTCATAATACAATGAAATGTAGGGAACCAATAACCTCCTAGGTAATGAGGAAGAGTACAGAAGTTAGTTATGTGGGCTGTGAGCCATTGAACATATCCTCATGTGGCCTTCAGTCTAGTTTGAGTTTGAGAGCTGTGCTCTAAACTGTCTTTAAAATGTGTTTGAGAGGCGTGCACTACCTTAGTTTTTAGTATATACAATATGCTTCATGATTTGTACAATGACCACAAATTAAATCGCAGCAGTATATGTTTTCCAAGAACTGTGAGCTAATCTCATAGTTTTACTGTCATTTTTGTCTATTGATTTGTTGACCATTAATTTATTTATAAAGGTAGTTAAAGTTCGTGCCATGCCTCAACATTGTCAAAAAAACTTTTGAAATAAAATGAAGAACAGAAGGTACCAACGTATTGCTTGTTTTTGGAGGGTGTCATACACACGAGAACAGTGTCACTAATAACTTTAACAATGAAATACAAGTTTAGTTTGCTACAGTGGTTGTGAAAGGTTGGGATTTTTCTTCAATTTCCAGAAGTTCTCAGCAAAATCAGATCACACCCATCCACAACTCTGAACAGGCAGCAGATGTAACAATGCCAAACATTCCTTCATACTTAGCAGGAACCAGAGCCATACATTCTGACACCTCAGGCCTAGGTGAGTTTCAAAATAGCATTTGCGATTTGGCCTATTTTTGCACCCACCTTGTCTTCAAAACATAATAATGGATGAAAAAGTTGTGAACATGTGAAATTGCGTGAAAAGAAACTTCACATATAAAAGTCACTTAGCTCAAAATCATAAAATAATACTGTCCACTGACAACTAAAGTATTGATTTATAAAACTGATATTCTCCAAATTTTCTAAGACAAACAGACAGTTGTTTAATTTTTTTGACATTCTAATGTACTCTTTAACTTGATACTGATCATAACAGAATATAAAACCTTTGTTAAAATATTGCATTAAATGTTTTTTGTCATTATCAGACACGTTATTACAAGCTCAAATCAAACAGATGATCTCCTCCTGAGACCTTTTGCTCACAACCCATAAATGTTTATTTAGGAAACATAACATGCCTTCCCATCAACAAATATTTCATTACTTAGACATTCTTTTTTAGCTGCAACGTGCCAGAATAACCCATTTCAAGGCACTCATTTATTTTTCTTAGATAGAAAGTAATACATGTGTGTCATTACATGAAAATGAAAACACAACATGAAAACTCTTAATCATAAAAACATAATTAGCTCTGAAAATGGATGTTATCAAATTCTAGGGTTACCGTCTGTAATTCCAGCTCATTAAACACAAGTGCGATTAGCTTCTAGGATTGTCAAAGCCATTACCAAGCAATTAACGGGCATCCAGATGTCAGGATATTTTAACCAAGGCCTTTGTCTTTGCTTTTGTGTTTCCTGTAAAATGATTTCTTTTTTGTTTGATATTTGTCCTGAAAAGGAGGTTGAATCGTAGTTTACAACATGGCTGTCATTCACATCTGGTTTCAACACATCATTGTTGAGACTGTGTAATGAGGTCACTAGAGACAAATAAATAACCAGGACATGAAAGGATACCAATTGAAATGTTAATAAGTCTAGACTCTAAATAACAACTTCTGGCAGTCTTAAACTGCAGTTGGAAAAATGGAATTGTACCACAGTCATGGAAGGACATTATTACCAGTTCCAAAAAAGATAAAGACTTAACAAGTCCAAATGGCTACATTCATACCAGTTTACTTAACTATTTGGAGAAAACTGATAAATGAAAAATACCAAACTCGTGTGGCATTTGGAAGGAAAATATTTTAAAATTCCACAGCAAGTTGGATTCAGGTAACAGCGATCAATAGAAGATCAGATCACATACATTACTCTGAGAATTAAAGATGCTTTACAAGAAGAAAAAAAACATTCACAAGTGGTCCAGGTGAATTTAAAAAAAAGCTTTCCATAGGTATGGAAAGAGGGATTGAAAGCCAACCTTTCGTAGAAGGGAAGTCTGCGGGAAGATGTACAAATGGATCAACCATTGTCTTGAAAACAGAACCGCTAGAGTCCTGTCACCCACCTTGTTCCTCATATATACTGTATCATCATCATGTAGCGTGTCCTTTATAGAACGTCGTTCCCATCACAGTCTGTCTGAAAGAAACTCATTCCCTTGCCAAAACTCCAGCCTCCGCCACAGTCACACCCAGGCACTCCTGGATATCTTGGTACCATCGTCTTTTTGGTCTACCCTAGCCTGTCTTGCCTGGCACCATATCTTCCATCACTGTTCTCTCAAGATCGCTATGTCTCTTGATGTGAACAAAGTATTTACATTTTTTGGCCATAATGGAATTGATAAACCGGTTCTCCTCTATGCTCAACTCTTGCCAAATGTCTACATTGTCTTTTTCTCTGTCCAGGGTATTCTGAGGATCCTTCTGTAACATTTTGACGCAAATGATTCTATTCTTTGTCTAGAAGTTTTGGTAATCGTCCATGATTCACAGCCAAAAGCTGCCACAGGAAAATAACACAGGCTCTCAAGACTTTTACTTTTGTCGTTTTGTTGGTACTCTGTTATAATTTCTTCAGGCTGTTTAGTCTCTGCATTGCCATGGCTATTGTTCTTCTGGTTTCTTTCGAGCAGTCGCCATTCTTGTCAATTCTTGAGCCCAGATATTCAAAATGCGTGACCTGATCTATTTTCTCACCATCTACTGTAAATTTATGTTGACATTGTGTTTTTTCAGTTGTTATTATCTTTGTTTTGTATATTTTTATAAACAAGTTTTGATCTTTACTGTATCCATTTACAGCTGAAATTAGCTGCTCTAGGCCTTCTGCACTTCTTGATAGTATCACTGTGTCGTCTTCGTATCGTAACTATGGAATCTCATACCTGCCAATCGTAAATGTATCAAAACTGTAATGTTCTCATCTTCTCTAACATTTCTCATTATACATTCTGCATAGATGTTAAATAGATAAGGTGAGAGGATACATCCCTGTCCTACTCCCTTTTGTACTGTGAACCAATCTGACGTTTGCCCAGATACTCGGACAGTGGCTCGTTGATCTTGGTATAACGTTTCAATGAGATGTATAATGTGCACAGGAAACCCCATTTCCTTCATGATGTTCTACATACTGTATATATAAGTGATATAACAGAGAACTTTCCAAACAATGCTCACAGCTTTGTGTTGTTGAAGATGATTTAGAATTGTGAATCTCTGAACAACATGTCACAACATCAACCATTCAGATGCAGCACGCTCTAGCATCACTGGAGGAGTGGGCCAATCATGGCTAATGAAGAAAAAAACTATGTATACAATTTTTTCTCTCAAACCACCGATTTCTAAACTAAGGCTAAATGGGAAAAATATGTACCTTGATGAAAACTCTACCTGTTTAGGTATTACCTTTGATTGTCGGCTGAATTTGAAAACACAGATAGATAGGAACTGGGTGGATTCAAAGCAAAGAATGTCAGTCAATCATGAAAAAACTTGGAACAACTTGGGGGCAGATGAAAGTGTATTAACTGTTCACTGGATGTGTGAGACCAGTACTAAAATAGGACATAGCAGCATAGGCAATGGCAGGCAAATTAAACTTTGTCAAAATAAATAGAGTTCAAAACCAAGCAGCATGGATCATAGTAGAAGGCATTGGAGAACTGGAAACAAATTATGAACTTGCAACTAGTGCAAGACGGAAGAGACAGCAAGACCCACCAACCAAAGTGAGAAATTCAGACTGATAGACTTTATTATATATGGACTTGGAAAGGGAAGACTGGAGTGGAGCGACTTTGTGGCATCAGTGAAAGAAAAGTGAACAGATCCTACAAATGGCACATCACAAATAAAACATATCCCTACTGCACACATGCTTCCCATCTGCTGGACAAAAACAGCATTTCCTAGAGCTGATAGAATATTCCTGGCATTGGGAAAAGCAGCCAGGCAGTAAAAAGAGCCCTAACTTGAAAATCACTAATACATAGAGAATCACTACATAAACCCTGGAAGACAAGGTCGACCGACCACAACCAGGCACTTCCACAGCTGGCAGATAGTGGAAATGACCTCCAGATATGGAGCATCAGCTGTGATATAAGCCAGGTATAATAACTGGACGAATAAGCAGTCGTGGACTAACTGGCAGTGTATTTCAGCAGGATGGGGTGAGACAACAGATGGCACTGCTTTCCCTACTGAAGTACCACGTGTCCTATGATGGGTACACCAAGCGGGTAAGAGCCGCTATATGCTCTAGCTACGGGAGGGAAACCACAGTAGACAAACCAACCTACTGCCTTGCAGGTACTATGGGGAGGAGGAAAGGCTATGGGAGACAACCCAAAACAGAAAACTCAACCCAACCTGCCGAAGACGGAGTGTGTCAGCTACGGCGCACCAACCGGGAAAAATCAGGGCACACATGCATCAACAGGATATGGTCATGCGACAGTCTACCCTATCGTCACAGTGTCGCTCCTACAAGTTACAACCGGGGAGGAGCAGTGCTGGGCCTCCAGCTGCGAGGAGACCCACCCAAACAACCGATGCCTCTGCTAACCTAGTGGTCAGTGGGAGGCAGAGTAGTGTGACTGATCAACAAACAAGGAACCTAAAAGTGGTACAATGGAATGCAGAGGACATGAGAAACAAGAAACCCGAACTGCAAAGATTCCTCAAGGAAAACGACATAGACATCATTTGTATCCAGGAAACACACCTAAAAGAAACTCAAAAATTTTCCATCAGAGGATATGAATGTTTTGTCAAGATAGGGAAAATAGAGCCAAAGGAATAATAATAACACTAGTCAAAAACTCTGTACCAGCAGTAGAAACAAACATATCTGGACCAGATGAACTAGAATACATCACAGTAAAGATCATCCTACCCAGTGGAGACTCAATGATAACAAACTGCTATAGTCCACCAGACACAGCTCTGGCAATACACAAAGTAAAAATCAAAGAGTTGAGACTACCTTGATATTCACCTTCATCGACTATAAAAAGGCTTATGATTCAGTAGAACCACATTTTGTCTGGCATTCACTGTTGGAACAAGTTGTCGATCCTGGTTACATCAGAGTTCTCACTAACAGTTATATGAACTGCACTACCACATTTCGTCCCTTGCTACGTTCAATTGTGGTACCAATTCAAAAAGGGGTCCGCCAGGGCAATCCTATCTCTCTGAACCTCTTTTCTGCATGTTTGGAATCAGTCATTGGCCGATGCAACTGGGACACCTTTGGTATCCTTATTGACAGCAGATGCTTCAATCACCTTCAATTTGCCAATGATGTAGTGCACATCACAGAATCCGCAGCAGAAGCCAACCAAATGATACAGCTACTTGATGGAGAGGGCAAGAAAGTGGGTCTGGAGATGAATGCCTTGCAGACCAACGTGTTGCGCAATCGCTTTGCCACTTGTGATCCAGTCTTGATTGGTGAGGTACAATTAGAGGATGTCAACGAGTACATTTATCTTGGACGTCTTCTCAATATGGAGAATAACCTGGAACCTGAACTGACAAGACGCGCGGGTTGGGCAGCTTTCTCGTATATTAACACGGTCCTGGACGGTTGTCATGACCAAGACTTATGAGCCTCCCTCTTCAATTACACTGTACTCCCTGCGATGTGCTACGGTGCAAAGACGTGGATACTAACAAAATCACTAGAGGACAAATTAGAGTTACCCAGGCCTCCCTTCAGAGACGCTTGGTCGGAATAACACTCCGGAACCAATGTATGCAAGGTCTCCACAATTCTGACATAAGACGATTGTCCCTGGTGAAGAATGCTGTAATCTATGCAGACAATTCAAAACATAGATGGGCAGGTCACATGTTGCGATGAAACAATGGTCGATGGAGCACATTGACAGCATCTGGTACCCCCGAGGTAAGAAGAGACCGAGGGGAAGACCTCCAATGCGTTGGTCAGACGCCCTTGCTGTACGCTGCAACACCCGAGATGCCTCTAGAGGAGCACTTACCCCGCACTGGACTTCCGTGGCCCAAGACAGGGTCGCTGGAAACGAAGTTGGGACCTGCAGCTACGCTGAGGTATGGGTCATCAATATCCAAGATATTTTTTTATCACATTGTTTATGTAATATCATGTAGGCAGGAATTTACGTAAATTAATAACTGAAAAAGAGAGTTTAGAAAGAATCATTTGCCTGTAGTGTCTCTGATTAACAAGTGCCAGCTCCACAATGACAGCCTGTTGGGTTGCGTAGCTCAAAATTAGCCTGAGGTTATGAATTAAAGGAAAATTTGTTAGATAACTTTTGTACAATAGGTTTATGATGCAGTGAGTGTATGTGAGGCCTTCCATGTCAGAAGGGCAAGCTCGATATTAATACAAAGTGAAATATGGCTGTTTACATTTTGTTGTGTAACAAAATGCCATTACAACTAAATTTAAAGCGTTTTCAATAAATGAGTTTAATTTTAAAGATCTATTTTCAGAAGAACATATCCATGTATAGTGTTGAATTTTAAAATGCAAGCTTCACGTACATCATTATCTAAATGTATAGTGTGGGATAGATATGAAAATAGGTCACCAATGTTTGCTATTTTGCAAGAGCCTAGGCTTAAGGCTTCTAAGGTTTCTATGATTATCTTATTATTATTGTCTGTAGAAATAAATTTTGTTGCTGATTTCTGTACTACTGGTATTGTTGAGTTATTCACTCTTGACAAATTTTTGCTGGTGGCAAGATTGCAGTGACTCTTCTTACATTCTGGGGCATATTGAAGTAGGAGGATCTGGGCCATTCCTGCTGTAGTGCAATGCAACTGTTCAACAGACTCACCAATACAGGAAAACGTGTTGGCTTTCATCTGATTCTGCTGTAACATAGCTTGTTTCCAGGAACACAATGAAGACAATTGGCATCTTGGTCAGTATGTTTCACCTGATCCTGACCTTAGTATTGGCTTCTAAGTAATGATTTTAAAAGGTCTCTATATTCTTGAGAATGTTAAATATTGCACAAATTGTTTCAAGTTTCTTAAGTTCACTAGTGACAAAATAATAGTTTTATTTTGTTTCTGTTCTTTTTATGAAAAAATGTTTAAAGGAGGAACTGGAAGTGCCAGCAAGCCGTTAGAATATGCACAAGACATATACCACATGAATCAGCGGCCAACCATGCAACAGGATACATACCCTGGGTATCAGACGTCTGGCAGCATGAAGTACCCCGTCGTCCATCCAACTGGCACACCCTCACAGGCACTGGCTGGGATGGCTATGAGGCAGAGCCCAGCTCAGCATGCAAGCAGCAGCTGGCCACATCAGGGTGCATTTGCAAGGACTGACGTGAGTTACTGCAACATCTGTAGCTGTAAGGTTTTTCCTGTCGAAGATGGATGTGTCGGACTGAAAGGTACAAATGTCGCAATCAAACTGTAAACTAGCAACACAACGCAAATCCGTTCTCCGGACTACATCCTGCTACTTGCACAGCCCTGTTCAGGGCTTGGTAGCAGGTGATTGAGAATAAACGCAGAAGAAGGAGAAGACTGCAACATTTGTAGCTGTAAGGTTGTTACTGGACATGACATGCTAGAACTGACGTGAGTCACTGCAACATTTGTAGCTGTAAGGTTGTTACTGGACATGACATGCTAGAACTGACGTGAGTCACTGCAACATTTGTAGCTGTAAGGTTGTTACTGGACATGGCATGCTAGGACTGACGTGAGTTACTGCAACATTTGTAGCTGTAAAGTTGTTACTGGACATGACATGCTAGAACTTATGTGAGTCACTGCAACATTTGTAGTTGTAACATTGTTACTTAACTTAACTTAACTTAACATCTTTATACTGGTTTAGAAGACCCTGCAGAGTCTGTGTAAAACCAGTTACTTGATATGGGATGCTAGGACTGACGTTAATCACCACAACATTTGTAGCTGTAACATTGTTACTTGACATGGCATGCTAGGACTGACGTGAATCACTATAACATTTGTAGCTGTAAAGTTGTTTCTTGTCATAGCATGCTAGGACTAACGTGAGTCACTGCAACATTTATAGCTCTAGCTTTGTTACTTGACAAGCTAAATGAGAGTGTTTGCCTCTGAGGAAGATGCAACTAGTAAGAAATTAGCATCAGTAGAATTAACAGATTCAAAGAACATACACCCAGATTACTATAGTTGAAGAGATTATGTTGAAGAAAACATCGACCAGATATTCTGATTCTGACTATATTTCTTGTTTCAATCTCCAGGCTGGCACAGATTATGTAGCATCTGCTCACTATAGCACTGTTAGTCCAGCCAACAACACAGCAGGTATCATGTCCAATTTGTATGTCATCTAGCATGAATGGAAGATAATGCTGGGAAAGAGTTGTAGTTTTTATCATACACAAATTGACATTAATGGTATAAAAACATAGAAAAGTATGATTCATATACCATTTTAGACAAGAACATGAACAACATCTATGTGATCAAATGGTCTTCATTAGAGGCTAAGAACAACGCAAATGATAAGAGTTAACAAATCATGAAAATAATGGTTAACACATAAGGATACTTAGCCTGATCTTGATAGTAGAATATGAAATGGAAGCAACCAGACTAGACCAGAAATATTTGAGAAGTACAAAATTACAGATGGGCTTGATAAGAGGGTTACGGCCAAATGAGAAATGGCCAGGTGATAAACAAAATAGTGCAAGCGCGTGCATATATGGGAATACATAACAGACACACATAATTTTCTCTGGTAGCCAAAGGTAGTGGCTCTTCTTACATCCTTGATCTACAGAAGAAGGGGAACCTGAGTCCTCTTTGCTGTAGTGCATCCCAGGGCTTCTGAGAATCACATTGTTGATCCTGACCTCATTGACCAGACTAATGTAATACATCTAGGTACATAACATGGATATTTGGTGAAGTATTGGTCAGTATGTTTCACCTGACCCTGCTTAAGCTTTCACACTCTCTTACATCCATCATCACCCACAGAAAGTTTGATGATACCACTAAGTGATACTGAATATGCTGCTACCTTTGTTATCTTCATCATTCAGGCTCAATGTGGTCTCAACAATGGCAGACATCATCATCACAGCAGCAGCCACAGCATCCAGAGGAATTCAGTGACGACATGTTTGGTATGCTGGGTCCGCCAGCTACAGAGTTCACTGATCTGTCTGGAATGTTTACCAACTTCACAGAATAGGTTTAGTTTTAAAAAAAAGACACAACTTTTAGACATCTAGCGTTACCTCATCACAGGCAAGACCTCCGGCTTTCTTGATCACAGACAAGGCACCAAGCTTTGTCCATCACAGACAAGGCACCAAGCTTTGTCCATCTTAGACAAGGCATCCAGCTTTGTCCATCACAGACAAGGCATCCAACTTTGTCCATAACAGACAAGACATCTAGCTTTGTCCATCACAGACAAAGCACCAAGCTTTGTCCATCACATACAAGACATCCAGCTTTGTCCATAACAGAGAAGACATCCAACTTTGTCCATCACAAACAAGACATCCAGTTTTGTCAATCACAAACAAGACATCCAGCTTTGTCCATCACAGACAAGACATCCAACTTTGTCCATCACAGACAAGACATCAAACTTTGTCCATCACAAACAAGACATCCAACTTTGTCCATCACAAACAAGACATCCAGCTTTGTTCATCACTAAAAAGACATCCAACTTTGTCCATCACAGACAAGACATCCAACTTTGTCCATCACAGACAAGACATCCAACTTTGTCCATCACAGACAAGACATCCAACTTTGTCCATCACAGACAAGACATCTAGCTTTGTCCATCACAGACAAGGCATCCAACTTTGTCCATCACAGACAAAGACCTTCAACTTTCTTGATTACAGACACAACCTTCAGCTTTCTTGATCACAGACAAGACCTTCAGCTTTCTTGATCACAAACATTATGTCTAGCTTAGTCCATCACAGACCAGACATCCAAGTTTCTCCACCACAGACATAACATCCAGATTTCTCTACCACGGATGAGACATACAGGTTTTTCCACCACAGACAAGATATACAGATTTTGCACTACACACAAGACATCCACATTTTTCAATCATAGACAAGACATCTAAGTTTCTCCACCAAAGACAAGACATCCAAGTTTCTCCACCACAGGCAAGACATCCAGCTTTCTCCACCAGATACAATGTTGTTGTTAACCTTTATGACTCATCAAACATTTTTCATAATTTTTCAAAACTTCACATTTATCGATGGTTGTTGACTTTGAGAGCCTGTAATCTTTCTGTTTGTTGGTCAATAAATATGATTTTGTTGTGTGTAGAGACATAAATGAATAAAGAACTTGTTGGCGTTATTGTTTTTGTTAGTTTCTGAGATACAAGAAGATGAAGGTAAAAATTTATAAAAACAAAGCACAAACATTTAGACTCACTGAGCAGAGAACATCGCTTCTCTATAAATCCATTGAAATCACAACAAAGTATCAATACTGTGTTTATAATATCAGCTCAACTGTTAGTTTCCACTCCAAACGTATTTATTACATCTAAATAAACAAAATAAACAGATCTATCTCATTAGGATCTTTTACAACTTACTTCACCTTTCTAAAAAACTGGGCATGCTCCAATCCGCATAATAAGAAGATAAATCGTTTTAAATCCATTTGTAATCAAACATATAATACTTTAACCAGCTAGAAACCTGTGAAGATGGATGTGACGTATACAACATAAAAAAACGTATATTTCTACGGTCTCCGTGTTTGGTCATTCATGAATAAAAAAGGATAGCCGAGTACGGCGGACTCCGTCTAACAGAAGCATGGTAAAGGTACCCACAGCTAGTATGTTCACTCTTTTGTGCTCCCTGAAAAGGGTGTTAGGTGGCGGGTTGCAGCAGCTTTCATCACATCCCTGAGCATGGAAGTGAGGTGGGGGTCTTGGCCAATATATTTTACCTGACCCTAACATGTCTAATCAGTATGTTTTGTCTAACCAGATGTTAGTGTGTTGTTGTTGTTATTATTCCATAGCTGCTGAGCAAGCCTGCTCTTGGGAACCCAATGTCATTCTAATATATATACAGATCTTCTTCAGTTGTGTCACTGCTCCATACAGTGTGTTGGTAATTGTCGGCAGTGCTTGTAAGAATCTTTTCCTCATATCCGCAAGAACCTTGCACTCAATGAGTAGATGTCGAACTGTTTCCTCATGATGAGAACAATGTCTGTACAAGGGCAGGTGCAGGGATTGATGTGGTTCAAGCGGCTATTGACTCTGGTATGTCCTGTTTGGTACTGAAAGATGAGACTTTGATCTTTTCTATGAAGTTTATTTATGTCATTGTTACTTTTTGGCTGTGACATTTCGCTAAATACACTGTGACCTGTTGTTTCTGTCGCCCACCTGTTCATCCAGATTTCCCGCGAATTATTCTAAATAATTCATTTTACTGTCATTTCAAGGCATTTCCACAGTGGTTTAGCTATCTAGAATATTACTACATGCATCCACATCATTCACGACCAAACCACACTCAACAATTAACACAGCAACACTCTTCATATTTAATAATAACTCATTCAAACAAACAATACATTTACAAACAACTATTGAAATACATCTTAACTAAATAATCATAATATATATATATTGAACTATAACAGAAAATACAAGCAATTGCTGTGTTTATTTCTGTAACTATGGTAACCCAATTCTAGCCGCTACACTTTCTTTCCCTTATCTGCACCCTAAACACACTCTCACAAACTCGTTTTAACGATCGTATTCTGTGCATTCTCTCACACTCAGATCTCTTCAGTCAGGTGATCTTTTCATTACACATTCAGATCCATTTAGGCAGATGATTTTGACATTACACATTTAATCTGTTCAATGTATACTCACATGTGATCACACATTCAATCGATCTGCGTATACACATACTCTGTAACATACATCATTCCCTCGGTATCCCGCACACACCACGTACACATCCAGATCTCTTCTAGTCACAGGGTGCCCAATACACACCTTATAAAGTGACTGGCCAAGATTCAAAGGCGTATGTTGGTTCAGCCACCCTGCAACTCATTCCATCTCTGACACATTCGTAAAACAGCATATCAATCGCTCTTCTAGAAAGTCGGTGAGCTAAACAGCTTTCCCCTTCTTTCTCTCTCTCCATGGCCAGTCTGCTTGAGTTAAGCTTTGCCTAGTATTGTATAGTCTCAAGCAGTATCAGGACTGTCCAATGGTATTCTGTGGGTTGTCTGACTCAGCCATCACTCTAGTTTCCATCTACCTCCACTTAGTTGTTATTGGAACGAATCACTCCGAATTCCTGTCACTCTAAAATGTCGCAGAAAGACCTGATGGTCTCTGTCTGTCACTAACCCTCCACTACCCAAATCGGAACGCTAGAGTGGTCAGCTCCTAACCACTAGCTGTATGAGACATATTCTTCCCCTCAACCCCCCCCCCCCCCCCCCCCCCCCATTTTCCTTTGTCAACTTAGTGTCGAGACCATGAGTGACCGTAGCACACATTCAGGTACCTTTGTTCTCAGAGTCGCTGACCCCATCACACCGTCCCTTAATGCCCATGCTCCGGCTGGAACTGTTACACCTGTCTCTAAGGCACATGTCTTCAGGATATATGACCTTTTCTGTCAGGTGTGTTTTTATGACTGGCAGGCAAAGATTTTCCCACGGGGATGGTCCAAAAAACCTATTTTCCATTTCTCTCTCCTCTGGCAGATGGTGAATATGGCTTTCCTCTCTGCTCCATCTATTGGGGACAATTGTTGCAGTCTTCTCTTTTGGTTCCAAGTGTCTATTTGTACCCAATTTGGATGGCCATGTTCTTGTATCTCTCTACCACTTCAGTCAGTGCCCTTTCTCCTGATATCTAGCGGTTCTATGTTGGCCTCTATCTCACACACACACACCGCCCCCCCCCCCCCCCCCCCAATAGTCTGACAACTTGATTCTGCACCGGTCAATAGAAGATGTTATTTGTACACACAGTCGTTTGTATTGGTAGGCTGTAGTCCGTCACCAGTCGTTCATAACCAAGGTATATTTGCCGAAGAGTTTGATTATCAGTTCCCCAATTTGTACTAGCAAGTCTTCTGATTAAGTTCAAACGCTTGGTCGCTTTACTTCTGATGTTGCAGATGTGGCTGCCAAATTTTAACTGTCTGTCCAGTATTACTCCCAGATAAACTGGGGTATCCTCTTTTATTAGTAATTCCCCATTCATTTTTATGTTAGGATCTATTTGCTTCTTTATGACTGCAGGAGAAGATAGTGTATATGGTGTTCTGTGTATTTATCTTTAGTTTCCACAGTTCGCAGTATACTGACATTGTTAGTAGTGCTCTGTTGATCTTGGCTTTTGCCAAAATGGGATATTTCTCGGTGGTCCAAGTGGCGAAATTATCAGCAAACAATGCTTTTGACTCCTTTAGATGTCTAGTGAGGTCATTTATATAGATGAGGAAAAGGGTGCAACTTAGAGGAGAGCCCTGTGGCAGTCCTTCTTCTAACATTCTTTTACTTGATGTTGCCCCTGTAAAGTTGGTATCTATGGTTCTGTTGGTCAGGAAGCCCTGTATCCATTTGATCATCTTTCCTTCTATTTCCATTTTCCTCAAAAGGTCCTTCCTCCAGACTCTGTCATATGCCTGCTGTAGATCAATAAACACTGCTAGTGGGCTTTTTCCATCTTGGAATCCATCCATTACATGCTGTGTAAACCTAAAGAGGGGATCATCCGTTCGGTGTCCATGCCTGAACCCTGCTTGGTTTCTATCAAGGAGGCATTTGCTTTCCAGCTACCAATATAGTCTTTTTTTTACCATTCTTTCAGCCATTTATCAGGTGTTCCTTGTTGACTTATTTTCCTTTCTTCAGTCTGGGTTTGATAGTTGGTGATAGCCATAATAATGTCAACTGTCCTTCGTCCCATGTTTTGTTAATAAACCAAAATTAGTACCCATTTCGCCTTTGGTCCTAATTTACTCATCATCTCATTTTTAACTTTATCTGGTCCTGGTGTTTTATTTTTTGCCAGTTTCTCCATCGTCATGATCAGTTCTTGTGAAGTGAAGTGATTTTTAGAGGCAACTACATTGGTGGAGTCGATGTTAAAGGAGTTCTTTAAAAGTGCTTTATCTAGCAGTTTTCTTGGTTGCGCTTTATTTACTCTAACGTAAAATTTGGTAAATATCTCAGCTTTCTTGGTGTTTGATACTATTTCGTCCCCAGATTCTCAGGCCAGGAGTGTTGGGTTTGACTTTTATCTTGTTCCCTTCAAGGTTGCTCTCCATGCCTTGTTCCCTTTTCTTTTTAGATCTAGCTTGCTCACAATTTTCTCAAAGTCTCCCGCTTGCTTTGTTTAGTTATAAATCTTACTTTTGATGTCCATCTATTATACTCTGTTTTATTTAGGGTATTTGGAAATTTGTCTATCTTCTTCCTGGTCTCTCTCCTCTCTTTGACTGCTGCCTCCAGCTCTGGGTTCCATCCAGTACGGTTTATATTTCCTGTACGTCCCCTGTGGGATGCATTTCCTTGCAGCTGTTGAGATGGTGGCACATAAATGTTTGAAAGTTGTATTGATGTCATAATTCTTACTTATTTGGCTAAACTCAGCATCAGTTTCCCGGCCATAACGGTTAGCTTTTCTAAAATTCCATGATGGTTTTCTCCAAACCATCCTATCCCTCTGCTGTGTTTCAATAATTGTTAGGATAGGACCATGATCACTTCCAACATCGTCCACGACTTTAGTGGTAGTGTTATCTACCAAGTCAGCAGATACACGTGTCAGATCAGACCTGCTGGTTGTACCGTTGTACTCTGTGCAAAAGAGTTGGCATGGTTTCCAGACTCTGGAGCAGTGTAAGATTAGTACCATTACACAGCTCTTTAATCTCCAGGCCTCTTATTATTAAATTGGCGGTATCCAAGATTTGACAAATGAACATTGAAATCTCCCACCAACATTGTTTTGTAGTATATATTTTGTGTTATCTTTGCTCCATAACTTTATTGTTTGATGGTCAATATCATCCACAGGATTGTTGGTTACAATGGCTTGTGTATCATTCCTGACCAGGGTCATAATGCCCTGGCACTTGTTGCATTCACACTTATACTGTGTATAGCCCCTGATGTTAATTTGTCTTTGTGGAAGTATTGTATTGTTTCCTGGAGAAGAGCTATGTGGATTTGATGGTCTTGTAGTGTTTTGGTTAGCTCAGTTGCCTTGTTTTGTAATCCGGCAATGTTAAGCTGTAGTATGTTCAGGTTCCCCCTCGCTAACTTCTCGCAAAGAGCAGGGGAATTATCTCTGTTGCACACACGGGCCTTGGTAACCAAGGCGACGGCCGAGCTCGTTTAAAGAATGTTTATTGTTTCCTGGCATTGGAGTATTGGGTGTTTTGCTGCAGACTTTAGCCTCCCACCTCCCAAAGACCACACTGGGTGCGCCTTTCTCCATGGGTGATAGATGTATTTGGCTTTGTCATTTCCTTCCTTGGTCATTTGGAGGTTCGCTGTGTCGATGGGGGTCAGGTGGGGTTCACAGAGTGCATTCCCCGTTAGCCACGGGTGCTCTCATTGCAGATCACATTTCTTTATTCTGTATTTAGGTCTTTTTCCCGTGGCTGCATCACGTCCTGCCCACCCCTCCCACACCACAACAGTTCCTACTTGCCAATGATATCCAATGGCTCCCCTCCACCCTTAGAGTCGGAGCGTAGTCTGGCAGTAGTGCAATGTCAGATCACCCGGTGCTCTCGCTGCAGCTGGGATGTTGGGCTAGGACTGGATCCTCTCTGAGTGCCTCTGCCATTATTGGATCCTTGGTAGAGCTCTCATAGGTTGGATAAAGAAAAGTTGTGTAGAAAGGCAGATGGCAGATGAGAAGAACATTTAATCCATGGGTGGGGTTTGGGGTGGTAACAGCCAGAGCATATTCCACTAGAGGAGAAGGTACTGCGCTGTCACCTTAAGGGTCCCCAAACTGCTCCCTGCCTGGTTATACCACCAGGTACTTGGTCGCCCCCATAGCAAAATCAGTAAACAGCAGGGTCAGCCACGAGAAGGTGTTGCTATGGAAACATTTGTGCGGTGATCACTGCACCCTGGATGTGAGAGGCTGTAGATTCGCACCAGCATCCATCTGATGTAGGCAGGACATTGTGCCCAGACCCTGAATTGACCCCCAGATGCTAGTGTCCTTTCCCCATTAGATACAATCAACCAACATTAATTAAAAGCTGATCTGTGCTGGGGAATAAATTACATACAAAAGATAAGCCAGACAGTACAACTGTTATGAACAAGTTACACAAACAAATACAGGAAACAGTTTGTTGATGTATTCTGCTGAAGTCAGATGTGTCGGACTGACAGGTGCAAATATCGCAGTCAAGCTTTAAACTACAACACAACGTGTTCCATTCTCTGGACAACATCCTGCTACTTGCAAAGCTCTTTTGGTGGCTTGGTAGTCGGAGATTGAGAATGAAGAAAAAGAAGAAGTTTGTATCAACAAATGGCCAGGCTGAAGAGCAGGGAAGTTATAGTGTTATTTATAGTCTGAGGCAGTTTGGTGATTTATTAAGAGCTTGGCTCAACAAATGAGCCAGTTGAAAGGCAAGAAAGAAGAACAAAAATAATGTTGGTTATGAGAGCTGTTGTAACTAAGGAACCTAAAAAGCAATGGTCACAAAACAATTAGTCATGAGAAGACTGCAGCAGTTTTCAGTGGATGGAATGTACTGAACAACTTGAAAACAAGAGTAGCAAACATTTGTGGATGCTGTCCTGTGCTCAAGTTTGTAAGTGTACATCTTATATACCAGGTCCGGTATGGTTGCTGTGATGACCAGTAGCAAACTGATAAGCCTTGTCTAGGAGAATAGCTAGATAGAAGTTCTTTCACTGCTGGTTATAGTCACAATAAAAAGTTACTGGACATTAAAGATAGACTAAACATTTTCGCATCAGATCTATTTCGGTGCAGAAAAACACAATGCCAACTAAGTGTCATGATGGTATATTGAGTGCCTGGTTTATTTTGATGGATTACAAGTTATTTGTCAGACAGGATAGAGTGCTACTAATGGAATGACTTGCTGAAGGATAAGAAATACCACCAGATGTCCTAGAAATGTTTAGTTTAATATAATTATGAAGATAGTACAACAAAAGGGTTTGTTGCTTATTGCAGTCATCTGGTTCCTGGCGGTAAAATGAATACATGACTGTTGGAGTTAAGGTCATCCCACCTGGTATATCTGAAAGCCTAACACAGAGACACATGTCACACTTTAATCCCTAAGGTAGTTCCTGCCACAACACTTGCTATATTTTAGTGAAGGGGACACAACCAGGCATGTTTAGCATGTTCTAGCAGTCACAGTATCTGTTCCATCTTGTACGTTGTTTCATCTGTGTGTATCCTTTTTTAAACAATATGTAGGAGTTTTAAGCTAGGAGACAATTTTATTACATAAATTCTTATATTTATATCAAAAGCATGTTAAACGTGTAGTTTAAGTATGTTAATTTGCTGTTTCCTATCGCACAATATTGTGTTTTAATCACTTCTTGTTTGTCTGTTCAATTGCACACTGCACTTGTCTATTAGTTATGTCTCCAGCATGACTTGTATAACAGTTTGTGAACTTCACATCAAAATGTGTGATGGTGGATGTCAGGGATAGTAGTTGTGCTGCTTGTTTTTATATCTTGGATAACATCTCCACTTGCGTGCACTTTAATATTGACCCCACACTTTCCTCTGTAATGTACTTAAGTGCATAATGATAATAAATGATAGCTGATGGTTGACTGCCAGTATGTCTTTTCTTTTGTTAACATTACCTCCGGCACACATTGTGCCTTCCTGAGCCTGAGGTCACACAAGCTGGTGACAAAGATAAGTTGACACTTAGTGATGATTCTTCTAGATGTTCTGATTAGCAAGTGGTCCTTGCACACTCCTAGAGATGTCTCAAAAGAAAGACACAAATGCTCCTACAATTGACAAAGATGAATGCTATAGTCCGTCATCTTCCAGGAATTTCATAGGACCATTTTTGCATTACTATTGTATATAAGGTTTTCTTGTCATAGTTGAATTATATTTTTTACACTTTTTGTACGAATGTATTTCTATACGCCAATATGGCAAGGTTTAATGCGTTATTTAAGCCACCAAGGAAAATGGACAATGGGTTATAGAATTGACAATTCACTTGGGAGCACCCATATGTGCTCAGTACATTTCATTGCCGATAACAGAACAAACTCCATAGCTCCTGGGATGACTCAGTTTTCCACTGTCTTCTTTTGGTAACCAATTACAGCTGGGTTGACTGCAAGAAGTGGTCATACCATGAAAAAACAACCGACGACATGACGAGTTTGCCAAACCAAGCGCTCCGTGATTTAAACTTGGTACAAAATGTTCCATAAAGATAAAGTTCAGACATTTCCTGAAGACTCTTGACACAGTTTAGCTCAATAGTGCATCCGATGTATTGTCAATTAGTAGTATTCAGAGTGTTATTGTTGTTGTCATCATTCTCTTCATATTTCGGAAGCAGGATTTGTTTTGTTACTTTCTATGTTGATAAGCTGTAACTTAACTTAACGTCTTTATACTGGTTTAGAAGACCCTGCAGAGTCTGTATACAACCAGTTACATTTACATCACCTTGCTCTAAAATCTATGCCCATCCAGTACAGAGCACCTGTTATTGTTCTCTTGTATTATCTTATGGATGGCACTATATCACACACACATTACCAGATGGCTGCAACAGATAATAGTTGTAGAGGGGGATATGGTATGAGTTTTTACACAAAGAGATTATGGGGAGAAATTATTTGAGGTGGGATTGTATGGGGAGACATTGAAGGTGGTATTGTACAGGAGACACTTGTGGTGTTATTGTACAGGAGACACTGGAGGTGGGATTGTGGGTAAGACACTAGAGTTGTGAATGTAGGGAGACACTGGAGGTGAGATTGTGGGTAAGACACTAGAGTTGTGAATGTAGGGAGACACTAGAGGTGAGATTGTGGGTAAGACACTAGAGTTGTGAATGTAGGGAGACACTGGAGGTGAGATTGTGGGTAAGACACTAGAGTTGTGAATGTAGGGAGACACTAGAGGTGAGATTGTGGGTAAGACACTAGAGTTGTGAATGTAGGGAGACACTGGAGGTGAGATTGTGGGTAAGACACTAGAGTTGTGAATGTAGGGAGACACTGGAGGTGAGATTGTGGGTAAGACACTAGAGTTGTGAATGTAGGGAGACACTAGAGGTGAGATTGTGGGTAAGACACTAGAGTTGTGAATGTAGGGAGACATTAGAGGTGGGATTGTAGGGAGACACTGGAGGTGAGATTGTGGGTAAGACACTAGAGTTGTGAATGTAGGGAGACACTGGAGGTGAGATTGTGGGTAAGACACTAGAGTTGTGAATGTAGGGAGACACTGGAGGTGAGATTGTGGGTAAGACACTAGAGTTGTGAATGTAGGGAGACACTGGAGGTGGGATTGTGGGAGAGGGGGGGGGGGTACATTGGAGGATAGATTGCAGAGAGACATTGGAGGTGGGATTTGGGGAGGGTGACATTGAAGGTTGAATTTGGGGAGGGGGGGCAGCGAGACATTGGAGGTGGGATTTGGGGAGGAAGGTATTGGAGGTTGAATTTGGGGAGGGGGCATTGGAGGTGGGATTTGGGAAGGGGGCATTGGAGGTGGGATTTGGGGAGGGGGGGCAGCGAGACATTGGAGGTGGGATTTGGGGAGGAGGGTATTGGAGGTTGAATTTGGGGAGGGGGCATTGAAGGTGGGATTTGGGGAGGAGGGTATTGGAGGTTGAATTTGGGGAGGGGGCATTGGAGGTGGGATTTGGGGAGGGGGGGCAGCGAGACATTGGAGGTGGGATTTGGGGAGGAAGGTATTGGAGGTTGAATTTGGGGAGGGGGCATTGGAGGTGGGATTTGGGAAGGGGGCATTGGAGGTGGGATTTGGGGAGGGGGGGCAGCGAGACATTGGAGGTGGGATTTGGGGAGGAGGGTATTGGAGGTTGAATTTGGGGAGGGGGCATTGAAGGTGGGATTTGGGGAGGAGGGTATTGGAGGTTGAATTTGGGGAGGGGGCATTGGAGGTGGGATTTGGGGAGGAGGGTATTGGAGGTGGGATTTGGGGAGGGGGCATTGAAGGTGGAATTTGGGGAGGAGGGTATTGGAGGTTGAATTTGGGGAGGGGGCATTGGAGGTGGGATTTGGGGAGGGGACATTGGAGGTGAGATTTGGGGAGGAGGGTATTGGAGGTTGAATTTGGGGAGGGGGCATTGGAGGTGGGATTTGGGGAGGAGGGTATTGGAGGTTGAATTTGGGGAGGGGGCATTGGAGGTGGGATTTGGGAAGGGGGGGGCAGCGAGACATTGGAGGTGGGATTTGGGGAGGGGGCATTGAAGGTGGGATTTGGGGAGGAGGGTATTGGAGGTTGAATTTGGGGAGGGGGCATTGGAGGTGGGATTTGGGGAGGGTGACATTGAAGGTGGGATTTGGGGAGGAGGGTATTGGAGGTTGAATTAGGGGAGGGGGCATTGGAGGTTGAATTTGGAGAGGGGGCATTGGAGGTGGGATTTGGGGAGGGGGGCACTAAGGTAGGATTGGAGGTGGGCACTGAAGATGGGATTTGGGAGCGGGACATTAGAGGTGGGATTGTGGGAGGGGGGTGGCAGCGAGACATTGGAGGTGGAATTGTGGGAGGGGGGGGCAGCGAGACATTGTAGGTGGAATTGTGGGAAGGGGGGGGCAGCGAGACATTGGAGGTGGAATTGTGGGAGGGGGGGGCAGCGTGACATTGGAGGGGGAATTGGGGGGGGGCGGGACATTGGAGGTGGAATTGTGGTGGGTGGGGGCAGCGAGACATTGGAGGTGGGATTGTGGGGGGCGGCGGGACATTGGAGGTGGTATTGTGGTGGGGGGGGGCAGCGAGACATTGGAGGTGGGATTGTGGGGGGCGGCGGGACATTGGAGGTGGAATTGTGGGGCGAGGGGGCAGCGAGACATTAGAGGTGGGATTGGGGGGGACATAGGTGGTGGGCTTATGGTGGGGGAACATTGGAGGTGGGATAGCTGGGGAGACGCCAAAAGTGCGATTGTGGGGATGGCGGCACGGGGACACTGGATTGTTTGTGTACTGGAGGTAGATAAGTGTGATAGGTTATATTCTGGAATTAGATAGGTGGGATAGATTATACTCTGTAGGTAGGATAGATTATATTCTGGAGGTGTGATAGTTTATACTCTGTAGGTAGGATAGATTATATTCTGGAAGTGTGATAGATTATATTCTGGAGGTGTGATAGATTATACTCTGTAGGTAGGATAGATTATATTCTGGAGGTGTGATAGATTATACTCTGTAGGTAGGATAGATTATATTCTGGAGGTGTGATAGATTATACTCTGTAGGTAGGATAGATTATATTCTGGAGGTGTGATAGATTATACTCTGTAGGTAGGATAGATTATATTCTGGAGGTGTGATAGATTATACTCTGTAGGAGGTGGGATAGATTATATTATAAGGAAACAACCTGTCAATATAAACACAAGGATAGCAAATAGCCAGATGACACCTAGTGAAAAGCAATTGAAGATAAAGGTATAGGATTCTGACTCGCATGTGGGGAAGTCAAGAAGACAGCCTAAACCAAAAAGTGTTAGTTGGGGGCTCTAGGTTCTAATAGAATATAAGAAAGATACTCCCACTGAGAACAAGTAAAACAATGACTGCCTTAAGAGTGTTAAAACAGTAAAGACTGCCATGCAAGTGTTGTAACAGGAGTGCTGTAACATTCTAGACTGTCATTTGGTGTATTTTAACATTCTAGACTGTCATTGAGTGTGTTGTAACATGCTAGACTGTCATCGAGTGTTTTTTTACATCCTAGACTGTCATTGGGTGTCTTGTAACATCCTAGACTGTCATTGAGTGTTGTAACTTCCTAGACTGTCAATAAGTGTGTTGTAACATTCTAGACTGTCATTGGGTGTGTTGTAACATCCGAGACTGTCATTGAGTGTTGTAACTTCCTAGACTGTGATTGGGTGTGTTGTAACATCCGAGACTGTCATTGTGTGTTGTAACATGCTAGACTGTCATCGAGTGTGTTGTTACATCCTAGACTGTCATTGGGTGTGTTGTAACATCCTAGACTATCATTGAGTGTTGTAACTTCCTAGACTGTCAATAAGTGTGTTGTAATATTATAGACTGTCATTGGGTGTGTTGTAACATCCTAGACTATCATTGAGTGTTGTAACTTCCTAGACTGTCAATAAGTGTGTTGTAACATTATAGACTGTCATTGGGTGTGTTGTAACATCCTAGACTATCATTGAGTGTTGTAACTTCCTAGACTGTCAATAAGTGTGTTGTAACATTATAGACTGTCATTGGGTGTGTTGTAACATCCGAGACTGTCATTGAGTGTTGTAACTTCCTAGACTGTCATTGGATGTGTTGTAACATCCGAGACTGTCATTGAGTGTTCTAACTTCCTAGACTGTCATTGGGTGTGTTGTAACACCCTAGACTGTCATTGAGTGTGTTGTAACATCCTAGACTGTCATTGGGTGTGTTGTAACATCCTAGACTGTCATTGAGTGTTGTAACTTCCTAGACTGTCATTGGGTGTGTTGTAACATCTGAGACTGTCATTGGGTGTGTTGTAACTTCCTAGACTGTCATTGGGTGTGTTGTAACATCCTAGACTGTCATTGGGTGTGTCGTAACATCCTAGACTGTCATTGAGTGTTGTAACTTCCTAGATTGTCATTGGGTGTGTTGTAACATCCGAGACTGTCATTGGGTGTGTTGTAACTTCCTAAACTGTCAATGAGTGTTTAGTAACATCCTAGACTGCTAATGACCTTCATGTTTACCATTTGTTACAGAAAAAGGAAACCGCTCTGTTTTACATTACACAGTTTGTTCTCTGTCATATACACTTTCAATGATGAAAGTGACGGAGCACACATGGGGCCAATCAGATTCATTGAAGGCTCATATATATGTCTATTTCCATTAACAGAGAAGGGGAACTTCATGTTTGTCATTTCTCCCAGAGAAAGTGAAAGAAGTGTTTATCATATCTCCCAGAGAAAGTGAAACAAGTGTTTATCATATCTCACAGAGAAAGTGAAACAAGTGTTTATCATATCTCCCAGAGAAAGAGAAACAAGTGTTTATCAAATCTCCCAGAGAAAGTGAATGTGGGTAGTTTGTATGGGTTGATTGGAAATGTGGGTTGTTTGTATGAGTTGATGGGATATGTGGGTTGTTTGTATGGGTTGATTGGAAATGTGGGTTGTTTGAATGAGTTGATGGCAAATGTGGGTTGTTTGTATAGGTTGATGGGATATGTGGGTTGTTTGTATAGGTTGATGGGATATGTGGGTTGTTTGTAAATATGGGTGGTTTGTGATGCTTGTATGGGTTGATTGGAAATGTGTCACCACGACAAGAGTAACTCGGCCCGCAGGTCTGTGATTTCACCATGAGTTACTCGGTCCGTAGGTCTGTGATTTCACCACGACAAGTTACTCGGCCAGTAGGTCTGTGATTTCACCATGAGATACTCGGCCCGTAGGTCTGTGATTTCACCACGAGTTACTCGGTCCGTAGGTCTGTGATTTCACCATGAGTTACTCGGCCTGTAGGTCTGTGATTTCACCACGAGTTACTCGGCCTGTAGGTCTGTGATATCACCACAACGAGAGTTACTCGGCCCACAGGTCTGTGATTTCACCACGACGAGTTACTCGGTCCCTAGGTCTGTGATTTCACCACTAGTTACTTGGCCCGTAGGTCTCTGATATCACCACGAGTTACTCGGCCTGAAGGTCTGTGGTATCACCACGAGTTACTCGGCCCGTAGGTCTGTGATATCACCACGACGAGAGTTACTCGGGCCGCAGATCTGTGATTTCACCACGACGAGTTACTCGGTCCGTAGGTCTGTGATTTCACCACGAGTTACTCGGCCCGTAGGTCTGTGATATCACCACGAGTTACTCGGCCCGTAGGTCTGTGATATCACCACGACGAGAGTTACTCAGCCCGTAGGTTTGTGATTTCACGGTGGCGAGAGAGACAAAGTGAGGAAAAAGAATAGGGAAGCGAAATGAATGACAGATGTGTTATTCGTTTCAGGTCAATCTTTATTACACACGTGGTATTTTGTACATACCGAAACACTACACACTAATAACCAAACTTCTCCTGGAGGTAATTCTAAACAGCGAAACATAAGAAACATAAAACACCTAAAATAAATTCAAAATGGCCATCTCAAACATTGTAATAGAAGAAATGTGTCTGCTCCATACTCCACGTGAACTGAAAGTTTGGTATTTGTTGACATTTTCAGGCTAAACGTGCAATGAATCTGAAGAAAACAATTCAATGACCTCATTTTATGATCAAATGTATAATAACAATAGATAAAATAATTTGAATATGGCAGTTGTAAAAGAAAACACTATGGGCATCGCATTTACTAACATCACAATAGACAATAGATTGGCTGTCATTGCTCCATTTTGAGTGTTTAATTCAACATTTTAATTCTACATTAAGGCTCTTCAAAATTCAAGATTGGACAACAAGTGGTAAGTGTTGTGCATGAAGCGTTCAAAGTTCTAGATCTAGTGCTAAGTGTTCAAATGGTGTTGAATGTTCTAAAAGTGTTCACATGTGTACAAAACGCAGTAAATAAATTACAACAGGTAATGAAGTAATTAGTAAATGTTATACAACAGTTGAATGTTCTACAATAATTAGTGAATGTTATACAGCATGTGTATGTTACTCAATAATTAGTAACTGTTATACAACAGTTGTATGTTCTACAATAATTGATGTTCGTCCATCACAAGTGATGAAGACCAATCTCTTTGTTCAGCCTCGTGGACAGTGTTTTCTCTTGCTGTGTCCGCTGAAATGGGTGTTTGCCCGGTTATTTGGATTAAAGTGAGGAAGGAACTGCGCCTTTTGTCAACCTCATTCTTTGGTCCTGAGCTACCTTTGGTCAGTGGCAAGATATTTATCGAGACGACTAGAGATAGCATAGGATGCAGATTTTTCCTCAGGGTTTACTCCCGAAGCCTTTCCCATAAACAAGCATCCCGCAAGGCAGCGGAGGTGGGATGACATAAAACGTTGTCTGTCGTGCTTTTTCCATAATCACAAGAGGTTGTAGGGACATCACTCAGTGTGCGAGTGAGTCTGGCATCTCTCTCCGGCTGTGTTCAGTTCATTATAGTAGAATCTAAATTTTATACGCGACAAAGATGGCGCTGTAACTGGCTGCGGGTCTACATTGCTCTACTGTTTTGGTTCATTATAGATGACGCCAGACCACGGATTTGCCTGGAATTCACACTAGTCGACGACTTACACTTGTGTTCACGGAAACGTGTTGTTGTTTTCTGTTTGGACTGGTTAATAATTAGACACAATAGTTAGTAAATGTTTTACAGCATGTGTATGTACAATAATTAGTAAATGTTATACAGCAGTTGTATGTTCTACAATAACTAATACATGTTTTACAGCATGTGTTATGTTCTGAGATAACAACTACTTGTTTTATAGCATGTGTTATGTTCTATAACAACTGGTAAATGTTCCACAGGTGTAATGCTCTGCTGTAACAGTAAAAGTGCCACAACATGTTTTGTTCTACAATAACTGGGACGTGTTCTACAAGCGCTACTGTCTGCTGTAACTGGTAAAAGTTCTACTACATATATCATGTTCTACAATAACTTGATATATGTTAAACAGCATGTGTTATGTTCTACAATAACTGGTAACAATTCTACAATAAGTTATATTTTGCAAAAACTAGGATAAGTTTTAAAACATCTATTGTTCTACAATAAATGAGAAATGTTCTACAACATAAGTTTTGATCTTCAGTAGCATGTGTTATGGTCAACTATAACTGGTAAATGCCCCACAATACATGTTTTGTTCTAAAGTGATTTTAATATGTTCTAGAACCTTACAGGTTTAAACTGCGCTTCACTCGGAACTTGCCTTCGATAATTTTTAAATTAAAAATTCCGTAAACGCACAATTATAGAATTAGCTTTGAAAATGTATCAAACTGTTGATAACCTTCATCTCCCATATTACATACTCATGCATATGACAGATATTAACGTGGATATACGTAAGTGGAATGTAGTTTATAGCAACGGTTCTGCTGGCTGACTGGCACAAAAGCGTATATTCCATTGTCTTTAGATTACATCAAGGTTTACACCGGTGTATTATAATCTCACGCGAGACTGGTGGATATTATTTTTTCTTTTGTTTTGTTTTTGCGTTCGCCTTATTTCTCTAATCCCCAAGGCGGTGTGCATTGCACTGCGTTTTTATTTTGCGCCTGTCGGCCCAGTGCATCCGACTTCAGCATGCATTTTATGTAAGGGTCTGCTTCCTCCTGCATTTTCTAAGGGTTTGCTTCCCCGGGGTAACGGCCGGTGCTGAGATGGGGATCGAACCCAGCACCTTATGGTTGTGAGCCGTGTCACATAACCACTAGGCCACGCCGTCCCCGACTGGTGGATAGCATTAGAGTGATTGTGCAGCGATATGTGCTAATAGCTACCGACGCAACGCACTTGGCCCAGGACAGGCGACTTAAGCTCCCCACGGCGCTCAACGGCATAAGTAGAAAGGAAACTAATTAACTAACTAGTATCATGAGCCATTCCGCTTGATGCAGACCATCACAGGTCTCCACAGCTTCCGGTATCAAGTGTTTGTTTATCAATTCAGCTGATGGCAGCCTTCCATGCTAGGATGTTAAACCGTCCATAATTATTTTCTTTGTCGTCCTCTATCCCCCTACCAGTTTTTTGGGTCCGAAGTGGTGTTGCAATTTTGCTCTTCTCATAACATGTGCAAAAACAAAATGATTGTTTTGTTTTGATATGTCCAGACTCTGGAAAGTTGGCTCTGTCCAAAAGCATCCCTTAGCTCATCTTTCATTATTGCTTTGCTGTCCACGCTGCCCAACGTTGAATTTAGGGCAGCGTTAAGAAAACTTTCTTCACGTGTGTTTTTGTTGTTGTTATTTTTGTTTTTTAAATGTAGCTGGAAATGAGGGGGGGGGGGGGGGGGGGGGACATTATACATTGAATACGTGTTAAGTTTGTTCTAAAGAGAAAGTAAACATTCGACTCTAATTGTTACGGGAACATTCTCAGCAAGAACCAAAACTGTTAAAGTAATCTACCAAGTGTGTGATCGAATACAAGTGTTACATAATTTTGTCAGATCATATCTATCAGTCAGGTTCGATCTCTCAGCCAGGTCCTATCTCAGTCAGGTCATATCTCTCAGTCAGGTCATATCTCTCCGCCAGGTCACATCTCTCAGGTCATAACTCTCTCTCTCAGGTCCTATCTCAGTCAGGTCATCTCTCTCTCTCTCTCAGATCATGCTTCTCAGTCAGGTCACATCTCTCAGGTCATAACTCTCTCTCTCAGGTCCTATCTCAGTCAGGTCAAAACTCTCTCTCTCAGATCATGCTTCTCAGTCGGGTCATATCTCGCACTCAGGTCATATATCTCCGCTAGGTCACATCTCTCAGTCAGGCCATAACTCTCTCTCTCAGGTCATATCTCAGTCAGGTCCTATCTCTCAGCCAGGTCATATCTCTCAGTCAGGTCATCTCTCTCAGTCAGGTCACATCTCTCAGTCAGGACATTACTCTCTCTCGATCTCAGCCAGATCATATCTCTCAGCCAGGTCATATCTCTCAGTCAGGTCCTATCTCTCAGCCAGGTCATATCTCTCAGCCAGGTCATATCTCTCATTCATTTCCTATATCACAGGTCATACATCTGAGTCACTTCCTATCTCTCAGGCACTATCTCTCAGGCAGGTCATATGTCTCAGTCAGGTCCTATCTCTCAGGCAGCTCATATGTCTCAGTCAGGTCCTATCTCTCAGTCAGATCCTATCTCTCAGGCAGGTCCTATCTCAGTCAGGTCCTATCTGTCAGTCAGGCCATATATCTCAGTAGCACTTCCTATCTCTCAGGCAGGTCCTATCTCTCAGGCATGTCCTATCTCTCAGCCAGGTCATATCTTTCAGTCAGGTCATATCTCTCAATCAGGCCATGAGTTGTTTATATCTGCTAAAAAAAAAACAGGAGAAAATAAGAATGCGTTGAAGGCAACGCCAGTAAATGGATATCGTGTGTAGATATCTTGGCTGATTTATATCATGGTTAAATAATCTTGTTTAAAATCACTGAAAACTGGAGTTGCATTATTGAGATAAATATTATTGTTAATATAAAACATACACAACCAGTACAACATAACACCACCAACAAGGAAGCAACATATTATGAATGAATGAAATATGCCGCTTTTTATTGATTGCTTTGTCTAATATACTCTTCCGATAGCTGCAATCGTGTTACCATGAATTTGTCAAGAAACAATGGCAGAACTTGGCCTTGTCCACGGAACATGCCCAAGGACAGATGTTCACTGTCGGAAATATAATCAATTAACATTAAAAAACAACTAAATGTCTTTAACAAATATGCGAACAATCTATAGAATACGATGGAAACAACAGCCTTATATTCACAGATCAAGAAAAGGCGTTCGATTGAGTCAACAAAAGTAAACTATGGGAGATCCTTGCAGATGATGGACTGCAGCTCCTCTCCTTAGTACCATCAAAGCCCTATATCAGGACAGATAGAGTGCAGTTAGAACAACATAAGGTATGTCGGAGTGGTTCCCCATTTCATCAGGCGTCAGACAGGGTTGTGTTCTGTCACCACTCCACTGTGTCACTTATATGAATAAAATCACACATGAGGCAAATACAGAGCAGGAAAGTACCAACGAATTGCTCTTTGCAGACTACCATTGTCTGATCCCCTCTAATAAACGAAACCTATAACGTCATATTGACTCACTCTACTTGAACTGTGAAAAGTACGATATGAATATCAACACATCAAAAACAGAGACAATGAATATAGGCAGAAAGCACACCAAACTTGAGATTCATGTAAATGAAACAAAAATAGAACAGGTACAAGAATGTAGGTATTTGGGAACTGTTTTACTGAGTATGGCAGACTCGACAAAGAGATAGAGACGATGTGCAGAGGGCACACGCTATCACATACCAGCTGTCTCCACTACTAAGACACCTCAAGATTTTCTTCCAAGCAGAAAAGCAAATGATAAATAGTATCTTCATCCCAACCATGTACTACCAGTGCCAGACATGGGCATTGTATAAGGCACAGGAACGAAAGTTAGCCACCTGCGAAACGGGGTGCCTTCGGAAGGTCACTAAAACGCCAGAAGAGACAGAATCACAGATATGAGTATTTTGGAGAAGGTTGGAACAATTCCCTGCCTATAGTACACAGCGCAACAGAGAATGAATTGGTTTGGCCATATTGTGAGAATGCAACCAGATCACATTGTTCATGCAACCTTCTATATGAGAACATCAGGAAGAAGGGCTAGAGGTAGACCGAAGAAAAGGTGGATAGACAGCGTAATGGAGACCTGCCGTAAAATGTTACTTGGGCCACGAGAGAGGCGAAAGACAAATACATACCACGACACTGGGCTACAACCCGGTAGAAAGTGAGACGACGCTGGGCTACAATCCGGTAGAAAGTGAGACGACACTGGGCTACAACCCGGTAGAAAGTGAGACGACGCTGGGCTACAACGCGGTGGAAAGTGAGGCGACACTGGGCTACAACGCGGTAGAAAGTGGGACGACACTGGACTACAACACGTAGAAAATGAGACGACGCTGGGCTACAACGCGGTAGAAAGTGAGACGACACTGGACTACAACCCGGTAGAAAGTGAGACGACGCTGGGCTACAATCCGGTAGAAAGTGAGAGGACACTGGGCTACAACGCGGTAGAAAGTGAGACGACACTGGGCTACAATCCGGTAGAAAGTGAGACGACAAAAGAGGAAGAAAGAAGAAGTCTATAATATTAATTATAATAAAATGTGTTACCATATGAGTAATACCAGGGCCTTACGAGAGAGGTGAGTGGATATAAGCAATGTAGAGATATTGGTTAAAAGTTGTAGCGACTGGGACTAACGGCTTATACTATTTTGTTATGTCAAATATTTAATCTGTTTTGTTTCGTTAACAGCATGCGGGGAACAAGGAAATAGATGACTTTTGCCATTTTATATTTTATGAATGCATGAAAGCGTGGAGAAAAAACGTAAGAAAAAAAAACAAAAACAAAAAAAACAAAGAAATATAAAAACAACTGATAGACAACAAAATACTTATAGCTAAATCCGAAATTCGCGGAAAATGATGTACGTCGCAAAAATTATTACACAATGGGGGTGTCTTAATCAGTGAACCTCTAGCGTAGAGTAGGGCTTGACAAATGCCGGGCTACTCCATATTGTTGCTGTGGTCCCTAACATTTCATGACCATTACGGCTGGCCACTCACTTGTCATGGCAAAGACAGGGGTTAAGCTCTCACGACCGGCATCTCCAGTCAACCCAGATGTAAACAAGTACCTGACTTACTGTTAGGAAAGAAAAAGACAACGGGGAAGGGAACTGGCCATCCAATCTCACAAGCTGAGTCTAAGTACACAAGTCACTTCATTCCTGACCAGCGGTTACGCCTGCTGAAGGACTGCCTTTGCCTGTCGCATTTACTCTTACAATTTTATCCACATTGAACATCTTCATTCTGTTCTTCACACAATATATTCCCCCACGTAGTTTTCTCACCTTTCTCCGACTTTCAAGGTCAGACTGTCGGCAACATGTTGCGCAGCAGCGAAGTCATAGTAGAAATAAGGGATAACAGAAACAGACAAGCATTCATTTGGAAATACTTAAATCTGTACATTTAGAATGAATATTCTCAAGAATAATTCACCCATACCACCCAGCATGTTGTACAACTCTACGAGAAACTTTATATCCAGCACTGCGTCTGGCTTGTACATTTGCTACCTGACGCTTAGATCCTAAACAGACGTGTCACTCTCTGCAACTGAGGCGTTATTTGTACGGATCAACGATGCAGTCGCTTTGGAGATGCTATGTATGTCCAGAAAATCTAAGAAAACAAATGACGAACTAGATACAAAATGTATATTAGAAAAGCACTGTCAACAAATTAACATGAAGATACGGAACATTTATCGGTTATAAACTTCTAAAAGATGGTAAACTTTGGAACATCACGAATGGTTCAGGATAACAGGAGTAGTGGAAGACATCAGGAAGATCTGAATTGGCCTGACAAGATGGTTGTAACGGATATATTATGTACTTAGAACTGCTCATGAGTCATATGGCCTTTAGAGGTAACAGATCATCAAAGCAACTAGGCATGGCACGTGATGATGATGAGCTCAGTTAAAGACGAATATGTGCAATCGTCAAGCTCTCAAATGTAGGCTACATAACAATAATAACAGATTACTTGTACCTGCTAATATGGATTACATAAAAGTAGTCGTGTAGTAAACATGGTAAAGATAACGTTATAGCAGACACTGCTGTTAGCGATAACGTGTTAGAGACGTAATTTCTATGCATACTCAGGAATACCGATTAGACAGGTGATTACAACTGAGGCGATAGACTAAGGGAAAGGGTGGGTCCATACTGGTGATGAATCACGACAGGCATCACCAGCACGCTCGGGAAGTGAGGAAAGCGACTGCAACCCACCACTTTAACGTCCTTTTCAGGGCACACAAAAGAGTAAACCCACTCATTATGGGCTACCGCAAACAGCAACGACAGTCATCATAGCCCTGGGCAGAGAGTGGTGCAAAGGAAAATAGAGCTCAGGGCTAAACAGCTGGTACGTGCTAACATTCAGGATAGTGACCCGATCATACAAGACGATTGATTGATGCTATGCAGTGGGCAATCAGGTTGGGGCTTCTTTGCCAGAGTGAGAGGTCAGGTTGTTGCTAGACGGAACGGGGCATAAAAGGCAGCGACCTCCAATATGGGAATAGCAATCGAGGCAGTGACCTCATTTCTTTGATGTCTACGTGAGATTACGTTAACAAAGGTATTCATCGTGCAGACACAACAATTCTTACTTCGGTAGCTATATAAGGGCTGACAAAGGCATGCGTGGATAGCAGTTGTAGAGGTCTCAAGCTCTCACGGGGTGGTGCCGATCTAGTGTCCTGCTCATGGTGAATTCCGGACAACGAAAGAGATGATATCTTGGATTTGCAGGCAGTTTTGCAGTCTATCAATGAGCAACTGTTGGATGATGCCACTGCAATAGATGAATCAGCACTTCACAGGCTGCAAAACGATGAAATCAATCGACATGATCTAGTGGAGTCGGGCACACAAGAGGACGGAACAGGATCTACCAGTATCTACAACCTTCACCATTTGCCGAAAAAGACTGAGCACCTATGGGAATACCCGGATTGCAGTGAAGTCGATTTTTCAGAACATAACTGAACAAGCAGCGTCACTGAACTAGGTCTCAGCTTCTTCTAGGGTACTGTGATTAGTAGACACTGCTCTCAGCGAGGAAGTATTAAATATTCGGGTAGCCATTTACAGTTAGGTAGATTTGAGTTAGCACTATTAGGTATTAAACTGGCCAATTTGCCTCGAAGAAATATCGCTCCGCCATTCCTAAGATATGTCGTGTGTAGGCCAGCTTAGATTGGCATGTAACAGACGAGTTTAGATTGTCGTGTAGTAGAAGAGTTTAGGTTGGCATGTAACAGACGAGTTTAGGTTGTCGTGTATTTGGAGAGTTTAGATTGTCGTGTAGTAGGAGAGTAAGATTGTCGTGTAGTAGGAGAGTTTAGGTTGGCATGTAACAGACGAGTTTAGGTTGGCATGTAGTAGGAGAGTTTAGATTGTCGTGTAGTTGACGAGTTTAGATTGTCGTGTAGTTGACGAGTTTAGATTGTCGTGTAGTAGGAGAGTTTAGATTGTCGTCTAGTAGGAGAGTTTAGAGTGTCGTGTAGTAGGAGAGTTTAGATTGTCGTCTAGAAGGAGAGTTTAGATTGTCGTGTAGTTGACGAGTTTAGATTGTCGTGTAGTTGACGAGTTTAGATTGTCGTCTAGTAGGAGAGTTTAGATTGTCGTGTAGTTGACGAGTTTAGATTTTCTTGTAGTAGGAGAGTTTAGATTGTCGTGTAGTAGGAGAGTTTAGATTGTCTTGTAGTTGGAGAGTTTAGGTTGGCATGTAACAGACGAGTTTAGGTTGGCATGTAGTAGGAGAGTTTAGATTGTCTTGTAGTAGGAGAGTTTAGATTGTCGTGTATTAGGAGAATTTAGATTGTCTTGTAGTAGGAGAGTTTAGATTGTCGTGTAGTAGGAGAGTTTAGATTGTCGTGTATTAGGAGAGTTTAGATTGTCGTGTAGTTGACGAGTTTAGATTGTCGTGTAGTTGACGAGTTTAGATTGTCGTGTAGTTGGAGAGTTTAGATTGTTGTGTAGTAGGAGAGATTAGATTGTCGTGTATTAGGAGAATTTAGATTGTCTTGTAGTAGGAGAGTTTAGATTGTCGTGTATTAGGATAATTTAGATTGTTGTGTAGTAGGAGAGTTTATATTGTCTTGTAGTAGGAGAATTTAGATTGTTGTGTAGTAGGAGAGTTTAGATTGTCTTGTAGTTGGAGAGTTTAGGTTGGCATGTAACAGACGAGTTTAGGTTGGCATGTAGTAGGAGAGTTTAGATTGTCGTGTAGTAGGAGAGTTTAGATTGTCTTGTAGTAGGAGAGTTTAGATTGTCTTGTAGTAGGAGAGTTTAGATTGTCTTGTAGTAGGAGAGTTTAGATTGTCTTGTAGTAGGAGAGTTTATATTGTCTTGTAGTAGGAGAGTTTAGATTGTCTTGTAGTTGACGAGTTTAGATTGTCTTGTAGTAGGAGAGTTTAGATTGTCTTGTAGTAGGAGAGTTTAGATTGTCGTGTAGTAGGAGAGTTTAGATTGTCTTGTAGTTGGAGAGTTTAGGTTGGCATGTAACAGACGAGTTTAGGTTGGCATGTAGTAGGAGAGTTTAGATTGTCTTGTAGTTGACGAGTTTAGATTGTCTTGTAGTAGGAGAGTTTAGATTGTCGTGTAGTTGACGAGTTTAGATTGTCTTGTAGTAGGAGAGTTTAGATTGTCTTGTAGTTGGAGAGTTTAGGTTGGCATGTAGTAGGAGAGTGTAGATTGTCTTGTAGTAGGAGAGTTTAGATTGTTTTGTAGTAGGAGAGTTTAGATTGTTTTGTAGTAGGAGAGTTTAGATTGTCTTGTAGTAGGAGAGTTTAGATTGTCTTGTAGTTGGAGAGTTTAGATTGTCTTGTAGTAGGAGAGTTTAGATTGTTTTGTAGTAGGAGAGTTTAGATTGTCGTGTAGTAGCGAAGCTTAGATTGTCATGTAGTTGTTTTTCTTTTTTTTTCCCGTTAGCCTTATATCTATATTCCCCAACGCGATGTCTGTTGCACTGCGGTTTTTATGTTGCACCTGTCGGCCCAGTCCATCCGACTTCGGCATTCATTTTATGTAAGGGTCTGCTTCCTCCTGTATTTTCTAAGGCTTTGCTTCCCGGGGGTAACGGCCGGTGTTTGGATGGGGATAGAACGCAGCACCGTAACCGTGTCACTGAACCACTAGCCCACGCCGTTCACATTGCCGTGTAGTCAGCGAGCTTATATTGCCGTGTAGTCAGCGAGCTTATATTGCCGTGTAGTCAGCGAGCTTATATTGCCGTGTAGTCAGCGAACTTATATTGCCGTGTAGTCAACGAGCTTATATTGCCGTGTAGTCAGCGAGCTTATATTGCCGTGTAGTCAGCGAGCTTATATTGCCGTGTACTCAGCGAGCTTATATTGCCGTGTAGTCAACGAGCTTATATTGCTGTGTAGTCAGCGAGCTTATATTGCTGCGTAGTCGACGAGCTTACATTGTCATGTTGTAGGCCATCTTAGATTAATCATGTTATTATTTATGATTACAGGTCGCTGAACATCTATATAGTTCTAGTGAAATAAACACGACTGGCAGGCAGGAACGCTCACAGGATTTCATGCCGACAAGTACAGCGCCAGAAGATCACATTTAGGTCAGCAGGTCACCAAACTTGTTATGAACAGCGATAGGTTGAGCTTTGGAGCCGCTTCCCTACAAGGAAGCCAACAGAAGGATGCGTTGAGCTAGTGAAGGATCGAACAATGGAACATACAGAGACAAACGTATCATCTATAAAACTAATATACACAGCTGCAATTGGGTAAATAATATTTACATGGAAACTTTAGGAAGGACTCTGTGTTAGTCACAGAACAATAGCAATGCACACTGGATTAAATGTCTTTGGTTTCGTAACTATCAAACGTAGTCACACAATAAAAGACACATTGCTCATGAACTAATATTTTTTTTAGTGACAAGTTCAAGGTCTTCTGGAAAGATAAATAGCATACGTTCGGTTGAATTCACATAAATGTAACTGTGTAAATAAATGTCAATAATGTTTCAAATAGGGACAAGCAGCATATTTAGCATGACATTAGAGTTTTCAATACATCGGCATAAGCCAGTTCATACACAATAAAACAATGTAGTCAAAAATCTAGGTTCAAACGATGCTTGTATGTTAGAGAGAGCTAAGTCGCTTGATGGACAGACGACCTGGAAGAGTTCACCGATAGCCGCTGATGTTCACGCTGTGCTCGATAGCTTTTCGTCTTAGCGCTGCGATGCTGGAGCCCCGCCATGACTCCTCCACATCCGACAGGCCACACTGAAGAGCTGCCGAGGACAATGTCGGTGATGGTGAGTTTCCTGACAGCCCGCCTCCCCCTCCGCCGTTGCTGGCTCCGCAGGACGACGGCGCTATCATGGAGTAGCCCGTGTTGTAAGCCGATGGAGGACTACCGTTACCCATACCGAGGCTGTTGCCGAAGCTCACATGATTTGAGTGGTTTCCCAAAGAGTTCATCGACATTTGCGACCCAAGCGAGGACTGGAGACTTTGACGAGGTCCCAGGCCCGCCGCCGCTGACAGGGCTAATGTGTTCATGTTTGTGTTCATCTGCGCCATACCTGGCCAGCGACCATCAGCTGATGGAAACCCACAGAAAGCATCCCCGACACTGCCAAACGGGTTGAGACCAGTAGATGGAAGCAGAGCCCCAGGACTGCGAAACACATTTGTTGCCTTCTTGCGCTTCTTCCACTTTGCTCGACGATTTTGAAACCAGACCTGGGAACAACATAATAATTCAGTTAAACATTTGTGTATGACGTAAAGTAGTATAAAGTCATAGTGTAAGATATAAAGTAGTATAAGGTCATTGGTTGTGATGTGAAGTAATAATATAAGGTCATATAATAAGTAATTTAAGGTCATAGTGTATGATATAAAATAATATAATGTCATAGTGTGTGATGTAATGTAGTATATGGTCATAATGTATGATATACAATAATATAAGATCATAGAGTAAGACATAGTGTAAAGATATAGTGTAAGACGTAAAGTAGCCTAAATATATAGTGTAAGACGTAGGGATGTCTAAAGATGTAGTGTATGAAGTGGGGAAGTCTTAAGATATAGTATGAAACGTAAGGACGTCTAAAGACGAATTTAAGACGCAGGGAAATCTAAAGATATAGTTTAAGACGTAGGGAAGTCTAAAGACGTAGTGTATGAAGTAAGGAAGTCTAAAGATATAGTATGAAACGTAGGGAAGTCTAAACACGTAGTGCATGAAGTAGGGAAGTCTACATATATAGTATGAAACGTAGGGAAGTCTAAACACGTAGTGCATGAAGTAGGGAAGTCTAAAGACGTAGTGCATGAAGTAGGGAAGTCTAAACACGTAGTGCATGAAGTAGGGAAGTCTAAAGACGTAGGGAAGTCTAAACACGTAGTGCATGAAGTAGGGAAGTCTAAAGACGTAGGGAAGTCTAAACACGTAGTGCATGAAGTAGGGAAGTCCAAAGACGTAGTGCATGAAGTAGGGAAGTCTAAAGACGTAGGGAAGTCTAAAGACGTAGGGAAGTCTAAACACGTAGTGCATGAAGTAGGGAAGTCTAAACACGTAGTGCATGAAGTAGGGAAGTCTAAAGACGTAGGGAAGTCTAAACACGTAGTGCATGAAGTAGGGAAGTCTAAAGACGTAGGGAAGTCTAAACACGTAGTGCATGAAGTAGGGAAGTCTAAAGACGTAGGGAAGTCTTCTTCTTTGCGTTCGGTTTAGTATTCTCGTTTTATGCCACTAGATGGGCCGACTCCATGAAGTGACACGTCAGTCGCAGGTCCTCATTGGTTCCCACAGTTTGTCTTGTATGTTTCTCTCCTCGGGCCAGGTCTTCTCACGGGAGTCTTGGTGCAGTGGACATGTTTGCAGGATGTGTTCTGGAGTCTGGGGTCCTCTCTGACATGTACATTGTGCAGTCTGTGCTGCTTTCATTTTATGAATGTGCGCATTTAGTCTGCAATGACCTATTCTAAGGCGAAAAATTGTGGTATTCTGTTTCCTATTCAGTCTATTGATTGGGTCCTGTTGGTATTTACTGTTTGTTCTCTCTATCCACTGTTGTTTATATCTTTTTTTTAATGTTTGCCTTGACTTCTGGCAGTGACAATGGGTGGGTGAATTGTTCTCTTTGTCTTCCCTCCCTGGCTAAACTGTCCGCCCATTCATTCTCAGGTATGCCACAGTGAGCTGGAATCCACTGGAAGGTGATTTTATTGTGGTCTGAGAGTTTGTTTAGCTGGCATATCAGTTCCCTTTCCATACTATTTTGTGGTTCTCTGTGTGTGGCCTGCAAAATTTTCACGCAGTCGCACAAAAACACTATTTTGTTATCCTTTAACCCCTTTTCATCCAATAGTTTGACTGCTTCAATTATTGCCTGTTGCTCTGTTCTTAGATTTGTCGAGGGCTTCCCGGCAGCACTTGTTTTTTTCTATAACGGTTCCATCCTGTAGAAATATGACGCGTCCCGCGTCTAAAGACATAGTATAAGACGTAGGGAAGTCTAAAGAACATAGTGTAAGACGTAAGGAAGTCTAACAATACAGTGTAGGGTAGTCTAAAGTCATAGTGTATAAAGTAAAGTAGACTAAAGACATAGTGTAAGATGTAATGTAGCTTAAAGACGTAGTGTAAGACCTAAAGTAGTATAAAGACGCAGTGAGAACAAACAGAAAAGAACAGATCACACACATCTCCTGTGAATTAAGAAATATTTGATAAAATTAAGATCTGCCAGAATAGAAACACGCACATTCATATCTGTGTTAAATTAAGTGCAATAAAATTCTAATTTAACCTTTTCTGTCATTACTGGGGTCGGCCGATTTCAATGGCCGAGAGGGGGAGGGGGCTATTTATATAATTGAGAATTATATGACTCCAGTTCGGACAAAGTGTGCAGGTTGTTATATTTCCTTCTATGGAAAACTTAACTTGTCCATTAGCGAGGTTCTAACACACCTAGAAGACTTCTACCCAACCATAATCACTTGAAATACTGACAAAATGAATAGATGATAAAACCAAAAAGACAGGCAGTTTTGTCTTGGATGCCTATCTGCATTTAGTTAGTTACCCATCGCAAGCGATGATGGCGACATCGACAGACTGTTTTGTCTTGGGGATGTAACTTGCGCTGTATTTGGATTATAGTGAGAAGGAACTGCGCTCGTCATCGACCTCACTCTCTGGTCTCGAGCTACCTTGGAGCAGTGGCAAGACATAAGTCAAGACGACTGGAGGCAACAGGATGCAGGCACTCTGGTCTCACCTCCCGCACTTTAAAACTTGGAATTCGATAGTTCACCGCTTCTGTTCATCGTTTTGATAATCTAGTGCCTGACCTCTCGACCACAGCGACATCAGAAGACTCTGCAGCGTTCCATCCCAGTCGTGTAGTTCGTCACAAAGTGACCAGCGAACGATTAAGGCCACAATCAAAGCAGGTTTTGGCGTTTATATAGAATTCCCAGATTCTTCGATAAACTGTTTGATACTTGCAGTGAGGTTTGCTCCACTATGAAGCTGAAATCACTGCACTTGAAGCCGCTTTGTGTCATATGAGCATGTCTTTGTATGCCTTTCCCTCATAGGCCACAAACAAATATTATTTGTACAGACTTGATGTCCATCCTCCAAGCATTAGCTGGATATTGTAGACCTGATATTATCCAAATATCACTAGATGTTGGCCACGTAATATCTCATGTCGTCAAAATAGTTATGCAGATTCGGCCGCTGGGCGATCACACGGATGCCGCTGGATCCGTAACAACAAACACAGCAACAACAACGACCCTCTTGCACTGAATTGAATTAAAAATCACTGTAGGTGGTAGAAACGTACGTAAAAACAAAAAAAAACAAACACAAAAACAAACCCACAACGCTAGTAGCAACAAAGATAGCAAATACTAGTATTATGCACTCGGCAATCAATATGAAATGTATCAAAGTCTACACGAGATCATCGGAATTCCACGCTTGTTTAGGGCCTCGCACTTGTGACAAGCTGCCACTGGCATCCATTATGAGATCATCCTACCTAATATAAATGCCCAGCATTATAGTCTTCTTCTTCTTCTTCATCGTACGCTGTTTACAGCGATAGTTACATTGCACTGTTTTATTTTGTTAAGCCTGTGGCTCAGTGCATCCGATTTCAACAGGCGTTTCTGTAGGGATGCCCTCCTTAGCCTTTGGCTGTCCCCAGCCTATCTGCAAGGCAGCAGTTGTTTTTGGTCAGAGTTGTCTCTCTTAGGGAAGTTGTCTTGCAGGACTAACGAGTCTTCCCCACTCGTGTCTATAGGGTTTGGCAATGATATGATATGATGGACTATGTACTAGTTTGTACTATCCCGGAAGAGAGGCAGTCCAGTGTGACTGTGTCTCAGGATCGTCACCTCAGCCAGAAACGTAGCATATGCATGTGAGGCATTATAGTCTAAAAGGCGTGTTTAATTTTGATATACTGGTTGAGTTACACAAAAATAAATAAACAACACAATAAACAAACTTTGTAAGTTTTCTGCTGGTTATCAGGGTATACTCACATAACTCTCTCTGCGAATCTACATCTAGTGGCCCATAATGGTAGCGCAGATTCCAGACCGCTTCCTCAAGGATGGGTTTCTCCGATCTATTCTAGACGCGCTTATATAATACTTGCTTAGTTTGTATTCATAGTTGACCTGCTGTCATGGTTCGCCAGTTCCTATTTATTTGCTCTGTTCTTTGTTCGTGGTGAAAGCCTTTTATTTATATGATATTCCTACACGATATCCTGAGCATACTTATCTACGTTAGAACAGTTTTAATGTTCAGTAGCACCACAGCGTCCACTTATTTTGATTGTAAAGACAACGAATATCTGTTGCTGTGACGTCAGGAGCAGTCGTAGTTGGCAGTCACGTACCAGTCTCTGCTTGTTATTCCTAGCTATGACACAAGACGAGCACGTGAAGAACTCCTGAACTGAAAATCCGGAATAAATCGAAAATAAATTAACCCGGTTAAACAAAGGACAGTAAAGTTTCCACAACAAGTGTCACGTGTCAACGGATTGCTCTCCCATTCATTATCCAGTCAGGATCGCCATATTAGACCCGCCTGCTTCGCCCACACGAGTTCAGAGCTTTCAACACAGCGATAAAGCTTTTCCGGTTCGGCGCACTGTTCGCGTGTGCACCTATAATACATCATCTGGTAAACAAGACCGAATTGCCGAGTTAAATGATTGCCACACAATGAACAAACTCAAATTATAAAGTCTTGTTTCCTGTTTGTGGTTACACGAGCCAGGAGTGGACAAGGCGATCAGAATTGGTGGCTGGGATCGAATCACTAAAAGCTGGCGATTTCGAATTTCCTAGGCTTGTGCATGATTACTTCACTATCGATATCGTTTTCAGGCGATTATGTCCACATACAGTTTATCTCTGGCTTGCCACGGTGTTTTACTTGTGTGTGTGTGTGTAAATGTGAGTCCGACAAAGTACAATTAGCCAGCCATGAATCGGTCATGGGGGTAATGCCAGATCTATTCAATGGAATCCTGAAATGCGTATCATTGAAATATTGGTTTGCGTTTTCAGAATCTGAAACAAGAAAATCTCTCCCCGTTTTAAAGGATACAAAGAGCTACAATAATTCTCAACTAAACAATTGTGCTGGGACAAGAGGTAGATGCCGCATAACTGCCAGCTGTGCACAAATTCACATACTTGGGCTCCTCTTATCAAATCACATCCTCTAACTGGACATGGCTATCTCTAGTTTAAACTATAGATGGCCATAAATTTGACAAGAAATAGACAGCCGCATTGGAAAAGCTGCAGCTACATTTGATCGTCCCACTGTGCATGTTTGGGAAAACCTGAAACATACAATTAAAACCAAGGCAATGTTCTACAACGCATATGTCGTCAGCATTCCCCCCCCCCCCCCCCCCCATCCCCCCACCTCGATATAGTAACGACACTTGGGCAACCTATGGCATACAAAAACACAGGCGTTAACCTTCAATCCATTCTTTGAATTACATAGAGAAATAGAGTGACGCATGCAGAGGTGCGCTATTGCACAAGTCTCCAAACACACTCCCCTTAGATAGCGAAGACTACGATGACTTGGTCCTGTTCATCGCACGGAAGATTGTCTCATCTCCAAAGATATCCTTTTTGGGCAGTGGGCGGATGGCAAACGTTAAGTCGGCCGACCGCAGCTGATGTTCACCGTTGTGTGTAAGCCTGACCATTGACATGAGTCTGACATCCTGGGAAGACTAAGGTGTAGACCGATCTAAGTTGAAGATGTACCACGAAGAACCACCTCAGAATTGGTAAACGATAATGCAACACAGAAAAGTGAAACGACAACACGGAGAAGTGACACGACAACACGAAGAAGTGACACGACAACACGGAGAAGTGACACGAGAACACGGAGAAGTGACACGACAATATGGAGAAGTGACACGACAACACAGAGAAGTGACACGACAACACAGAGAAGTGACACGACAACATGGAGAAGTGACACGACAACCTGGAGAAGTGACACGACAACACGGAGAAGTGACACGACAACATGGAGAAGTGACACGACAACACAGAGAAATGACACGACAACACAGAGAAGTGAAACAACAACACGGAGAAGTGAAACGACAACACGGAGAAGTGACAAGACAACACGGAGAAGTGACATGACAACACGGAGAAGTGACACAGCAACACAAAGAAGTGACACGACAGCACGGAGAAGTGACAGGACAACACAGAGAAGTGAAACGACAACACGGAGAAGTGAAACGACAACACGGAGAAGTGACACGACAACACGGAGAAGTGAAACGACAACGCCGTAAAGAGATAGAAAAACAAAACATTCAGTAGAGAGTTACCACTCCAAGGTAACATCATCCAAAAGTCAGTCATGACTGAAAGGGGCTACTTACTAAGCCACACATTCTTTTGTATACCTCTGGTAATATAATGTGTTATAGCAGCCTGACCAACAAGGTGGTGATCATCACTGAGATCAATGTAGTGTTACGCATTACTGAGAAACCTTGCATCCAGAATTGCCACGACCATCTTCTTCGCTACACCTCTGTATAAAAGAAGATCCACTACAACTAGCTACAAAGGAAAATGCCAAGAGAGTGAAGAACTTAATACGCGAAGCTCGAATAATAACTGCACAGCAGTGCTTCTGATTGGTTCAACAAAGTCAACATTAGCCTATAGGTACATGGCCAGACCACGCGCACACAAAAAAACCTGCCTGAAGAAGAATCATCATGATAGGCGCATTACCGAACATGAAAGTCAGCTTTAAATGCCCAGTCAGTGGTTTACCAATCGTCTCCTTCTCCATCTGTGTTCATTCTCAATAATCCCCCTACCAAGCCCCGAACAGGGTTTTGCAAGCAGCAGGATGTAGTCTGGAGAACGGAATGCGTTGTGTCGCTAGTTTACAATTTGGCAGCGATATTTGCACCTTTCGGTCCGACACATCCGTCTTCGGCAGAGCCAATCGTCTAATGAAGAAGACAAATACTTGGCACGAAACACGATAACTTCAATCAAAGTCGACAGACCGCACAGTAGAAACTGGTAACGAAACCGCTTTTTCAGGACGTAGCGAAATGCCCATTGTTTGTGCAACGCATGTTCCATCCCTTTTTCATATAGTGTTACAATCACTGTGTTTCTAAATGTAATTGTATGTGGTCGTGTCGTTTATGGAATGAAAGCGGATTGCACGAGCAATTAAAACAAATATAAATTATTTAAATATTTCTTCATTTGTAAAATAGTATAGAAGTAAAAAACATGCAGTTGCAAAATAAAACTGCCCGGAAAAAACAAAAACAATTAGCAGGCAAGGTTTACCCAATATGGACTGCTAACACATATGTTTTGTGGAGGGAGACAGGCTTTTTTCGAAACTACATCCATTTATGAAATGATCTAACGTAGATCGAACTTGACTTTGGTCTTGCGCGTGACAATTTGGAGAACCATACTTGTCTGACGCCGAAACACTCATGTTATCGCGTTAAACGGAAAACATAGAAAAGTTTACCAAAACATCTGGTATCACCGGCTTCACGTTAGTTTATTTATAGCCAAGCACAGAAAGAATAAATCTACTTTTATTTCCGAGTCATATAAAACGTCTATCATCATGAAAACTAAACAAAATGTATGTTTATTGTTTCTTGCCATAAACATTCAAAGTTTACTTTATTCGATAACGCCCGTTGTTTTTGGGAATCCTCGACTTCTCTGTCAGAATAATTAAGATTGACTAGAAAAATCATTACAAAAGCTCAAATAAAGTGTACACTTTCTTTTTCAGACATAGTTTCAAAGAAACTAAGCGACTTTTGTGCAGAAAAAAAGAGCAGATCGATTTGTGCAAATTCGCTATCGATAATATAATTGAAAGACTTAAATTAGTAGCTAATAATTTGTCCACAAATACTTCAGTATAATCTTCAAGTCACCAGCCAATGTGAGTGGCTTTCCGTCTGGAACGACATGAAATATAGGCCACTGAGAGTGGCCACTTGTCCTGAAAAAGCTAGAAGACAAGATAACATGGGGAAGATGTATCACACATAATGCAGGATGATATATAGTATATTCAAAATACAAAGACAGTAAAGTATGCACGAGAGGTGGCCATTTTGTGAAGTTAGAAGCGTGATGACATGTATAGAATTAGAGACAACCTAAAGTGAGCACACCACATCACGTTTTCATTGACAAGGAAGTACCAACACCATTCAATATTACCTTACAACATAAAAACACAGACCATCACACCAAACAGTACTTGTTTGTATATGACGAATGTCGTGGTAGTTACAAGCAAGCACGAACTCGAAACACTACAATGGTCATGTAATTTCTTGATGCGAGTATCGTGCGACAGGGTCAGGGTTCCCACAGAAATCCCGATAGGATCACCGAGATGATTCCAATTTTGATCCTGAATCTAGGGGGGGGGGGGGGGGGGGGGCGCGGCAGTGAAAGTTATTGTAACTTGGTAAGAAGCAAGGAGAAACAAAGACTAATTCAAAGTTCGGTCATTTCAAACAAAGCCGACCTGGTTCCTAAATGAAACTTTTCATTGTCTGAAATCGGGTCAAGGAAATGTAGGCTAGGTAACATACAGAATTACTGTCTTTGATTATCGACTCTTATTATCCATTGTTAAGTACGATTGTTCTACATGCTGGACATGTGACCCTCGCGCGTCAAACTTAGAAAATGATTCTATGACTTTTAACTTAACTTAACTTAACATCTTTATACTGGTTTAGAAGACCCTGCAGAGTCTGTGTACAGACATGTTTTAGAAAGATGGTGGCAGAGAGCGAAACTAAACCCACCAATACTGTAAAGGCGGGTTGTCCAAGGAAAGGTGGTGACTGTACTTTTGGAAGAAAAGGGGAAATATCCGAAGATGGAGCTCTAGAATGCAAGTCGCCAGACCACCAGGGCAGCTATTCGAATTGTCCACGCAGCGGAGAGTTTGGGATCATCTGACTAGCTTTCAGCAGCAGCTACGAAAGAAGGTTATAATAAATAGTTAAGGATACATTACAAGTTATATTGCAGAGATTGCAGATCAGATTAAGCAGAGAAGCTTACACAACGTAATTATAGAGATTGCCGCGTTAACTCTATAAGTAGTGGTATTATAGAAGTTGCCGCGTTAATTCTATAAGTAGTGGTATTATAGATGTTGCCGAGTTAATTATATAAGTAGTGGTATTATAGAGATCGCTGCGTTAATTCCAGAGGTATTATATAGATTACTGAGTTAACTGTTATAAGTAGGGGTATTATATAGATTTCTGAGTTAACTCTTTAAGTAGTGGTATTATATAGATTTCTGAGATAACTCTATAAGTAGTGGTATTATAGAGATTGGCGCGTTAACTCTTTAAGTAGTGGTATTATAGAGATTAGCGCGTTAACTCTATAAGTAGTGGTATTATAGAGATTAGCGCGTTAACTCTATAAGTAGTGGTATTATAGAGATTGGCGCATTAACACTTTAAGTATTGGTATTATAGAGATTAGCGCATTAACTATTTAAGTATTGGTATTATAGAGATTGGCGCGTTAACTCTTTAAGTAGTGGTATTATAGAGATTGGCGCGTTAACTCTTTAAGTAGTGGTATTATAGAGATTGGCGCGTTAACTCTTTAAGTAGTGTTCTCCAGGAAGTATGACGATATCTACACTGCATTCGGAACATCGGCACAGTTAAACTAAAGAGGGAAATGTATGCCAGCCGCTGCTAATGTTGTCATCTGGTCTTCGCAGACACCATATTTCCACACTGGAATACATATATGATAAAATAGCCTTCTCTAGATGGACTATTAAGATTAAAAAATGCCACTTAGAAGTCTGTCTATCTGTCTTTCTGTAGGTCTATCTCTCTGTTTGTCTACCTACAAACGTACCTACTTACATACCTGCCTACTTACAAACCTACCTACCTACCTACTTACCTATCTACCTAACTATATACGAGGTGGCTTCAAATGAAAACCGTACAAATATGTTTTGGTAAATTAATTTTGAAAAAGTGAACCACAGCTGTATCATTGTTTAGCGTAGCTGCCATGGCGTTCGGTGCAAGTGCACCGAAGCCTATAAAGTGCAAAGACAATAATGTTCTTTGTCACGTGTGTAACCAGTCATGCACCACCTGCTGGACATTTTCATCGGACCTAACAGTTTCCTTCCAATGCCCCTTTTAGTTGTCCAAAGACGTCAAAATCACTTGGGGCTAGGTCTGGTGAGTACGACGGGTGTGGTAGACACTGAAAGTGGAGGCTAGGTCTGGTGAGTACGACGGATGTGGTAGACACTGAAAGTGGAGGCTAGGTCTGGTGAGTACGACGGATGTGGTAGACACTGAAAGTGGAGGCTAGGTCTGGTGAGTACGACGGATGTGGTAGACACTGAAAGTGGAGGCTAGGTCTGGTGAGTACGACGGATGTGGTAGACACTGAAAGTGGAGGCTAGGTCTGGTGAGTACGACGGATGTGGTAGACACTGAAAGTGGAGGCTAGGTCTGGTGAGTACGACGGATGTGGTATACACTGAAAGTGGAGGCTAGGTCTGGTGAGTACGACGGATGTGGTAGACACTGAAAGTGGAGGCTAGGTCTGGTGAGTACGACGGATGTGGTAGACACTGAAAGTGGAGGCTAGGTCTGGTGAGTACGACGGATGTGGTAGACACTGAAAGTGGAGGCTAGGTCTGGTGAGTACGACGGATGTGGTAGACACTGAAAGTGGAGGCTAGGTCTGGTGAGTACGACGGATGTGGTATACACTGAAAGTGGAGGCTAGGTCTGGTGAGTACGACGGATGTGGTAGACACTGAAAGTGGAGGCTAGGTCTGGTGAGTACGACGGATGCGGTAGACACTGAAAGTGGAGGCTAGGTCTGGTGAGTACGACGGATGTGGTAGACACTGAAAGTGGAGGCTAGGTCTGGTGAGTACGACGGATGTGGTAGACACTGAAGGTAGAGGCTAGGTCTGGTGAGTACGACGGATGTGGTAGACACTGAAGGTGGAGGCTAGGTCTGGTGAGTACGACGGATGTGGTAGACACTGAAAGTGGAGGCTAGGTCTGGTGAGTATGACGGATGTGGTAGACACTGAAAGTGGAGGTCATCGACGATTGCAGCCGTTGCAGGACAGTATGGAGTCGAGCATTGTCATGTTGCAAAAGGATCCTTTACTCAGAAGTCCGCGTCGTTTGGATTTGATTGCAGGTCGAAGATGATTCCTGAGAAGATCTTTATGCGAGTTCTCCCTAGACATGTAATGTTCTAAAAAAGTGCCTCGTTCATCTCAAAAGATATTTAGCACAACCTCCCCTGCAGATTGCTGTGTGCGATACTTCTTCGGTTTCGGTGCGGAGAGATGGCGCCATTCCTTGCTCCCTCTCTTTATTTCAAGCTCATGGTAGTGAACCCATGTTACATCTCCAGTAACAATTCTTGCTGGGAAACCATCACGTTCTGTTTCAAAGTGCCGCAAAAGTTCCTGACAGGCGTCAGCGCGTCATTGTTTCAATTCTAGAGTCATCTGCCGTGTCACCCATCTTGCAGACACTTTGTGGTATTGTAGCACATCATGGATGATGTGGTGTGCTGAGCCTTGACTGATGTCCAGATGTGCGGCAATTACCTTTACAGTCAATCGGAAATTTTCCTTTATGAGCAGATCAACGGCTGCAATCGACTCTGGGATCGCTACACAGCGTGCCTGACTCGGGCGTGAACTATCTGAATGTTTTGGAACTCCTACTCCACTCATGCACTTGCTGGAGTGAAATGCATGCATCACCGTACTGGACCTTCATTCCCCAATGAATTTATATTAGGTTTCATCCCCTTCGCTGCAAAAAAAAAACAAAAACGGACGACAGAACCCAGCTCCTCTTTGGCTCATGTCAATAGCATGGCGAAAATCTTTTAACTGCATTTATGACGTCATGTTGTTAGTTTGCACAGTAATGTCATGTGAAGGCACTCTTGACATCATAAACAGTAATATTAACAAGTTACAATACAAAGGTATGATGTTTCAAATTTTCACCCCACTTTTAAGGTTTTCATTTGAATGCCCCTATACCTGCCTATCTGTCTATACTTTCAAGATGGGTTCCATTGTTTCATGTACAAGGTCAAATGTTGACGATGGCTGGAGTCAGTTGAGCACCTTTATGAAATGATGCACTGCCCAACACCACATCTACTCTTTTTCTGAAGTAAATAGAGAACCACGATTGTTTTTGATGGATTAATTGGCGGAGGCGGTTTATTACCTAGCTGTCGTATAAACTGGTGTAGACATCTACTGTTGTGCGCAGTTTCACTTTACATTAGGCAGAAAAGAAATACATAATAAATACATTATACATAAACTTAACGAAAACAAAGACTAAGATACTTGGGCAAAGTGACAAGAAACCATATAAGCAGATACAAATAAAAGATAAACTACTGAAACAGGTACACAGTTTCTACTATATAGGTTATATAATAACGGAAGAAGACAGCTGTAAACAAGAAACAAGAATGAGAATAGGTGTGGCCAAGATAGTAGTCAGCTCATGCGTCCCATACTGACATCCAAACAGAAAAATCAAACTTTGAAAATGAGAATTGTCAAGTGTTATGCATACTCGACACTACTTTATGGTGCAGAAACATGGACACTGAATAACAAGTTTGAAAAGAGCATTGAAGCCTTCGAAATATGGGGATACAGAAGATTGGGTCGCATTTCTTGGAAAGAGAAGAAAACAAATGTGAAGGTATTGAAAAAGTTGGTGAAAAGAGAATCAATGACGGAAATCAGGTTAAATAGTTACGTTGTTTTGGTCATATTAATAGTTGTCCATCACAAGTGATGAAGACCACTCTCTTTGTTCAGCCGTGTGGACAGACGTATCTCTTGCTGTGTCCGCTGAAATGGGTGACTTGCGCGGTGATTTGGATTAAAGTGAGGAAGAAACTGCGCCTTTTGTCAACCTTACTCACAGAGCCTAAGCTACCTTTTGCCAGTGGCAAGACATTCATCGAGACGACTGGAGATAGCATAGGATGCAGATTTTGCCTCAGGTTTACCACCGAAGCCTTTCCGTAAACATGTAACCCGCAGGGTAGAAAGGTGGGATGGCATTTAACGCATTTTGTCGTGCCTTTTCGATAACCACAAGAGGTCGTATGGACAACACTCAGCGTGTGAGTGAGTCTGGCATCTCTCCCCAGCTGTATTCAGCTCATCATAGTAGCATCGAAAATTCCCACACGGCAAATTCGTTAAGGTGAACCGGCAGAACTAATCCGTGAAATACGACACAGGTATAAGCGTAGTGCCATTCAGCCGGCGTCCAGACCAGGATAAACGGATGGAAGAAATCACAAAAAAAGAACGAAATAACAAGTCCATAAGGAAAACAACACCACGTTTCCGTGAACACAAGTGTAAGTCGTCGACTAGTGAATTCCAGGCAAATCCGTGGTCTAGCGGCAGCCATTATGATCCAAAACAGTAGAGAAATTTAGACTCGCAGCCAGTTATGGCGCCATCTTTGCCAGATTTTGGTCATATAACAAGAAATACCTCCTTGCTGTAGACCACACAAGAGGGTAGAGTGGAAGGCATTCGTTCAAGAGGCAGAAAACGTTTTAAGTGGGTGGATAACCACTGGAAAAGGTATGTCAGATTGTACCATTACTGCAAGATATAGAGAACACTTGACTCTGGAGATCCACTGCAGCCGTCCTTCGATGCGGAGATGGCAAATGAACTGAAACTGAAATCTGCTGTCTACAGTACATAGCTGTAAATAGAGCAACTAAGAATACAAGTAGATCATCAACTTTAACTAAGGCATAGTCAAAACGTCGACGGACAAAGACATCAGTCAATTCAAGTGTGATACCAGACCATTTTGGTCTTTTGACCTGAAATGTCACAATGGGTCAAGGGCTTTACTCATACTATTCTCCTTCACATTGGTGGACACATGGACGCCAAAGTTCTATAGCCACCCGAATGTCATTTTTCGTGTCTATCTGTTGTCAGACATGCCCATCATATGCCTGGTGCATTTGCTTTTTCCTAACACGTTAGTTTCTACATTGTCGGCCAAGGAAGTTCGGCGCCTGATTTAAGTGTTGTGAATTTAGTCCCGTTCAGAGAGTTAACGTCCTTGGCTTATGCCGTTTGAGCAACTTCGATGCTTCTATCCATCTGTTTTTAGCAGGCTCCATACCTCGAAACCATATACATCGACTGGAATCACCGTACTGTTGGAGGTGTGAGTTCTTGCCTTGTCCTTTCCTATCTGCTATGAAGTATAGATTTGATACTGTTGAAGCTGAGCCTTCCTGCTGTTATATTTCGATGTGGTAATTAAGGGGTTGTAGTTGTCAAGAGGTAAGACACTCACCTCTCAAAGCGATGAGTGGAAACGATATGCGATCGAGTTCTGCAGGTTTCAAGCGACTCCTGGTCTCAAAGGAGGTGGGGCCAGAGTGTCTACATCCTGAGTTACCTCCAATAGTTTCGATTTATGTCTTGTTATTGGTCCAAGGTAGCTCTGGACCAGAGAGTGAGGTTGATGACCAGATAAGCTTACTGCTCACTGTAATCCACAAAGGGCGTAAGTTAAATCATCAAGACATAACTGTCTGGTGGTGTTGCCAGCATCGCTTGGGGTGAATAACTCACTAACTAATTTCGAGAAATCTGACAATTTATTGTGTGGAAGTTCGTTTTTTCGGGGCCGAAGTAAATGAAATTAACACACGATTTGTTCTTTGCAGATGACAACCTGTATATTAGCCGAGAGCCCTCTTTGTATACACTGCTGTCGGGGATGAAGTGTAAGCCACTTCAACGTACCAGGCCCCAGCTTGTTTACGGTTCCTGTACTTGCTGTCTTTCCTTTCCTAACATTAAGTCATGTACCCATTATTAGCTTAGTCGACTGCAGTGTGCCGCTAACGGGAGTTGATCCCGGACATAAATATAGTCCACGCTTTTGGGCGTTTGTTAGAAGTTTATGGTGCTTAAGATAAACCCAACAATATTTCAGTAAGATTAACTTAATCTTACTGAAATATTGTTGGGCTTATCTAAATCTTAATGTTAATCTTACTGAAATATTGTTGGGCTTATCTTAATCTTACTGTTAATCTTACTGAAATATTGTTGGGCTTATCTTAATCTTAATGTTAATCTTACTGAAATATTTTGGCTTATCTTAATCTTACTGTTAATCTTACTGAAATATTGTTGGGCTTATCTTAATCTTACTGAAATATTGTTATGCTTATCTTAATCTTACTGAAATATTGTTGTGCTTATCTTAATCTTAATGTTAATCTTACTGAAATATTGTTGGGCTTATCTTAATCTTACTGTTAATCTTACTGAAATATTGTTGGGCTTATCTTAATCTTACTGTTAATCTTACTGAAATATTGTTGGGCTTATCTTAATCTTACTGTTAATCTTACTGAAATATTGTTGGGCTTATCTTAATCTTACTGTTAATCTTACTGAAATATTGTTGGGCTTATCTTAATCTTACTGAAATATTGTTGTGCTTATCGTAATGTTAATATTACTGAAATATTGTTGGGCTTATCTTAATCTTACTGAAATATTGTTGTGCTTATCTTAATCTTACTGTTAATCTTACTGAAATATTGTTGGGCTTATCTTAATCTTACTGAAATATTGTTGTGCTTATCGTAATGTTAATATTACTGAAATATTGTTTACCTTATCTTAATCTTACGGTTAATCTTACTGAAATATTGTTGTGCTTATCTTAATCTTACTGAAATGTTATTGTGCTTATCTTAATCTTAATGTTAATCTTACTGAAATAGTGTTGGGCTTATCTTAATCTTACTGTTAATCTTACTGAAATATTGTTGGGCTTATCTTAATCTTACTGAAATATTGTCGCGTTAATATTAATCTTTCTGGAATATTGTCGCGCTGAAATTTAATCTTTCTGAAATATTGTCGTGCTGATCTTAATCTTACTGAAATATTGTTGTTCTTAACTGAAACATTCACAAACTGACATTTAGTAAATGGCGGCTTTAGACTTATGGCCAGGGAATTGGACTGCACACTTAACAAGTTCAGAATTGTAATTTTTGAAATAAAAGCTGTTAAAACTGTTTACCTTCATGAACATTGTCCCATTAAACATAAAATTAGACTTGTTTGAAATTCCAATAATGTCACTAATTTATAATAATCACATTGGCTTTTTTTCTATTGCGTTACTTGTGAACAATTTTAGCAGGAAGAATAGAAAGCCGTAACGACAGAAAATCAATATCGTCTCAGATACGCCCATTCACGTGCTGGATAAAAGTTGTGGGCGTGGTCTGATATTGATCAATACAGAGTGCGTGCTGTCGTGAGGGCAGATCAGTTTGAGGCCGTCATTGGAGACTTGATCCTTCCCACAGGTATTGAACGCTGAGGGGATTGTTATTCCACGACAACGTTGAGACGATGGACACGTGATGAAGTGAAATAGGATGATGCGAGTGAGAACAGAACAATATTAGAAGATAAAAATGAGTTCGACTGAGACGTTAGCGTCAAAGAGATTTAAAAAGGCATGAATAATAATATTACAAATAATAACACGAAATAGAACACAAATATTAATGTCGTAATAATAAGTGACGTAACAGAAGCAAATCTTAAGCCTATATAAAATAATGATAGCAGCTCTATGGCATCTGGCGTGTGGTAAAATAACAGCCGGCCGGCAACAGTTGAGGTTCAAAGACGTTCGGGACATGAAGGAACTAGATATGGATCTGACATTTTGGGAAGACATGGCTGCAGACCGATTCAAATGAAGATGCAGCATGAAAAGCCACTTATAAGCTCATCGAACACAGATAAGGTAAAAGGCAATGTCGCAAGGATAAGGGAAACCAAAAACTCAGTAGAGGATTGGTTCTCCAAGGTCCCATCAACTTATAGTCAGACAAGACTGAACAATGAATACTTAGTACAAGTACTGGACTTTTTTGTTTTGTTTTTTTGGTTTCTTTTTATGCGTTCGCCTTATTTCTCTAATCACCAAGGCGGCGTGCGTTGCACTGCGGTTTTTATTTTGCGCCTGTCGGCCCAGTGCATCTGACTTCAGCATGCATTTTATGTAAGGGTCTGCATCCTCCTGCATTTTCTAAAGGTTTGCTTCCCCTGGGTAACGACCGGTGCTGTGATGGGGATTGAACTCAGCACCTTCTGGTTGTGAACCGTACCACTTAACCACTAGCCACGCCGTCCTCAAGTACTGAACTGAAGACGTAGCTTTGAATGAGATGGCAGCAGTGAACGACTTATAGCTGGCTTCTTGTGTTAGGGTCAGATTATCAAAGCTGATCAAGAACCTTATTCTGCCCCCGAGTTGTGGTCCTGATCTCGTACAGCCTGGCTAAGAATATGTGGATCTCAGAATGAAGACAAACGCAGTTCCCTAATTGCCGTGCTGAAACGGGATGAGTCTCACCGAAAGGCGCAACTATCGTAAGATCTGTGTAAACATCCTTTTCAGGGCAAACGCAAACAAACAACAATGAAAGCAATATGTTTGACAAAAGTTGGCAAACCATCTCAAGTGACACTCATTGTGTCAAGGCAAAACTTGACGTTCTTGTCATGACCGTGATTAGGAACAAAGAGTTTACACCAAGAGTTAGAATCAAACATGATGAGTAAGACATGACTTGAAAGTCTTGCCATGACCGTGTTTAGGAACAAAGAGTTTACACCAAGAGGCGTAATGACAAGAGCAAGAATAGCAACACTGCCCCACAGAGATCATGTTGAAAGAGACGACTAACTGTGTGACATAGCATACCATCGGTCATGGTTAGATTGTTTGTTAAGAGCGGCGTCTAACAGGCTGCGGGTCTACTTTACACTAGTGTTTCAGTCTATTACAATGGATCGCGCATCAGTTAACCACTCTCTGCGACACTTGTCCCAGTTCAGCAGAGTAATAAGCTGCTCGAGCCTAGTCTGCCAAGCAGGAAATCTTCTTCCCGGCTGCATCCAACTCACGCCAGAGCTGGAAATTGCACAGGGACACCTGTTCCTATAGAAGTACAGGTCGACTAAGGATAAGAACAAGAAGATCCAATAGTTTTCTTGCCCCACGAGTCGCTATGATGTGGCTTGGATAAGTGTCGCTGTTCAGTGTACATGATATGTATTGCTGATCTATGTACAGGCAAGGTATGGCTGTTTTGTTTACATGTATCGATGTTACATGTACAGGTAATGTATCTTTAGACCATGTACAGGCGTGGTATCGGGTGGCCGCGTACAGGCTAGGCATCAGGTGACCTTGCACAGGAGTGGAATCGGGTGGTCGTGTGCAGGGGTGGTATCGGGTGACCGTGTACATGCTAGGTATCGGGTGGCCGTGTACAGGCGTGGTATCGGGTGGCCACGTACAGGAGTGGAATCTCACAATAAGACAATCATCCTAGAAGACGATCAACTTTCTTCTTCTCACAATAAGACAATCATTCCTAGAAGACGACCCACTCAATTCTTCTCACAATAAGACAATCATCCCTAGAAGACGATCCACTTTTTTCTTCTCAAAATAAGACAATCATTCCTAGAAGACGACCCACTCAATTCTTCTCACAATAAGACAATCATCCCTAGAAGACGATCCACTTTTTTCTTCTCACAATAAGACAATCATTCCTAGAAGACGTCCCACTCAATTCTTCTCACAATAAGACAATCATCATAGAAGACGATCAACTTTTTTTCTTCTCACAATAAGATAATCATTCATGGAAGACGATCAACTTTTTTCTTCTGACAATAAGACAATCATCCCTAGAAGACGAAAAACTTTTTTCTTTTCACAATAAGACAGTCATTCCTAGAAGACGACCCCCTCAATTCTTCTCACAATAAGACAATCATTCTTAGAAGACGACCCCCTCAATTCTTCTCACAATAAGACAATCATTCCTAGAAGACGACCCACTCAATTCTTCTCACAATAAGACAATCATTCCTGGATGACGATCAACTTTTTTCTTCTCACAATAAGACAATCATTCCTGGATGACGATCAACTTTTTTCTTCTCACAATAAGACAATCATTCCTGGATGACGATCAACTTTTTTCTTCTCACAATAAGACAATCATTCCTGGATGACGATCAACATTTTTCTTCTCACAATAAGACAATCATTCCTGGAAGACGATCAACTTTTTTCTTCTAACAATAAGACAATCATCCCTAGAAGACGATCAACGTTTTTCTTCTCACAATAAGACAATCATTCCTAGAAGCTGATCCATTTTTTTCTTCTCACAATAAGACAATCATTCCTAGAAGACGACCCACTCAATTCTTCTCACAATAAGACAATCATTCCTGGAAGTCGACCCACTCAATTCTTCTCACAATAAGACAATCATTCCTGGAAGACGACTCATTCAATTCTTCTCACAATAAGACACTCATCATAGAAGACGATCCACTCCTATTATTTGTGGTTACCATCACATTGACAACCATTTCATATGATTCTTTACTCGAATAAAACGAAACTAATATGTTACAGCTGGTATGTCTGTCGTATTGAACATTGGATGGGTTACATATGATCTGAGTAAAGTGTGACTCGTGTTTTTCTTTAATTACTTATATAACTAGCAATACCCATGCAGAAGACCTGCATGTCATGCATGTGTGTATGGGAGTACGAGCAAACATTTGCGCGTCTATGTGCGAGTACGAGGTGTATGGAAAGTAAGAATATATGTGTGAGCGCGTTTATTATGCATGTGCCTATGTTCTATGTTATGTGTATGTTATGTGGTGTATGTGTGTGGGAAAGCGGGTAGTTGCCTGTGCGTGTGTTCCATGTTATATGTGTGTGTTATGTGATGTATGTGTGTGCGTGCGTGTGTGTGAACGCGTGTATGTGACTTTGTTCTGTAGTATGTGTACGTTGTGTGATATTTGTGTGTTTGTAAGCACGTGTGTTTTGAGGTATGTGTGCGTATTTCGTGGTGTGAAAATGTGTGTGTGTGTGTCTGTGTGTGTGAGCACGTGTGAGTTGTGTCATAAATGTGTGTGTTGTGGACTATATGGTGTGTGAAATGTGGGATATAATGCGTGAGCATTGTTGTATGTGTGTGTGTGAGTGTGTGTGAGCGTGTCGTGTGTGTTTAGCGGTAGGTGTCTGAGCACATAATAGTATATATATATATATATATATATATATATATATATATATGTGTGTGTGTGTGTGTATGTGTGTATGTGTATCGCATGTGCGTGTCTAATTGTTCACTCTCGCCCCGAACTGTGCCGAATATTGGAGCTGCCTGTGTGGTAAACAAACTTCCCGGAAGTAATAACCCCAGACATTAGTAGAAACCTGTCCAAGCCGGCAGTTATACAAACTCCTGCCATTGAACACTGGCACCGGCTTACGGTCGTGCAACAAAGCCTGGAGGGTGGTGGGGAGTGTAGAGAACATTATCAAGATTTTCTCAATTCATTCAGAAATTTCATCGCCCCTTTTTGTTATGTTTGTGGTCACGTGAACACACACAATTCATCTTATTACATCCGCACTGCTTCCAAATAACGTAACGACATGAAAGAACTCAATGAATGAAAAACAAAAACAGCGTCAACTGCCGGGGGGGGGGGGGGGGGGGGGCACAGACGAATTGTCCTACAAAGTGTATCCTCTCACCTTTAGACGGATTACTGCCCCTGACAGTCACGCAAGCTGGACTCGACTGTTTGCAAAGATATCATGGCGGTCTCGCTACAGGGACGTCTCGGAAGGAGACTGTGACACCTTTTGTTAATGAACATATTAACTTCTCCTAGCCGGAAATTCTGCGTTGAATTCTATTGAGATCGTTTGGCTGTTCCTAGATGTCACTCTATACCCGTTCCATCGCGTGCAGTAGGAAACAGTGGTCGACAGATTTGAAGAAACAGACAATATTCGGAGCCAACTCGACCTCCCTATCCCGCTGTGTGCGTGATGTGAAGGTTCCTGTTACGCAGAAACTTTAGCATTGATTAATTTTAAAATTGGATCGTTGACAGAAAACCTGCTGGTTTAGAGATCCCTTTGGACAGAACGTTCTCAACGAAAGACATAGGTCAATCGGTTGATTTTTAAATATAGTGCTTGATGCTAATAATAGAATGTGGATACACCAAAAATGGCAGCACGGTGAACATCAAAGCAAGACAATCATTTGGGGAATTATGGTTGAGTTTAGTAAAATTTATCGTGCGTTTTAAACTACAGAAACCCCAGTTATGTCCAGGGGCCAGAGTTGTGTTAGGAGACCAGAATTGAGTCGGGAGAACAGAGTTGTGCCAAAAGACCAGAATTCAGTCAGGAGACCAAAGGAGTCGGGAGACCAAAGTTGTGTCCGGAGACCAGAATTGTGTCAGGTGTCCAGAATTGTGTCCGGGGACCAGAATTGTGTCAGGAGACCAGAATTAAATTAGGAGACCAGAGTTGTGCTATGAGACCAGAGTTGTGTCAGACCAGAGTTCAGTCAGGAGACCATAGTTGTGTCCGGAGACCAGAATTGAGTAAGGAGACAAAAGTTGTGTCACGTGACCAGAGTTGCGACCAGTGATCAGAGTTGTGAGAAGTGACCAGAATTATATCAGGAGACCAATGTTGTGTCACGTGACCAGAGTTATGTCCGGCGAGAAAAGAATAGTGTAATGACAGTGTTAGTTAATCAGGTTGATCTCCCACGGGATGAGCGAACAATCGAATTTTTTGTCTTGAAATGTTTTCAGCTCTAGTGCCAGTCCTCATTTCTCATTAGATCTCTCTTAGTGACACCAGCCACTTCTCTTTGACTTTTCTTTTCACATTTGATCTCTCTTAGTGACACCAACCACTTCTCTTTGACTTTTCTTTTCTCATTTGATCTCTCTTGGTGACAACAACGACTTCTCTTTGACGTTTTATTTCTCATTTGATCTTCCTTGGTCACACCAACAAATTTTCTTAACCATTTAATTTCACACATTGTCCTCACTCCCCCCCCCCCTCCTTAGTAAATGACAAGGTTCCACATTGTTAGCACAGCGTTAGTATAAATAAACTGTTTATCTGTGGTTTCTGTGTTGCCAAGCTGATATTCTTGTGTTAAAGCAGTGGCAACATTTAACGTCACCGTATAAGCTTTTTGACATCTGGTTGAAATTTCTCTACCTTCTGTGAAAACACTTCTCTTGTATTTGAACTCTTGGGCCTGCTTATGTTTGATATTGTTTATATGTATATTAAGTGGACATGGCGTTCTGTTAATCTCTTTAGTTTCCCTCTTCTGTGTGTTAATTCTCATTGTATATCTTCCATAAAATGTACTGAGGGCATTCCAATGATTTTACAGCTTTATCTTTGTCAGTAATTAGCCGTTTTCTTTGTTCAAATATTTTCGCACACATTTTCCTGTATGACTTAGCTATCATAGTTATAGCTTAGTTATGGCTTAGTTAAGACGCTGTATAACTTAGCTATGACTTAGTTACAAAGCTGTATAAAGCAGTAAAGACATGTTGACTGTTGTAAAAACACACGACTTCCAGTGGTACAGTCATGTGGCATGATAAAATGGGCTGCTCAACAGTATACTCAAGGGAACAGTTCAGAGAACTTGAAAGAGAGGAAGACCCAAAATGCATTGGACAGAAAATGTTCAGAAATGGACGGGGAAACTCTTGAAATACACACTGGCGATAAACAGACAGGGACGGAAACTAAGGATATTCATAATGCAGTAAGATATGACGCCTCAACGATCTGCTAGGGTTTATGAAGGACAAATCAAACAAACAGTGCACGAGAAATACAAGAGATGTCAACAAAAGATGTCATTTTGTTAACAAAATAATTGATGACGAAAGATCAAACAGCAGGATAAAACAACTTTACAATTATGACTGTTTAAACAATTTACATTAAACATGCAACATGAAAATAAAATAGACTGAATCAGGCATGGGAGTTTAACACTAAGAAGACTGTCCAAGTACTGCTGAAATCAATGAATTAGCAGATAATACAAAATGATGTATACAACTATTCTGAATCAAATGAAGAAACGATACGAACATGCAGAACGATTTTAATAGCAATGCAGACTTAATATGTCAGAGAAGTAAATAGATATTTTTATATATATCTTTATGAACTCTTCATCATTCTATATCATTTGTATCATTCTATATGATTCGATTCTATATCATTCTGTATAATTATGTTTCATTCTGTATGCTTTTTATAAAATTATATAGACATTTTATATACGTTTGATTTGCGTATCTATAGGGCACTCGATCTTCTCGGCAAAGCTGCAGGGTTCAACTACCGTTGCCGGCACGCGACAATTGACCCAATTGTGTAGGGTACTTGGTCGTCTACTGTTAGGGAAGGACAGGTTGCTAGGAATCAGGTATCTGTTATATTAATATACACATACCTTTAATTACAATGGCTCTAAAGATTAGCGCTGGTGATAATGAAAAGTTAGAAATAATTATGGCGTAGCGAACAAGTCTTATACTTGTGGCAAAGATAAGCCGTAAACTAGATTTGGCTCGCAAACCATAAGCTCAGTACTTAACATTAAATGTATTATTTAAAGGAAATTAAGTTTGCCGCTTCAGTAAGCATTAAATGATTAAGGAAGCGAGACGGTATTGTTGGTGAAATGGAGACAAAGGTTCAAACAAGGAAGCCAGCTTAACACCATTACATTGTAAAGAGAAGATGTTAGTGCTGATATGAAAGCCGCAGAACGCGCTTCGGATTAGTTAGCTAAATTGGTACTTGATATTACTAAACAAAAAATGGCGCATATAACCTTCATTGCTAAGCAAGAGTAGTCAATGTCTGACTTCAAAGCAGCAAAAGGCTGACCAACACTCGTGTTAGGGGCTAATACGGTGGGTGACGGCAACGAGAAGTCTAGAACGATTTACATTTATGTAAATCAGGAATTAAGAGAAACCTAATCTCACTGTCTACTTCAAATGACAATAGAAACAAGTTTGGAAGACTAGATCTCTTACAGGTTGTGGGTGGAAATATGAATGTAGCAGATTAAAGTATCAATACTGTAGATCAGTGGTTATCCATCTTCTTGGCTCCATTCTCCCCTGTCACCTTTGTTCAGAATATCAAATTAGACAACTCAAAGGATCATCACTCTGTGCTAAGTTCTTGGCTCCATTCCCACCCCCCCCCTCACCTTTGTTCAGAATATCAAATTAGACAACTCAAAGGATCATCACTCTGTGCTAAGTTCTGGGCTCCATTCCTCTCTCTCACCTTTGTTCAGAATATCAAATTAGACAACTCAAAGGATCATCACTCTGTGCTAAGTTCTGGGCTCCATTCCCTACTGAAACCATACAATTCCCCCTTTGTTGAGAACCCCTGCTGGATGATTAGATCACGGAGACTGTCCCTCGATCAAGAACTCATAGTGTTGATGGTTTGCAAAGGTGTAACATCATTCTCGTACAAACAACCCATTTTTCTGATCTGATCTAAAAACTTTTGGCCTAGTTGTCGCAGCGAATAATGTTTTTTCAAAATTTTTTTTTTTATTGAAGTAAAATTGCAGTAAACTATACTAGTGTCAGTTTGTAACGGGGGGAGATTTCACGTTGTTTGTACCGGAATAGAAAAATACAATGGAGCAATTTAGAGAAGTCAAATTGCTGGTAGTAAGAGAAACCATATTTCCTGAACGGATAGAAAAATCGCATCGTCTATAACGTGATAGAGAAATCACTTTGACTACATATCGGAATATAGAAATCATATTGTCCCTAGAGGGACAGAGAAATCATTTTGTCCGTAGGTGAAAAAAGATATCATATCGTAAAGGAATAGAAAATTATATTCTCACTAGTTTATTAGGGACGTCAAGTTGTAGTCGGTTAGAGAATCAATATTGTCTTTTCCGGTGTGTGGAAATTCTTTTGCAGCGTGGTGCAGAAATACAATTGTTTGCAGTTGGTTAGAGAAATCACATTGTAGGTCGTTAGAGATATCATTTTGTAGGTCGTTACAGAAATCACGCTGTAGGTCGTTAGAGATATCATTTTGTAGGTAGTTAGAGAAATAATATTGTAGATCGTTAGAAAAATAATATTGTAGATCGATAGAGAAATCACATTGTAGTGAGTAGACACAGGTGTGCTGTAGTGGGTTAGAGAAACATTTTGTAGGGGGTAGACACATGTGTGCTGTACTGGGTTAGAGAAACATTTTGTGGTGGGTAGACACAGGTGTGCTGTAATGGTTTAGAGAAACACTTTGTAGTGGGTAGATACAGGTGTGCTGTAGTGAGTTAGAGAAACATTTTGTAGTGGGTAGACACAGGTGTGCTGTACAGGGGTTAGAGAAACATTTTGTAGTGGGTAGATAGATACATGTGTGCTGTAGTGGGTTAGAGAAACATTTTGTAGTGGGTAGACACAGGTGTGCTGTAATGGGTTAGAGAAACATTTTGTAGTGGGTAGACAAAGGTGTGATGTAGTGGGTTAGAGAAACAAAATCAAAATGTAGCGTGGTTAAAGAAATCATATGTTGTGTTTCTTAGTCGGTCCTCTTCTGCCTTTGGGGTGAATATGTTTTTTTGGTACATACTTGTAATCGAATTGTGCATAAAAACTCAACAGATTCAACTGTGTACAGTCTCTCATACTTTGAGGAACAATAGATTCAGCTGTGTAAAGACTCTCTCACTCTGAGGAGCTCATCTGTGAAATGTTTCTTCCACTGTTTTGAGGAGCTCAGTAGATTCAGCTGTGAAAAGTCTCTCCTACTTTGAGGAACAATAGATTCAGTTGTGTAAAGACTCTCTCACTTTGAGGAGCTCAATAGACTCACCTGTGTAAAATATCTCTCACTATTTTGAGTTCAATATACTCACCTGTGTTAAGTGCACACCTGTGTGCTATTATCGTGATGCGTGAAGTGAGCGCAGGAACGATCGCTGACACATGTCGGTGTATTGTTTGACATGGTTCATGTATCCTACTCTGACTTTATTCCTTCTTCGACGGCATGTTGCTGGATTTACAGCAGGCGGATAACATAAATCTGTACTTACCTTTAACCCAATTGTAAAGTCGTATGAGAAGAGAATCGATTCAAGGACATTCGACAACAAAAATGTATTTGTACATTGTCATGACAAGCGGGTGACAGAACATACAGAATAGCGGTCCCAGTCAAGATCTAAAGTCTGAAAACCTAAGATGACACGGGTACAAAACCAGACAGACTTGGTAATTTTCCTATAAAACTCTGAATTTATAGTTTTAGTAATCACAATAGCGGCGCTATAACAGATAAATAAAACGCTCGAAGTCTGCAAGTTTCAAGCGACCCGTGGTCTTGAGGTGGAATTTAACACGCTGTCTTATCGAATACGGATGATAAGCTCGGAGGTCCCGTGTACATGCTGTGCACGTATAACGACCCTTGACAATTGAAAATCCAAACGAGCAGACTGTTAATCTCTGTCGGAGAGAATTGTGTTTAAACTAATGAAATTTCTACCCAGAATGCCATATACCCTCCCTCAGACCTAGGAAGCAAATTCGCTTAAAGAAACTACTTGAGATAGTCTTAGGCTTCCTGGCAGCAGGCATGAACCTGCCTGAATACCGTCATCCCTAGTATTCTGAGTTTATTTCCATCGCTGGTGTTCACCGGGAAGATTTATAGGACCGTTGAATAAATATCACATGCCTAACTGGTGACATGCAGTGTACAATTGTAGTAATTTCAATCAAAAATGTAAATCCAACTTAAGATGACGATTTCACACTATAGGATAGAAGAGAAGCGGATAAGTAAAGCGGAAAAGAAAACTCCAGATCAGCTAAGACAACGCAGCAGCTTCCTTACCTGGACGCGTGACTCGGTCAGCCCGATTCTCAAGGCCAGTTCTTCTCTCATGAAGATGTCGGGGTAGTGGGTCTTGGTGAAGCTCCTCTCTAGCTCGTTCAGTTGCCCTGGCGTGAACCTGGTCCTGTGTCGCTTCTGCTTGATCAGCTTGTCACCATCACCCGAAGTGACGGGACTCTGGGAAGGTAAGCTTCCGGATACCAGATTGGACAGGTCATCTGAGGACTTCTTCAAACCTGGAGTACACAAAACAACGACAAGTTAGAACATTGCCGGAAGGTAAGAACTAAACATTTATCACATTTAAATGCATATGCAATTGAACATGCCGTCTGTCTGAGAGCCAAGACGAAGGTGGCATGGTCAGGTGAGACATAATGGCCGACTCCCGTCTCATGTTCTTGGGGTTCTTCTGAAAGTAAGATATTAGAGCAGCCTGGGAATCAAACCTGAGATCCACAATATGGTGAACCTATAGAGTAGCTTTATATTGCAGTACGACCAGGATAACCAGGTTCACCTTCGTAATTAAATCTCCAGGTATAAGAAAAGTCAATGATAAGTTCTAGTAAATAAAATGGCCATGCTCACAGAAATCAGCTTCCAACAATAGCAGCAAAAACAAAAACAATTATACAATAAAAAACAATAACAACAACAATAGCAACAACAAAAACCAGAATGGCAATATTAACAACAATAACCACAATGACAATATTAACAACAATAACAACAACAACAACATTAAGGACAATAAGAACAACAATGACATCTCTTCCAGATATACATACAATAATGGTTAGAATCCCATCATATCACATTTATCTTAGGCGTCCTTCATTTCACATTTATCTTAGACGTCCTTCATATAACATTTATCTTAGACACCTGCCATATCACATTTATCTTAGATACTTGTCATATCACATTTATTTTAGGCGTCCTTCATGTAACATTTATCTTAGACACCTGTCATATCACATTTATCTTAGACACCTGCCTTATCACATTTACCTTAGACACCTGTCATATCACATTTATCTTAGACACCTGTCATATCACATTTATCTTAGACACCTGCCACATCACATTTACCTTAGACACCTGTCATATCACATTTATCTTAGACACCTGTCATGTCCCATTTATCTTAGACACCTGTCATATCCCATTTATCTTAGACACATGTCATATCCCATTTATCTTAGACACATGTCATTTCACATTTATCTTAGACACCTGTCATATCACATTTATCTTAGACACCTGTCATATCCCATTTATCTTAGACACCTGTCATATCCCATTTATCTTAGACACCTGTCATTTCCCATTTATCTTAGACACCTGTCCTATCCCATTTATCTTAGACACCTGTCATATCCCATTTATCTTACACACCATAATATTTATTTCAGACCTCCTGCATATAATATTTATTTTAGAGCTCCTGCATTTAATATTTATTTTAGACCTGCTGCATATAATATTTATTTTAGACCTACTGCATATAATTTTATTTTAGACACCCTTCATATAATATTTTTTAGCCACCCTTCATATAATATTTTTTAGCCACCCTTCATATAATATTTTTTAGCCACCCTTCACGCAGCATTTACATTGTACGCTCTTTGTACCATTTACCGAATACGTTTTCCATATACAATTTAGTCATGGATGTTAGACACAACTAGTTAGCGATAGATCCGCTACCTAGCGTTGTCTTGTCCTTATTTTCTGTGGAAGTACGAGGCTAGGACAGCAGATAACATCCTTGCAGGAAGACTGTACCCACGTATTTCATTGGCACCTTCTTTGAGCCATTGCCAGTAGAGGATGAACGTACTAGTCCAGACCATCCTCTCAAAGCCGAGGGCAGAAACCTCCCCACAAGACTGATACGGTTTCGAAGGCCAAAGTAGTCCAATTGTGGACTGTCGTTGTAGATGAGTGACGAGTTCAACCATTCATTTGACTAGGCCTCAGTTTTGTTAAATGATGTACGGCAACCAGTTAGTTTCCTCGCTGTGTTGGCTTCGCTAACTGTAAATCAGGTGCTAATTTCACATTAAGGTAGATTGGCGCCTGCAGAGACCTGTGTTTGAACTCAATACCTTTACCGCGCAATGCAAACGTCCCAATCACTTTGTTACACAGATGATCATTGACGACTCATTATAACTGACGTCCTAGCTGTAAATAATTGTACATCAATTAATGTGGCACACACTTACGACGTTAGTGAGAGATATTCCCAACAACAGCACAGCAAAATGAAGGGATCTGATAATCACGTGTTTCAAAACATATCCGTTTCAGTTTTGTGGCTGTATTTACATACCACGTTAGGAACGCTATCTCAAATAAGGAGACCATGTCATAAGAGGAAGCGAATAATGGAAAACCGGGTACTGTCACCATAATTAGATTGTCCTGACGACATATAATCTTATTTCCACAAAGATGTCCTGACGTATAGTTTTATTTCAGAAAAGATCTACTATCATACAGTTTTTCTACAGTAAAGGAGTCCTGGCAATCATTTTAATTCCAGCGAGGGGACGGCGTGGCCTAGTGGTTAAGTGGCACGGCTCACAACCAGAAGGTGCTGGGTTCGATCCCCATCACAGCACCGGCCGTTACCCCGGGGAAGCAAACCCTTAGAAAATGCAGGAGGAAGCAGACCCTAACATAAAATGCATGCTGAAGTCGGATGCACTGGGCCGACAGGCGCAAAATAAAAACCACAGTGTAACGCACACACGCCTTGGGGAATAGATAAATAAGGCGAAGGCAAAAAAAACAACAAATTTTTAATTCCAGCAAAGATATCAAAACATAATTTTTTTTATTTCAGCAAATATCGTCTGACATAATTTCATTTCAGCAAATATCGTCTGACATAATTTCATTTCAGCAAATATCGTCTGACCAAATTTGATTTCACCAAATGTGTCGTAAAGCATAGGCTTATTGCAACGAACATGTCTGGCAACAAAGTCTGTCTTCAACATTTGGAAAAGCTAAAAGTCAATTGCACTCCCCTCAGAATCATGCACATCAACCTATGCGAATATGTCTGGCGTAACCCCTCTCACCAGCGTTATTGAACATCTGCACAATAAGAGTGGCCAACATCCAACAATACAGACCCAGGATGCACGTTGACGTTTGCAGATGACATCCTCACACACAGACCCAGGATGCACGTTGACGTTTGCAGATGACATCCTCACATACAGACCCAGGATGCACGTTGACGTTTGCAGATGACATTCTCACATACAGACCCAGGATGTACGTTGACGTTAGCAGATGACATCCTCACATACAGACCCAGGATGCACGTTGACGTTAGCAGATGCCATCCTCACATACAGACCCAGGATGCACGATGACGTTTGCAGATGACATCCTCACATACAGACCCAGGATGCACGTTGACGTTTGCAGATGACATTCTCACATACAGACCCAGGATGCACGTTGACGTTTGCAGATGACATCCTCACACACAGACCCAGGATGCACGTTGACGTTTGCAGATGACATCCTCACATACAGACCCAGGATGCACGTTGACGTTTGCAGATGACATCCTCACATACAGACCCAGGATGCACGTTGACGTTTGCAGATGACATCCTCACACACAGACCCAGGATGCACGTTGACGTTTGCAGATGCCATCCTCACATACATAACTTTCCCGGATAGACATGCGATGGTTAAGGCCATACAAGAGACCTTACATGCAATATTGCAGTGGTGCGATGGATCAAGTTTACAGACAAATCCAGACAGGGCTGATGTGAGTCTACTTGAATAAGTAAAGGCTGACCTCCCTAGTGTAACCCTTGATGGATGTATTAATCTACTTCTGCTTCTGCGTTCGTTTTCAGTCTCCCACTACCAAGCCCCGAAAAGGGCTTTGCACTTAGCAGAATGTAGTGCGGAGAATGCAATTCGTTGTGTTGTAGTTTACAGATTGACTGCGATATTTGGGCTTTTCAGTCCGACACATCCGACTTCAGCACACGTTTTTGAGTACCGGATTGCCTTCTCTCTTTGATCCCTTCTCCTTCGCCAGTCTGCTCTGTTGCAGCCTGTTATCCGGGATCACCGCGTGGGGGGGGGGTGTAGAAGGGTCTTGGCAGCTCTGGTTCGCTGTCCCTGACGCTAGCAGTCAGCTTTGGGTCTGTGACCGCTCCAGGTAATGTGCTGCTCAGCGTCTTGATCCAGTTGTATCACTGAGAGGAGCAATAGCTTGAGATATCTTGGATCGATCTTTGATAACAGCCTGTCCTATAAGTGCCAGGTTGATCAAATTATTCAGAGATGCAAGCCGGGTCTGTCAGCACTCAAAACAATAATAGCTACCAACCCCAAGCAGAGAACATCATCACCGAGGAGCAAGCAGGGTTCAGACAGGGAAGAAGCACTACAGAACATATATTTAATTTAAGGCTGCTAATCGAGAAATATCTAGAACAGCAGCAAAAACTGTATCATATGTTTGTTGATTTTAAGAAGACGTTTGATAGGGTATGGCATAAAGCGCTTTTGGCAACCATGAGGATGTATAAAATCAACGGAATTATTATAAAGGTCCTTGAACACCTATATGACAAGGCGTCTAGCGCAGTTCTTGTGAATGGGAGGCGAGGGGACTGGTTTCGCACATTAGTTGGTGTGAGACAAGGTTGTACACTCTCTCCAACTCTTTTCAATATATTCCTTGAGGGAATTATGAGTGAGGCACGTGGAGGTCACGTTGGTACTGTCAAGATAGGGGGTCGAACGATTACCAACCTTCGTTTTGCAGACGACATCGACGGGTTGGCGGGTTCAGAAGCAGAACTCCAGGAATGGGTCAGAAGGTTCGATGAAACAGCTCTTGACTATGGTATGGAGATAAACGCTGGGAAGACAAAATTAATGACCAACAACACCGAAGGCTTCAACAGCAGGACAGAAGCTAATGGTCAGGAACTCGAAGTGGTTGACCGTTTTAAATATATGGGGTCGATTGTCAGCGTTGAAGGATCAAAATGTGAGGTGTTGGCCAGAATAGCACAGACAATAGCGGCGCTTGCACGGCTTAACAAAATCTGGCAAGATAAACGGTTAGCACTACGCACGAAAATCAGATGAATGGGTACACTAGTCATGTCAGTATTCCTCTATGCTTGTGAGACATGGATAGTTACAGATGACGTTCAGCGAAGGATATAGGCCTTAGATATTTCCGAAGACTGTTAAACGTCACGTACAAAGATCGAGTTACAAATGATGAAAATACGAGATAGAACTACAACAGCAATAGAAGACATTTTGGCAACCGTCAAAAGAAGGAAACTCGCTTGGTATGGTCATATATCGAAATCAAATGGTCTTGCAAATATGATCCTCCACGGAAAGGTGCATGGCAGACGACGAAGAGGCCGTCCCAAAAAAGAGGTGGGAGGACAACATAAAAGAATGGACCAATCTCCTACCAGAAGAGGCACATGAAGCGGCGGCTGACAGAGAGAGTTGACGTGGGGTTGTGAGGATGTCTTCATGTGTGGCCCAACGACCTCACCGGTTACGGGATGACCTGGCCTGACCTAACCTGAACCTGGAGCAGTGACTGATTTCATCCTATACAAACAGTTGGTTCTGTCAATTATTGATTATGTGTTGTACATCTTCACATTGTCAAGGTTACATTGTGAAAGATTGGAACGCGCCCAGAATGATGGACTGGTCCTTGGGTACTGCAGAGAAGATGATATTCATTCTTTGACTTTTTTCTGTAGTCTAGATACACACTGTCCCAGACTAAAGCTTACATGCGAGTAAAACACAGACAAGAGGCATCCATTGCACACAGACATTGCAAATATAAAGGTAAAAGAATCAGGCGAGGAATATCATGGTTGACGCAAGCAGAGCGAACCATTAGTCGGGGAACCATAGTAGAGATAGTGATGAAGACGGAAGAATGAATTCATGCTGGGGATACAAGGGCATCTTCCACTGGGTCATTATCACTCTGCGGAGAGAATGCAGAGATTGGTGAAGTAGGAAATGTCGATGTTAAACAAGTAGTAAGGAAAAATGTCCAGGATTCTGATTCTGCTATATTTGCCTACGGATCTGTGCTACATGGTAAGGAAGCAGGTTGGGGCTTCTCTGCTAGAGTGAGAGGCAGGGTCGTTTCTGAGAGGAGCGGCGCATACTTGACAACAACGTCCAGTATCAGAATAGAGAACGAGTCAGTAGCTTCGGCTCTGATGTGGCTTTCTGGGACCTCTTTAATCAATCCTTGCTTCGAGAGGTGCAGAACGGTTGACAATGTCATGAGTGGATAGTGGACATAGAGGTCTCGAACCTCCAGGAACTTGTTTTGATCTACTGGCCTGGCCATGCTGGGGTTTGCGGGAATGAAAGAGCTAGCATCCTGGCCTACTGCGGACCCGCGGTGGAGATATTGGCAATATCTAGAGCGAACAATCTGAAGTTGATCAACGAACGTCTATTGAATGAAGATTCTGCAGTCAATGAACTGGCAATAGCAATGTACATCTTACAAGAATTGGAAATCCTAATTGAATTCAGAAAAAGTTTCTCCTGATAGGATGGAGCGGGAGTGTGCACAACTAACAAGTTACAAGAACCATCACTATCTACATTCTTTGCCATTTTTTGAGAGGTACTGTTCACATATAGGTCTTCCCGAAGTGTAATAACGTTGATTCCTAACAGAGAGAAAACAGATAAAAGGCTATTAATCGTTGTTTGAAACTTCAGTCATTTTCTTATCTGAAAGAGATAATTTTTATGAAACGGGTGGACAAAACAATGAACAATATGACACATATTGAGTGTTCACGTATGGACTAAACATACAGACTGTTGGGGGTATTTGACAGGACAGTCCCATGTACGTCAAGTTACGGACCATACACTGGCCCAACAAATCAACACTAAACTGAAAGCTGTACGTCAAGTTACGGACCATACACTGGCCCAACAAATCAACACTAAACTGAAAGCTGTACGTCAAGTTCCGGATCATACACTGGCCCAACAAATCAACACTAAACTGAAAGCTGTACGTCAAGTTACGGACCATACACTGGCCCAACAAATCAACACTAAACTGAAAGCTGCATGGATCTAAAGAGCAACAGTAGACAGCGGTCGAGTTAATCACGACCAATTATAACCAAAAGAAGAAAACTGCTTATTGCAAAGTGAACTCAATTTTTATTTTGATATTTACTGGGGAGAAATGTAGAATACAATCTGACAATAGATACAACTGATTGGCAAATATCTAGAGCAGGCAACTAGAAGTTTGTAGTCTGTGGAACATGAGGATACATACGAATACGCAACCATTTTGATAGAGAACACCGACAGGGCGCTAACAACTGACACGACATCATGTAACTGTCGGTGAAAATGTTAAAGAAAGACCAGTATTAATGTAATGCTTATATTAATCCACAGGAAATGGGAAAAAGAAGTGCCATTCTATGGAAGATGAGAGTTACCACCTGGACGTTAGATACAAGCAGCAGTGGTAATAATGGTGTCACGATTTTAGGTCAAATAGAAGACCGATTGCAGCAATTGACGGTAAATAAATACATTGCAGGTTACAAGAAAACACAATGATTAAGTTAACCATGGATTGAATGTTACAACAGGAGGCTAGTTAGTGCTAACGGGCACAAAGACAGGCGTTGGTCTGTCCCCTGAAAGCATATACTCGTACAAAGAGCAACAGAGAAGAGAGTGACGAAATAGGCAGACGGATTCGAACCACAGACTTCCAGATGACGAAAGTACTCTAACACACGAGAAAGAGAGAGAGAGAGATAGAGAGAGAGAGAGAGAGAGAGAGAGATAGCCGAACATCCTCCTGACAAAAAGTGTACCATTTGACCACGTCTTTCGTCTTTGACGGCTTGCGACTATGGCATATAGACCGAATTCGATTCAGACCTATGTACACACTCTACTACTCCCTAACCCTAAGTACAGCGGCCATAGACATGTCTGCATGTCTGTGTCGGAGATAGACAAACAACGTTACATAAAAATGAAAGTGAACAGCAATTAATTATAACAAAAAAGATTGGCTTTAGATTAACAAAAAGAAACAACTGTAATTACTAGATCTGCGTAGACAGTGTCGTACTTACACAGACAGTACATCGACATGGTAGAATAGGAGAGGCAAGATTGATGCAAATCGTATCTGTGACTAATGTATAAACTTTGAGGACATGTTCATTTTATATTGAGTTCACATGGTGAGGGTGAATCCTAGAGAACAAAAGTATATTAATAACACATAAATAGTAAATTCTCACTAGAGACAATCGTGCCGAGGAGGAGCATGTGGTCTACGGGTGTAGATTGATCGTAAGTTTGGCTTACAATACGAACATACCGGGTTAGAAATCACTTCGCGTCGAGTTTGACTGGACATGTCGTGGATTTGTCTCGGCATGACCACTTCTCCGCGCACAGAAAGGATTGGCTAAACTACTGTACTGCCGAATTGACATAGGGGAACATACACAACAACATATTACAAACAGATTCACACATGCATACACCTACTGGTCAATACGTCCTGATATAATCTAGACGACTTTGATCTGGGGTAGAATAGATCGCGACTTTGACACGATAATCTAGAAAGGCAAACCTTTAACAGCGCCAACAAGAACACCGTAATACAGTAGCCAGCGATGGACTAAGAATCTAGAGAGGCAAACCTTTAACAGCGCCAACAAGAACACCGTAAGACAGTAGCCAGCGATGGACTAAGAATCTAGAGAGGCAAACCTTTAAAAGCGCCAACAAGAACACCGCAAGACAGCAGCCAGTGATGGACTCGGGAAAACGCTGACAAACCTTTCTCTGGCGTAACGTGTGAAGCACAGGAGTCGAATCCACGCACGGACAGAGAGCCGTGAACAGCCGAAATTGAGAATATGGCGGACAGGAAAACACAAGCACATGACAAACACGCAAGCATGCATGACATAGAACGCCAGTGACAAAATGGCGAACATGGAACATCTAAAAATACGTTATCAATACTGTGGTGATGATTGCTATGATTGTTCAAATGAATGTATGTGTCTGGAACTATGCTGACTAATACAATTCTGAATTACATAATCAAAAGAAGAGACGTTAAATTTTGAATCCAGGTTACTTGGAAGAAAGAAGTGTATAGTGAACAGACAATTAAAGGTTGTATCCAAACAGCGGTTGATAGTAACGTGAACAGGTATTGCTCGCCATCCAAACAGCGGTTGATAGTAACGTGAACAGGTATGGCTCGGCATGCAAACAGCGGTTGATAATAACGTGAACAGGTATGGCTCGGCATGCAAACAACGGTTGATAGTAACGTGAACAGGTATGGCTCGCCATCCAAACAACGGTTGATAGTAACATGAACAGGTATGGCTCGGCATGCAAACAACGGTTGATAGTAACATGAACAGGTATGGCTCGCCATCCAAACAACGGTTGATAGTAACATGAACAGGTATGGCTCGGCATGCAAACAACGGTTGATAGTAACGTGAACAGGTATGGCTCGCCATCCAAACAACGGTTGATAGTAACGTGAACAGGTATGGCTCGCCATCCAAACAGCGGTTGATAGTAACATGAGCAGCTATGGCTCGGCTGTGCCATCCAAACAGCGGTTGATAGTAACATGAGCAGCTATGGCTCGGCTGCCCCCAACTAAACAGAAACACAACTGAACCAGCCTTTCGGTCACTAGGTCACACATCCAACCAGACAACAAGTAACATAGGTGACACACGAGAGTACAATATCAATTTAGCGGTTATGAGATGTCATTATTGCGCCTGTTAATACTCTGAGTGTAAAGAATATAACCACTGCCCTCTGGAAGGTTTTTAAGCAAAAGATGGCCCATGTGCACTGCTCGTGGTGCTGTCCCTATTCTGCCGTAGATCATTGCAACGGTTACACCGATGGGAAAGTGTTAACGTGCTGACGTCTCGGCTCACAGAGAGGTGATCAACTCACCTGAAAGGTGACATAGGGAGGGGACCAACTCACCTGAGCGGTACCTTAGGGAGGTAACTAACCTGAGTGGTACCTTAGGGAGGTAACTAACCTGAGTGGTACCTTAGGGAGGTAACTAACCTGAGCGGTACCTTAGGGAGGTAACTAACCTGAGTGGTACCTTAGGGAGGTAACCAACTCACCTGAGCGGTTCCTTAGGGAGCTAACCAACTCACATGAGCGGTACCTTAGAGAGGTAACCAACTCAGTTGAGCGGTACCTTAGGGAGGTGACCAACTCACTTGCGTGGTACCTTAGGAAGGTAAACAACTCACTTGAGTGGTACCCGGGATGTCAAGAATAACACCACTGTAACCTTCGAAGCCAATAGTTAAAAGGCAACTAAATATGGTTGTGGATGGGGTTGATGACCTCATCGTGTAACACCATTGTATTTGAAACAACCACTGCAAACGTTTTGACACAGACTTCCCGTAAACAAGCTGTATTGGTTGGCCTTTGCTCGGCTTGGAGTACTATGTCGATGAAAGTAGCATGGGGATGAAAGTAGCATGTCGATGAAAGTAGTATAGGGATGAAAGTAGCATGTCGATGAAAGTAGCATGTCGATGAAAGTAGCATGGGGATGAAAGTAGCATGTCGATGAAAGTAGCATGGGAATGAAAGTAGCATGTCGATGAAAGTACTATGTCGATGAAAGTAGCATGTCGATGAAAGTAGCATGTCGATGGAAGTAGCGTGTCGATGAAAGTACAATGTCGATGAAAGTAGCATGTCGATGAAAGTAGCATGTCGATGAAAGTACAATGTCAATGAAAGTACAATGTCGATGAAAGTAGCATGTCAATTAAAGTACAATGTCGATGAAAGTAGCATGTCAATTAAAGAACAATGTCAATGAAAGTAGCATGTCGATAAAAGTAGCATGTCGATGAAAGTAGCATGTCGATGAAAGTAACATGTCCTTTACAGAATAACCTACTGAAAGCACTTTACTACTCAGGTAAGTTGCCAATAACTTTACTTACTCGGAGGAGAGGTCGCGCGGGAAAAAAAAATAATTTATCGTCTGCTGCCAAACTGGACATGTAGTTTGGTATTGTGGTACGGACGTTTCATGCCTAGATCCCTCAGTCTCCCCAACAGAACATTGGCGAGTCACATGATCGTGCTACCAAAGCACTTGACAACTCCGTTTATTTATATAAGAGATATTCTTTATAAACTGCATTTGTAGAGGAATGATATTGTATAAAGATGTACATACATAGAAGAATGATATTGTATAAGGATGTACATACATAGAGAATGATGTTGTATAGAGATGTACATACATAGAGAATGATATTGTATAAAGATGTACATACATAGAGGAATGATATTGTATAAAGATGTACATACATAGAGAATGATATTGTATAAAGATGTACATACATAGAGAAATGATATTGTATAAAGATGTACATACATAGAGAATGATATTGTATAAAGATGTACATACATAGAGAAATTATTTTGTATAAAGATGTACATACATAGATAATGATATTGTATAAAGATGTACGTACATAGAGGCATGACACTGTAAAGCTGCAAATGATACTGAATACAGGTGTGCATTAAGAGAGCTACGATACTCTAGAATAACGTATATTCCCAGAGATAGGATACTGTTTCAATATGTATATTAAGCAAAGACTGCAATTGTACAAAATAATACATTAGTAGTCCAATGATACTGTATACGGTTGTACGTTCAAAGAAGTTGTTCATTCACATATGAGTGATATATCATTCAGAGAGGAAAGCACACGATATATATATATATATACACAGAGAGAGAGAGCGAGAGAGAGAGAGAGAGGAGAGAGAGATAATAGAAAAATATCAAGATTACAAAAAAGGACTGGCTAAATGTGGAAAATAAAATTAAATAAGTACATCACAAACAAAAAATAATGTTACAGTTCAATTTTTTTAAAAATCCAATACAAAAAAATCTCAAAGAGAGACGGCCACATTTAGGTAATAAATACTAAGAATAAAAACGAAGCTGCAGGCGATTGCAGGTGCAGATGTACCGTGAAGAGCCACCCCAGATTGGGTAAGAAGAAGCTCATGCAGCACAGAGCAGTGAAAATTCAAACCCACCAAAAAAAATAATTAAAAAAACAAACAAACTCAGTAGTGGTCAACCATTCCAAGGGCGTATCATCGTCTGTGTCTGACAAGGGCTGATATATTTCGAGTAGTAACATTGGATATATTTTCACAGAGCAACGTAAAAGTATGGATGTGCGATCATAATAAATTATATCCATTACGCCCTTATCGAGCAATCGGACAAAGCTACAGTTAGTTAATATTGGAGCCTGCGCTAAAGCTCTACGAGAAACTACAGTGGTAGTTTATGTAGCAATCTGTTATACATGATGATGTTGCTAGCTTCATGCACATCACCTCTTACATATCTGAATGTCTTGTCACATATTACATTCGTGTACTTACATGTCTGAATGTCTTATCATATATTGCAGTCACGTACTTACTTGTCTGTCTGAATGTCGTATCATATATTACAGTCACGTACTTACATGTCTGCATGTCTTGTCATATATTGCAGTCACGTACTTACTTGTCTGAATGTCTTATCATATATTACAGTCACGTACTTACTTGTCTGTCTGAATGTCTTATCATATATTACAGTCACGTTTTACATGCTTGAAGGTCTTATCACATATTACAGTCACGTTCTTACTTGTCTGAATGTCTTTTCATATATTACAGTCACGTACTTACATGTCTGAATGTCTTATCATATATTGCAGTCACGTACTTACATGCCTGAATGTCTTATCATATATTGCAGTCACGTACTTACATGCCTGAATGTCTTATCATATATTGCAGTAACGTACTTACTCGTCTGAATGTCTTATCATATATGACAGTCACATACTTACATGCCTGAATATCTAATCAAATACTACAGTGACGTACTTACATGCCTGAATGTCTAATCATATACTACAGTCACGTACTTACATGTCTGATTGTCTTGTTATATATTAACAGTCATGTACTTACATGTCTGAATGCCTTATCATATATTACAGTCACGTAATTATTTGTCTGAATGTCTCATCATATATTGCAGTCATGTACTTACATGCCTGAATGTCTTATCATATATTACAGTCACGTACTTACATGTCTGAAGGTCTTATCACATATTACAGTCACGTACTTACTTGTCTGAATGTCTTTTCATATATTACAGTCACGTACTTACATGTCTGAATGTCTTATCATATATTGCAGTCACGTACTTACATGCCTGAATGTCTTATCATATATTGCAGTCACGTACTTACATGCCTGAATGTCTTATCATATATTGCAGTCACGTACTTACTCGTCTGAATGTCTTATCATATATGACAGTCACATACTTACATGCCTGAATATCTAATCATATACTACAGTCACGTACTTACATGCCTGAATGTCTAATCATATACTACAGTCACGTACTTACATGTCTGATTGTCTTGTTATATATTAACAGTCATGTACTTACATGTCTGAATGCCTTATCATATATTACAGTCACGTAATTATTTGTCTGAATGTCTCATCATATATTGCAGTCATGTACTTACACGCCTGAATGTCTAATCATATACTACAGTCACGTACTTACATGTCTGATTGTCTTGTCATATATTAACAGTCACGTACTTACATGTCTGTCCATCGTCTCGTATAATTTCAGCGATAGAATATGACGTGTATATGCTTATATATATGTGCGTAGTGGTAGTTGCATCATATAACATACATATAACACAATAAGATACGGTTACAAGCATCAGGATACATTACAGAACTTAAATCCTACAAGAAGTCCATTTTTAAACAATCGTTGCTACAAAGTTGGCCAAAGAAAGGCAATGTCAGCTGCACAGAACGCTTAACCGCATTACATCAAGTAAGTGAATGCCCCTGCACTATATAGCATGTATCCATCTGGTTCTGAGACATCGCTGAGAATGTCCGCATACGGTAGTGTATGCCACAGAATCTAACTCAATTGACTCATTAAACAACACAAAAACAGCATGTTCTCGTGCATGTTATGTTTCCATCTCTCTCCGCCAGTACTTCTCACATGGTTTTTGTCGGCCGCTCTAAAGCGATGCATGATCTTTTCGCCCATTTTATTAAATAAGAAACATAGCAATGACTTTTTTCAACTAGCAGACAGCGGCTAATATCTGCTGACGTGCACCATGTACCACTGTGTAAGAGGGTTCGCATGTCTCTAACATGTTTTTATAGTCCCGTGTATCGCATTATGTTACAAAACCTGATAAACTTGTGTGATTCAATATATAGAGATTTGAGAACATACAAGTGTTAACATATGTGTAGAGGAATATGAGAGCTTGTTTGTAATCTATGTGGCACTTGAGGATTCGACAGACCTCAGATCATACATACACGTCGGAGGGAGATAAACAAGATTTTCTTTAACAAATTTTCTTCTACGTCCTGAAGTACGAAGATCAGCTGGCGACAGAAATAGTCCGTTATTGCTATCTATACCCAAAAAAAAACAACTCACTGTTCTGTTTGTGTTCTGAAGATGGGTCGTCGGCGTGCAACAAAAAAACTGAGCCAAATTGAGCCCACATTTAACAAGGTAGATGAGAGAGCTGGCACCAATGAAGAGTGGCAGCGGAAAGTTTGCCAGATATTAGGAAGAGTTAAGTCCTAATCAGGCAAGCAGTCAATAATGTCGCCTTCCAATTTAGGATAAATAAATTAAATAAAGACGAGGTCCTATCGGGCCACCGCGCAATAATTTCCCAAAAATGAAGGAAAATTAGGTCGTCGACTCGGCAAATGAGAATAGATGACATGCTGGCAGTAACTGGTGTACGGAAAACGTGATTTAAGCCACCACTTAGATACCGTAACGACTGGTAAATGGCCACGTTCTGGCAAGGAAATAAATGAAGAAAGTTTGAAATGATTTGACATTCTTACCATTGTCCGGCATCTGGCTGTGGTGATGATGATGATGATGATGATGTTCTGCCATGATGGCGTTGAGAGCGTCTCGCTCCTCTCTGCTCATCTTGATTATGGACTGATTTGGAGTTAAACTGGGCCAGAAATTAAAGGAAAACTCATTTAAAAGCAAAATGTCCGAAGAATTAGCATCCCAGCAGCTCCTGTCTGATGATTGGCTGAGAATGTGTCACATATAATCTGCTAGCCCCGCCTATCTTCCAGCCTCTGTTCTGAGATTCCTCGCAGGAATGGCAATGGGCGCCGATCGATTGACTTCTGTTTGCACGACTTTATCAATTAGCTTTGTTACGTTAGACGTTGTATCGAAGGGTCACTGGTAACAAGGATAAAATCAAACTTCAGGACAGGACTGCAATCACTGTGCAATGGTCTCCAATCAGGTCTGTCGTGAACTAGGTTTGATAAGGAATCAGTTTTCGCCAAGTCCTAACTTTGTACACAAGTAAACGGAAAAGCCAATTGCGTTGTGTGTGAATCAAGCATATCCGTCAGTACATTTGACTCTACTGGACTATGGTCCTCAAGCTTTCGTATACTCTTGTACAGACGCAACTTACACTCGAACGATGACAGAAATTGTAGCCCCCCACAGCGTGTAGCAATAAGCTCCCACCCAACCTACCACCCAACCTCCCACAACATGCATGGCGATTTTAACATTTCAATGTCAATATTGTCCCCAGCGCCCGCAGAGAGCAAAGAGAAACTGTTGAGGCGCCTCCGAGATTCACGAGTAGACTAACAGTGGCTTTCTAGTGGGCATTGACTGTCTTCCTCACCTGCCCTCCAAGTATTGTGACAAGATGTTGGAGAACAAAAGGAGCCTGAAACAGGGCTCACAAAGGATGTTCCCACCTTCGAACCATGCGTTTCGCCTGTGCGGGCACCATAACTTGAACTTTCCGTTCACACCAGCAAGACAATGAATAGCTATGCCTCCGGAGGTTGTAAAAGCAGGAATCACTAAACGGGTTTGTCCAAACTGTTGACAAAGTCAATACATTCAAAGCGTAGAGTATTGATGTTCCTACACGTCGTCAAACAATAAGCGACAGAAGCTGTATGTTGTTGCTATTGTTTGAATGTTCTATGTCTTCCTGTTATTGTCGTCACCATCATAGTCATCAAATGTATGGATGCTCCCGCTTCATGGCTAGACTCTTCAACCGCCATTCGAGGTCTCAGTAGAACTGGTCTAGATTACCTCCTGCCATTCGAGGTCTCAGAAGACTGGTCTAGATTACCTCCTATCATTCGAGGTCTCAGTAAACTGGTCTAGATTACCTCCTATCATTCGAGGTCTCAGTAAACTGGTCTAGATTACCTCCTGCGAAAGACATGTGAGGCTTCCTATTCTCTACACATGGAGACTAATAACTCATCCAAACCAAGTCCCTGCACATATTTCTCACTTCTTTCTTCCTTTCGAAGAACAGGAACACAATTTAGCGCTCAGGATACGCTCCCTTAACATGAAGAGGAAACCTATGTCTACGATATTGAAAGTTTAAGTAGATTAAGGAGACGCGCAAGAGAAAGGAAGCGCTAGATTAGATTGTAACATCTGACACAGGCTTGAAGGGGTTGGGGTTCTAATCCAAGCAACCTTCGATGTGGCATCTAACTTGATCAGATCTGAAACCTTGACAGCACTGAACGTGGCCCTCACTGGGTATATGGGAATGACGTCATCAATAGGTCATCAGTTTACTTGCTAATCTTACTTCCTTGTTTTATTGTCAAACAAATTGATGGTGAAACAGTTCAACCTTGATCTAAAGGCGCCATGATCGGCTATGCAAATCTGTAGTTCCTACTTAAATCAATGACACATGTGGTTGACACACAGGTGCTTCCCCATACACATTAAGTCGTACTCGGATATAGAAGTAGATGGTTATCCTCTAGCACTGACACACGTGTGCATTATTTTTAGTTTGACATCCAAGGAGAGAGTTGTCCCATACCACTGAAATTCATGTGCACTATTTTTAGTTTGACATCCAAAAAGATAGTTGTCCCATACCACTGGCAGACGTGTGCATTATTTTTAGTTTGACATCCTTCTTCTTCTTCTTCATCGTACGCTAGTTTGACATCCAAGGAGATAGCTGTCCCATACCACTGGTACACGTGTGCATTATTTTTAGTTTGACATCCAAGGAGACAGTTGTCCCATATCACTGGCACACGTGTGCATTATTTTTAGTTTGACATTCAAGGAAACAGTTGTCTCATACCCCTAGCACACGTGTGCATTATTTTTAGTTTGACATTCAAGGAGATAGTTGTCTCATACCACTGGCACACATGTGCACTATTTTTAGTTTCCCATAGAAAGATATGTTTATCTCCATTAACCTACATTTTCATCACTTGTAGTTTGACATACAGGGGATGTTTGTCCTTACAACTACGATGGATTTGACAATTATTTAGTTTGGCTATTGAAGATGTTTGCCTTAAATAAATAAAGTGTACTTAGACTATCAGTGGTTTGGCATAACAAAAAAATGTTTGTCCTTCACAATTGAGATACACCTAAATCATTTGTAGTTTGAGATAGGAAATGTTTGTCTGCTACAATTGATACTTTTACCATTTTTAGTTTGAAACAGAAGTCCAATGATATACTCACTTAAAATAAAACATCATTGATGCATCCTCGTTCTAAACAGTTGCTCGAGGGTTTCTAGAAGTTCCTGGTAGTTGTCAAGTTTGTGCGAAGTGATTGTCCGGGCAAAGTTGTCCCAGAGACAGTGGAAACAGCAAAGCTGTGTGTAACCCTGATTTAACCACAACACAATGGCAATTCCCTTCATGTTGCCACAAATCGGTCATCTATTCTTATCATAGTTAACAATCTGTAACAGCTGTTCTATGTTGGTATAAGTTTCTTTCACGTGGACCCATTTGGAACAGATGGCGTAAAAGTTACCATTATGGAGCAAGGCGGCTTTTAAATTAAACTTGGACGAATAAATTATCATTCGTCAATCATCGTCTGTGTAGTCGATTTGTAGTGCTGCCATACGATCCTCTATATCAACGCAAACAATGAATTTATCTATCTCTTTGAAAAATGGAAGTAGATTGTTTTATCTACTATAAAACACACATACCCCGGTGCACATTCTCTCCTAGAGGATTCAATTGCTACAGTCAGGATCTCAACAGCTCTGCTTTACTTTTCGGCAATACCAAATCTCTCATTAGATCATTCAGTATAGACTGCCTAAGTGTGTGTGCAAGTACATAATCTTCAAAGGGCAAGCATGAAGGATCTATTGATATGGATAGTTTCACAGATAGTGTACGCTTACTTGATTTATTATTTATTGTCTTCATTATCCAGACTTTAAGAATCTGGTGTGCCCGGAACAGGAAAGCTTTCACCGTCATGGACTGGATGCATAGCATAAGGGACATTCAGATAAATTAGAGGCCCCTTCTTCTCTTTCTTAGAGAAAACTTGTCCAATTGGAGAAGTTACGCACACGTAACAAATACAAAGACAGTTTGTAGTTTCCTTCCCTAGCATTGGAACTACAAAACACATCCACCGACATTTTCGGGTCAATCATTAGCCCAGATTCGTTGTTCAAAGTTGACAACATGTGTGTAAGGACCAATGCTAGTAACAGTCACTGATCATCTCACAACCGAAATAAAGGCCGTAAGCATTTTTTTAAATCACCGGTGACATTGGTTGCCCTTGCCCTAACCAAATAATGTGTCCCCACATACAGAAAATAGGCAACATCAAGCCACACTGTCCACACATTCATACGGCTACAAGCCACACTGTCCACACATTCATACGACTACTTGAGCTACACATCTACACTAACAGAATCCAAAACTAAAATGAGGATAAGAAGGAAATATGGTTGCAATAACTGCTACAGATTGTGACATTCAATTGGTGCTCAAGGGTATCAGTTTCGTGGGGAATCACTTGCTCAGCCCAGCAACTCCAATCGACATTTTCCAATTAATAGCTGGTGTGGATTTACTGACCTGGTCATAGTGAACACAGAGACCTTAGACCTTCATGACCTTGTGTGGGTCTACTGACCTGGTTATAGTGAACACAGAGACCTTTGACCTTCATGACCTTGTGTGGGTCTACTGACCTGGTTATAGTGAACACAGAGACTTTATACCTTCATGCCCTTGTGTAGATCTACTGACCTGGTCATAGTGCACACAGAGACCTTTGACCTTCATGACCTTGTGTGGGTCTACTGACCTGGTTATAGTGAACATAGAGACTTTATACCTTCATGACCTTGTGTGGATCTACTGTCCTGGTCATAGTGAACACAGAGACCTTTGACCTTCATGACCTTGTGTGGATCTACTGACCTGGTCATAGTGAACACAGACCTTAGACCTTCATGACCTTGTGTGGATCTACTGACCAGGTCATAGTGAATACAGAGACCTTAGACCTTCATGGCCTTGTGTGGATCTACTGACCTGGTCATAGTGAACATATAGACCTTAGACCTTCATAACCTTGCGTAGATCTACTGATCATGGTTAACGACATATTTGTTTGCAACTCATTGTTAGAAAAACTAAATTAGGTGCGGAAGATTGCTAAACAATGATAACATCTCGGTTGATCAATAACGATCATCATATCGTACAAGTTGATATCACACACGAGTTGAGCAGCGAGGGTCGCCTCAAACATTGGAGTAATAGTGTATACTTTCAATGTGCTGTATAAACAATCAGACGCATATATCTCGTCATTTCAAGAGACAGACAGAGAGAGGGAGATAGAGAGAGAGATACAGAGAGAGAGAGAGACCATGAGCCATTTTGAGTCTGCCCGGAGTTCAGGTTTGCCAGCGTTGTATAACATAGCGTAAATTAGAGACAGTTTACAGAACATGAGACACACTTAGTATTAATACTGCGGTGGCACATTTCATTGACGATTTTTCCATCAACAAAATGCAATTCCCATTTCTCCTCAATAACTCAATATGAAAACGAGGAAATAAAATGTCTCTTTGAGTTTTACACCTCCAGAATGTACTGAACCAACTTGGCTATTGCAATAGCAATGTCAGTGGTCACATATTTTTACGTAAATTATAGTTTATGTAGCCACGTGCGAGCTCCGAGATTTAGCGAATTTTCATAACTGATTCCAGACACAGTTGAATGAACAGCAATTCCTGCTGAAAGTTGGTTTTGTCCGTGATTTTGCTAATCCATTCAAGTGGTCGCGGCCACCTTTGTTGGAGGACCCCGTCAGTTGGGCACATGAAACAGAGCCAGTGTTTTATTAGCTCAGGCGGGTTATTGAGGCGAGGTGTTGAGTAGCTCAAGGCTTCTGTCGCCAAGGCTGATGGCCTCATAGTCAAGAAGTTGTGAGTGCAGTGAAGTGGTTAACTCCAAAAATAAACAAACCAAGGTGCGGTAATAACAAGATTTTCTACCTCAAAACAAAGAAATTTCGTTCAGTAGTTAATTGCTACACATATGAATTAACATGAGCTGACTTAATTAGACACTTCGAAGATAAATGTAGTTTCACACAGGAACAATGTAACATCCTTAATCAAATCTCAGTTTCAAGACTATTGTACACAGGAACCGACAAATACACAGTGGGCATACAGTAACATAAGCATCTACTGTTTGTTTTACAGTCAAAAGGGGATGCTGAAAGAACAATTTGTTTTAAGTCTACATATTACACAACCAAACGGACTCGATCTATAGTTGAAGGCAAAGTTTGTTTAGCCCAAATGATGAAAATATATATAACAACAAGAAGAAGAAAAGTGCTTGCCATAAATATGAGATCTCTGGTTGTAAAAGAATATCACACTCTTATTTCTCACAAATAACACGGTGCTATCTATCATAACTAACACACTGGTATTTGTCATATGTAGCACACTCGTAATTGTTATCCATATCACACTGATAATTGTCATCCATATCACACTGATATTTGTCATCCATATCCCACTGATATTTGTCATCGGTAATACACTGATAATTGTCATTCATATCCCACTGATATTTGACATCCATATCCCACTGATATTTGTCACACGTTTCACACTCGTATTTATCACACACATTTCCCTATTTGTTCTACGTATCACACTATTATTTGTCACAGTATTTATCACAAAATCGCACTCCTATTTGTCACATATCCCACTATTTGTCACATTATAACACTTATTTGTCACACATCCCACAATTTGTCACATTATCACACTTATATTTGTCACATATTCCACTATTTGTCCAATGTATCACACTCCTATTTGTTCCATGTATCACACTCCTATTTGTCACCTATCCCACTATTTGTCACATTTTCACAATCCTGTTTGTCACACATCCCACTATTTGTCACATTATCCCACTCTTATTTGTCACTTATCCCACTAAGTATCACACGTATCACACTACTGTTTGTCACACGCTTCGCGCTACTATTTGACACATTTAACACATTCATATCTATCACAGACAACAAGCTCCTATTTGTCACACGTATTTCACTGTTAAGAAATAAAACGGAAGATAAATGCGAGGAATAATATCGTTCAAAAATTATCTGGCACAACATCGATAGCACAGTCTCATGTCCTCCAAAGATCAGAACTCAACTAACGTGTGAATGCTTGTCCAGAAGACTCTGCAGCGTCTCAATTCAATCAGTTTCCTCTACTCAACGTAATCCTAAAATAACTATGTGCATTCAAATCTATTTTTGAATGCGTTAATTGACATTGTTCCCCACTTTTTCACGTGGCAATGCATTCCAAGCACACACTATTCCTCCCTAGCTAAAAAAGTATTTTCTAATATCTAATCTGGACCTTTCTATAATTAATTTGTAGCTATGCCCTCTTGTTCTTGTAGTTGGTTGTAGCTAGGCCCTCTTGTTCTTGTAGCTATGCCCTCTTGTTCTTGTAGTTGGTTGTAGCTAGGCCCTCTTGTTCTTGTAGTTGGTTGTAGCTAGGCCCTCTTGTTCTTGTAGTTGGTTGTAGCTATGCCCTCTTGTTCTTGTAGGCAACTCTGAAAAACTTCTTATAGTCTAATTGATCATTTCCCTTGATTACCTTATAAACATGTTTTAAATCGCCTCGAGTTCTTCTCTTTTCAAGACACTGTAGGTCAGTTTTTCTGTCTTTCTTCATAACTGTAATTGCGGAATTCAATGTTTATATCCCCTCTGCGATAAGGAGTCCACATCTGTACAAAGTACTCGAATCTAGGTCTAACTAAGGCTTTATACAGTTAAACTATCACGTCAATGCTTCTCCTATATTTAATATCTCTTTTTATCATAACTAACACTGCATTTGCCTTTTTTCACTGCTTCCTGGACTTGCTCACTCACTTTACCTGTATGATCTATTATAACTCTAGGTCCCATTGCTTTTCTATCTTTCTAAAATAATTCACCCCCCCATTCTGTAATTATGTTCCTTATTGGATCTACCCATGTGGATGACTATACCTTATCTACATTAAACTCCATTAGACCATTCTTGAAATGGATCTAAATCCGACCGCTATATATCCACTTCTGCATAGTTTTTGTGTCCTCCGCGAATATTGCAATCATGGATCCGAAATTATTGCCCAAATCATTTATATGCACAGTGTCTTTCAAAAACGAAATAGTTCCCAACACCTGGTCCTGCGGCACTTGATTTGTGACCTACCCAACTCTGAATACTCCTAATTGATGCCAACTTTCTGCCTTCTTCCCTGTTAAACTTTTAACCAACATCGCTAAAAGTTCCACATCATTTCAGCTTCCAAAACAATCTATGATGAGGTACTCTATCAAAGGCTTTTGCAAAATCTGGATTAATTCAATGGCTGCCCTCCCTCTATTATTTTAGGACGCTACTCCACGAATTCTAATAGATTTGTTAATCACGGTCTCTCCTTAGTAAACATATGCTGCCTATTCCTGATTACTTTAAAATCGTATTGTATCCTCTACACACTAGTCACGGGAATGGCCGTGTCGAGCTGGATCAAGCTGGATCAAGCTGGGGGGAGGAACCTGCTCCTGGTCACCACTTGTCTTACTAAACATGAAAGACACGACTCCGAGCTGCCGCAACACGATGATCTGCCCAAAACTTCTGGTAACATGCAAAATGGATAACATGTTGAGGTGAAACGACCAGAATTTCCAAGTGACCGAGCATGGTAAATATATCTGACACGGACACGGAAAGTATGTAAATATTTATGATACGTATCACTCCTTTTTTCAAAAGTATCCTACGCATATTTGTCACAAGTATCACACTCCTATTTATCACAAGTATCACACTCCTGTTTGTCAAACGTATCACACGCCTTTTTGTAAAAGATATTATATTCCTTTTTGTCATAAGTAATACACTCCTAATTGTCACAAATATGATAATCTTATATATTGAAAATACCACATTTCCAATTTCTCAAATATCACATTCTAGGTTGTTAGAAATATCATACTTACATTGGTCGCCTATACTGTACTCTATTTATCAGACATATTCCACTACAATCTGTCACAAATGTCACTCTCTTGTATATCACAAATATCACTCTTTCATTTGTCACAAATATCACACACCGTTTTGAAATTTGACAGGAGTGTGTAATGTCAGATGTTTCGATCAGTTAATTCCTCCACATCCTTCGCGTTTGTGGATAATATTCAACATCAGTGATACTATCTGGGGTGTGCTAATGTCGGCTCTGATAAATAGTCAAATCAACACTCTAAAAATGCAACAATCATAGTCAGTATGATTGTGTCGACACAACGTGTCGGAGTACATCTCTTCGTCAAAGAACAAATAGAAACTAAAGACCTTCCTGTTCTGTGTAGCTGGTCTCATTATTAGGGTTATATTATGCCATTTATTTTAAAATGTTTGATCTTTCTTTCTCTCCTAATTGAAACATTAAAAAAATGTATTTCCACATTTTGCTGTTTAGTATGTCACAATGTGTGTGGATGGCTTTTTCTCTCCCTCTCTCTCACGCATTTTCTCTCTTTATTTCTTTCTCACGTATTCATCTTCTTTTTTCTCTCTCACACATTCCCTATCTTTCTTTCTCGCTCACAATTGTGTTCTACTAATTTCTCTCTCACACATTCCCTATCTTTCTTTCTCGCTCACAATTGTGTTCTACTAATTTCTCTCTCACACATAATTCCTCTCCCTTTCTCTCTCTGGTGCGTTTTCTCTCAATGTTTCTTTCTCACTAAATGTGACGCTCGTAAGCTGACCTGGTCTAGTTGTTTCCACAATTAAGAACATAAGATACGGTTCCTTCCAGCTTTGCCTTCCTTCAGGTGTTTGAGGTTCTAATTTGCGAAAATCAAAATATTTGATATGAGCGGCATTTTTGATCGAACTGTGTTTTTTAACATTTTTCTTAGAATTGGAAATGTGCTTTTTTTTGGAAAAGTTGCAAGTTTAAGCTTGAATAAATGTATTTGTTTACAGCAAATATGTTGGCAACGGAATTCGTCTAGGAATTGTAAACTTGATATACGATCACAGTGTACTGAGTTAAAATGACGTCATGCTTAGTTTAACAAAGTGGCATGTTGTTTTTCCAAGGCATGACTTATTTTTCTAGTCGACTCAGCTGTAAATGGGTACATGATAATGAATGCCTCACTTATCGCCAGGTACATAGATGTCGGTTGTATGAGTAATTTTACAATTTTACAAATAAGATGACGCATTTTCATGTTGTGCACGATTGTTATTGCTTTGATTTAAATTGTAGCTCTAGATTACTGGATACCTTCCAGTCCCCATTACACCAGACAATTAAAAGTTAATAATTAATAGTGTTTTAGTTAATCTCCGCTAAATTTTAGAAACAAAATTAAAAAAAAATATTCTTATAGGTAGAAACGTTCAGAAAAAAAATAAATGAATCAGTTGCTCTATAAATCAATAGAAATGTAGTCACAATTGACGAGAAACATGTTATGTAGTTATCTATTATTGCATTTCAGCCAAATATTGTCAACGATTACACGCAAGTAAAATCAATTGCCTATAATTATATGTAGCCAATCAGCGTTCAGAAATACGTGTCGATCTTGAAACAAATATATCTCAGCAATTATCAAATATAAAACGATGAAATATATATTTTTAGTTATTGTTTGATTGACGATTTTCAGCGATATGAAGTAATTGAGATGCATTTTAGCTTATCTAGAGTATTTGTTAAAAATATGTAAGTCTTGCCTAGACAGCATTCTAAGTGTTTTACAGTAACCCATGGCGATGTGTTGAAAAGGTCCTTCGTAGAACCAGATATAGCACGTGTTTTATAGACAATTGCAAACGATCACTACTATTGCACTGAAAGTATCAAGATGCGTCATAAATATATGGTACTAAGTCGTTGTCATAATTCTTTTCAATTTGTAAAGGAGATATATATACTCTATTTATTATTTGATTGGCGTTGAAAGTTAAATTCGATGGACTCAAAACATAGCAATACAATTGTATACATTTTTCTCATGGGAGGTTGAACGTGGGAGGCTGTGTCGTATTTAAAACTCAGAGAAAAGAACACTGCATTCTCCGGGTATTAGCGACAGGTTATTCTCACGCTGGACACTAGAACATGATAGTCTTTCTACAAGTACCACCGAAGAATAAGGAAAAAAAAAGGAAAGTTGATAGCTTTCACATAAATGGTATTAGCCGAGAATTGTATAAAATGTTGGATTCTAAAGAAGCATTGACACTGAGAAAATTGCAAATTTAAATGAGAAAAAACAAAAACATGAATATATCTAGACCTACATTATGAGAACACTAAGAGGTGAAGGCTTTACAGTCCGCAAGCATACAGGCAGTAGAATATGATTTGTGAAAAGTTTCACCTTGTAACTGTTAGAAGTAAATATTGACGGGGAATTTTAGAGATGCGTTTCTAAAATAACGACATTGTGTACATAGATGAAATATGGATAAATGCACACCATACTAATGAAAAGGAATAGCAATTTATTGATGAAACTATAAAGAGAATTGTGCCAAGTAGTAAATGACAGCGACAGAAAATAGCTCATGCAGGTAGCAGACATAATAGACTGTTGAAGAATGGCGAACTCTGTTTCCAAATCTACCGACAATTTGGATTAATAGCCACATATTTAGAGAGAGGATTGAGAAAACTGTACTTCCGTCATTAGATAGAACCACCTATCTGGTGATGGACAATGCTCCCTACCATAATACAGTAGCAGTGAAAGACAGGGTCTTGACATGAACAAGCATTAAGGACGAGATCAAACTTCCACCAAAATAAGAAGCACATCCAACTTACGGAAATGCACCTCAAACCTGAATTGTTGTTACTTGGAAAGAATATACACAGACTTGACAAAATAATCCAGAAGTACTGCTATATGTTTTTTTAAAGATTGCTACCGTCTTATTCACACTTAAATATTACATAGTTAGTTTTGGCAAAATTAAAAGTATAAGTGCCGAGTGATGGCAAAACCTTCAAACCATCGATGCAAAGAAAATTGCTGCATATGCTGCACTCTCCGACTTCAGCAAACAGTTTTGGATGAAATGTTAAGGCCGTGTAATGGAAGAGGAAGATGTTCATTGGCAGAAACAGGATTTGCGATTTATTCAGTCGACAACAGTCATCAATTTCTTTGAGTCAACGGATTCTGGAGAGAGTGAGTACGTTCTACATATATGAAATAGTTGTCCATCACAAGTGATGAAGACCACTCTCTTTGTTCAGCCGTGTGGACAGTCGTATCTCTTGCTGTGTCCGCTGAAATGGGTGACTTGCGCGGTGATTTGGATTAAAGTGAGAAAGAAACTGCGCCTTTTGTCAACCTCACTCACAGAGCCTAAGCTACCTTTTGCCAGTGGCAAGACATTCATCGAGACGACTGGAGATAGCATAGGATGCAGATTTTACCTCAGGGTTACCACCGAAGCCTTTCCGTAAACATGTAACCCGCAGGGTAGAAAGGTGGGATGGCATCTAACGCAGTTTGTCATGCCTTTTCGATAACCACAAGAGGTCGTATGGACAACACTCAGCGTGTGAGTGGGTCTGGCATTTCTTCCCAGCTGTATTCAGCTCATCATAGTGGCATCTAAAATTCCCCCACGCCAAATTCGTGAAGGTGACCCGGCAGAACTAACCCGTGAAATACGACACAGGTATAAGCGTAGTGCCATTCACCCGGCGTCCAGACCAGGATAAACGGATGGAAGAAATCACAAAAAAAGAACGAAATAACAAGTCCCGACGGAAAACAACACCACGTTTCCGTGAACACAAGTGTAAGTCGTCGACTAGTGTGAATTCCAGGCAAATCCGTGGTCTGGCGGCATCCATAATGATCCAAAACAGTAGAGAAATGTAGACTCGCAGCCAGTTATGGCGCCATCTTTGCCATATTTACATATATGTATACAGAGCAAAAACTACATTACTTAATACATATTTTCACGTATCTTGAAGCTTGGAACACAACATTTAATAACAAAGTACCACTGGCACAGAAATACAAACGTTAGTGATGTCATTTTATATCACAGCTCCTATTGAAAATCCAACATTATATAATTAATGCGCATTTATAAGGATAAACCAATTGCTATAGAATGTTCAGAAATACGTGTCCTTCGAATTTAATTTATGACGCGTCTCGAAACTTTCCGTGCAATAGTAGTGCACGTTTATGATTCTCTGTAAAACTACGTTCAATATTTGATTTAATGACCTGTGCTACACATTACCATTGGTTACTGTAAAACTCTTAAAATACTAACCAGCCAAGCGATATACATATATTTTATATGACAAATATGTGAGATGTTTCCTTTTGACTTTTTATGACTGAAAAAATAAATGTGATATAACGTAGATCATATAATTGCTGAGATATATTATTTTCAAGATCGGTACGTATTTCTGAACGTACTATTCATTATATAGTTCTCTCATTACACGTAGCCTCAATATATATAGTTCTCTCATTTCATTCTGATAATACATATTGTTCTTTCATTACATGTAGCAAATACATATTGTTCTTTCATTACGTGTAGCTAATACATATTGTTCTCTCATTACGTGTAGCTAACATATATTGTGTACTTTTCATTATGTGTAGCTAATACATATTGTTCTCTCATTACGTGTAGCTAATATATTGTGTACTTTTCATTACGTGTAGCTAATACATATTGTTCTCTCATTACGTGTAGCTAACATATATTGTGTACTTTTCATTACGTGTAGCTAATACATATTGTTCTCTCATTACGTGTAGCTAATACATATTGTTCTCTCATTATATATAGCTAACATATATTGTTCTCTCATTACGTGTATCTAACATATATTCTTGTTTCATTACGTATAGCTAATATATTTTTTTGTCTTGTTACGTGTAGCTGATACATATTGTTCTGTCGTTTCATGTAGCTGTAACATGTTCGTGTATGATATCGTGTTCTTCATCTTCTTGATCTTCGTCTTCCTCCTCCCTTTTTCTTCTTCTTCACTCAAATCTGACACCATCAAACTTGCTGCAGCTGAATGTCACTCAAAGATGTTTCAATGATCTTCTCGTGTTAACATAAATGCTACCCATTTAACGTGTCATGCATTCTCTTCTTCGTGATCTGAATATATAATGATTCTGCCTGATGTTTGCTGTACTTTACGTGTTTGTGCCCATCTCATTTTATTATGCATGATGTTAACTGTACACTACTTGCTGGTGTCCGTCTCATTTCGCTGAGTCCAAGGATACTAATGTTGTATTTTCCCTCCTCTATTGCTATTTTAGCTGTTTTCACCGCCCCCTGTAAGGCTCTGACATTCCATTTGCTGAGTCTGGAGACATTCGTTTATTGATAGAAAACCAGTTTTCTTGCAGCCTTGTCTTGTTCGCGTCATAGAGCCTGTTAAAGAGTTATTCTCATTCAAGGTCTGCTCATTAGAATGGTTTGTGGGTATTTTTGTAGCTACATGCGTAATATGGGGTGTGAAGCTGACCCAATGTCCGACCCTTTTCTACTTGATCATGCAGGCTTGGGATCGGCCGTGGCAGAGTTTCTCATTGCGTCTAGCTATAAAATATTGGTCTCTGATTGCGTCTAGCTATAAAATATTGGTCTCCCATTGCGTCTAGCTATAAAATATATGTATCTCATTGCGTATAGCTATAATATAATGGTCTCTTTTTACATGTACCGATAAAATATAATGGTCTCTCTTTACATGTGCCGATCAAATATAATGGTATCTTGTTACATGTGCCGATGAAATATAATGGTCTCTCGTTATGTGTACCGATAAAATATTGGTCTCTGTTACGTGTACCGATAAACTGATAAAACATTGGAATATCGCCATGCGGACCTCTGAATATTGGCCTCTCATTATGTCTAGCTATAAGTATTGGTCCCTCATTACGTGTACCTATAAAATATATATCTCTCAATGCGTATGGATATAATATAATGGTCTCTCATTACGTGTACCGTTAAAATATTGGTCTTAAATTACGTCTAGGTATAAAATAATTATCTCTCTCTCTGATCCTATAGTCAGTCATGACTGAAATGGGCTACTAACCTGAACATTACGTGTAGCGACTTTCCCGATCGGCTGGAGGCGCAGCAGAGGTCGTTTCTCTTCACTCCGCCCCCCTATGGTGTGGGCAGATAGCAGCATCGTCCTCCGCTCTGAGCGAGACCTGGAACCGTGCTACATCAGGGGCCGTGGATGTGGCCAATCGACGCAACAGGCATCAGACGCCTAGCGAACCTATTATTATTATAATAAAATATTGGACTATATATAGAACATTATTGTTAAAAAAAACTCATTTAGTTGTCATCATTCTGCATACTGAAGGCGCGAGGACAAATCTGCTGATACCAGGAACAATTAAATGGAGTACCGCATCCATCCACCTTTCCGCGCCTCCAAAAAAGACGGAACAAAAAAGTAATAAAAAATGAAAAGGTCACAATTGTTAGTTAGCCAGTTAGTAAAACATCAAATATTTGAGGTGCTGAAATGGTCTGAAGAATTGTTTGTGGTAGATATTAAAGCACTTGTCCCATTTTGGCCAGGCTTTCTCTTTCAACGACAGTCTGAGTGCTTTTGGCTGTATTAGAAAGACGTGTTTACCATCTTGGTGCCACTAGGCCCATCACATGATGATGGCGATCGAACGATCTTAACCACTTAAATAAATGGTCAATTTGCGTCCAGCTGACCTTGAATGAATCTCAGTTTTGATGCCACTAGCCAGAACGCTTGCACGTGTCAAGGAACCCCCGATCCTACCCTCTTCCTCTCCCCCCATCACCGTCATGAAAGCAGTTAACGCGCACCGACTATGACCCCCTCAAGACATTTATTTCATTAAATTCTCCATCAATCCTGGGCACCCGAAGCACGGCCATTATGAAATAATTTCGGGTCTACATTTTCCCCAGCTATATCCGCAGTGTCGACCATTACAGCTCCCCAGAATAATCAAGCCTTTCCGTTCATTAAGACCGATAGTGAGTCAATATCGCAGACAAGCCGAACACAAACAAATCGAGACCACGATATTTCCACAGAGCTGCTTGATGTATTGGTTTCTGGAAGCGGTTGGAAGCCCAGCTACAATCGAAGAGCTCCGAGTCGGAGCGGAAGTCGCTGGCCTCGAATAAACCTCGGCCCACCGATTACGGCCCGGCGATGCATTTAAAATACTTTTATCCAATTAAATTCCTGACGTCTCCGCGCTCGCGACTAATGGGTCAAAGCCTGCCATGATGGTAGGAGTCGCGGATGAATTCAGCCTGGCCAATTAAGTCTTTGCTAGGAGGGAAAACACTCGCACAAAACAGGATTAATTCCCCTAGCTCGTGCATCCCGGTTATTGTCGTCCATCTTTTCCGACAGAAGAATGAGGGCTGCTGACAAATGAAAATAAAACTTCAATTTTGATCTCTGACATCGAACAAAGTGCCCTATAAGACTCGTTTAGCACGTGCAATAGTCCTGGCTATTCATACGGCGGTCGGGAAGTTAAAAACTGCTAGGACACCCTCAGGCAGAAAAAAGAAAATCTTTCACATCAAACCAGTGCCGTGACAGTAGAGATATGTCTTTCTATTATTGGGACGGACACGCTTATTTGTCTCCAGCAGTAGTGTTTTCGTGTAAAAGCTACAGATTTAAGCTTCCTATGGTCGCCTTGTATCGACTTGCGTATACTTCATTTTCTTTTTCGTCGTGTGCTTTATCGACTGGCTGGATAACTGGGCTGGCGATTTAAAGCAACATTCCAGAAATCTGGCTTGTTTGTCATTGGAAGGAATAAAAAAATAGTCTGTATATTTTTTTTACCGCCCCCCCCCTCTCCATCCCCACCCCCACGCAATATCTGAAAATGGGCTGACACGTGAAGGACACCTGTATTTGATTGCTATGATAATGAAAACTGGCGTCATGACACTCTTGGCAGACCCATAGGTGATCAGTCTATATTAGCAGCTGGAGAAAGGTATTGACACTGATAGTTGTTATAACTCACTGGACCTACACACTCCTGCTTCATTCGTCAGGCGCCGTCATTGCTCGATCTCCGTTTGATTTCAAACTCATGCAATCTGAATTGCAAATTAATCGACCACTGTGTTAAGTATAACAGACATGATTGAGATCACCATACTCCCACACACGGGGATGGAAAATCCCAGTGTGGGTTTAGGCAGTCAATCAACACCGGTCAATGGAAAATCCCAGTGTGGGTTTAGGCAGTCGATCAACACAAGTCAATGGAAAATCCCAGTGTGGGTTTAGGTAGTCAATCAACACAGGTCAATGGAAAATCCCAGTGTGGGTTTAGGCAGTCGATCAAAACAAGTCAATGGAAAATCCCAGTGTGGGTTTAGGCAGTCAATCAACACAGGTCAATGGAAAATCCCAGTGTGGGTTTAGGCAGTCAATAAACACAGGTCAATGGAAAATCCCAGTGTGGGTTTAGGCAGTCGATCAATACAAGTCAATGGAAAATCCCAGTGTGGGTTTAGGCAGTCGATCAACACAAGTCAATGGAAAATCCCAGTGTGGGTTTAGGTAGTCAATCAACACAGGTCAATGGAAAATCCCAGTGTGGGTTTAGGCAGTCGCTCAACACAAGTCAATGGAAGATCCCAGTGTGGGTTTAGGCAGTCAATCAACACAAGTCAATGACAAATCCCAGTGTGAGCTTAGGCAGTCGATCAACACAAGTCAATGGGAAATCCCAGTGTGGGCTTAGGCCGTCAATCAACACAAGTCAATGGAAAATCAGAGTGTGGGTTTAAGCAGTCGATCAACACAAGTCAATGGAAAATCCCAGTGTGGGTTTAGGCAGTCAATCAACACAAGTCAATGGAAAATCCCAGTGTGGGTTTAGGCAGTCGATCAACACAAGTCAATGGTAAATTCCAGTGTGGGTTTAGGCAGTCAATCAACACAAGTGAATGGAAAATTCCAGTGTGAGCTTAGGCAGTCAATCAACACAAGTTAATGCAGAATCCCATCGTGAACTACTACTACTAAATCAACACAAGTTCATGCCTGTGAGACCTCTATATATGCTATAAATTCCTGTTGGGGTCAGTCCTTCTATAATTTGCGATGTATGGATTGAGAGTCGGACACGTTCAACTCCAGGATTGATACGGTCTCATAAAGCCATCTCAGAACGGAATTACCTGCCTTTGTGTCCATTCTGATATTTGCTGTGTAATGTTGTCACGTACGACCTGCTCCACTGAGCATCGGCTCTTGTTTCTTATTCTCCAAGCGAAGCCTATAAATGATTTACGATCAAGTAACACATCCATCGATATTATTTCTGACCAGCTGTTTAATTGCAAAGTAAGATTTGCTTTACCATTCCCCCCCCCCCCCCCCCCCCCCCTCTCAGCATTTGCTGTCCATCATGATGAAAATGATTCGTTGTTTATTCTCACACGTTATGGTCAGGGTGGATCTTCTTCTTCTTCTTCTTCTTCTTCTTCTTCTTCTTCTTCTTCTTCTTCTTCTTCGTTCATCATCAGATCAAGGGTCAGGTTGCTCTTACAAAGGACACCGTTATTTGTAAGGTTGTTTCGTCTCCATTCAGCTTTTGTCTCATATCTGTCTTACGAGGCCAGAATTGTTCTCTCTATTCCTGAGTGAGTGTGCAGCTTTGTAGGATGTGTTCTATGGTCATGATCTGCCTCCCATATGGGCACATGTCATCTGTCCCAATCCTCATTTTGTTGTAAAGATGACCCTTGAGTCTGTTATGCCCAGTTCTCAGTCTGAAGATTATGCCTTGTTCTTCTCTAGTAAAGTAGCTCTCTTCTTTTCGGAAGTCGTGGAGTTGATCAGCCCATTTTACCCTGAAGGTGGCTTTAATTATGGTCTTGGGCTCGTTATATGTGATACTCAGGTCTGTTTGTGGTGATGCTCCTCCACTCTTTGCTAGTGTGTTTGCAGCTTCATTGCCTTCAATATTGTAGTGGGATGGGACACACTGTATGACCAACCTTGGGTGTTCTGCTTAGAGTTGGGTCAGAGAGAACATACATTCCTCAAGATCTTCATCTTTGTGTTGTTTTAGCGCTGCTAATACTGACGCGGCATCAGTCAGGAATACTATGTTTTCTTGGTGGATATCTTTATCTTGGATTATAAGCTCAGCTGCGGCCTTCAGTACCTCTGCTTCTGCACGGACATTAATGGAATATGTTCCCGTTGTTAATTCTCGAGTTTTTTTCTTCTCCATTCCTTAGTCTGTAATAGACCTCTCCACCTCCATTGGATGTTTCTTTGTTAGATGAGCCATCTGTATATACGTGTATCCCTGTTTCTGGTGGGTATACTCTCCTAAGAAGGGCGGATCTAGTCTCCCCTTTAATTAAAGGAGTAGATATGGCCTCTTGGTCATTCGCCTTACCTGCTGATGCTATCAGTGACATTTCTAGCTTGATTCTATTCTTCTTGACGTCTACAGCGATCACGTGGCTATGGTCAATCGCTGCTGGAAGATAATCGTTTGAGCTTGGGTCACTGGATTTACCGACACAAGTTCAACCTCTTATCTCATAACCACAATAGCGTTACCGACACAGTTCAACCCCGTATCTCATCTTCACAATAGAGGTACCGACGGAATTCAGCAAAGCATATCATCTTCACAATAGAGGCACCAACGGAATTCAGCAAAGCATATCATCTTCACAATAAAGGCACCGACGGAATTCAGCCAAGCATATGATCTTCATAATAGAGGCACCGACGGAATTCAGCCAAGCATATCATCTTCACAATAGAGGCACCGACGGAATTCAGCCAATCATATCATCTTCACAATAGAGGCACCGACGGAATTCAGCAAAGCATATCATCTTCACAATAGAGGCACCAACGGAATTCAGCAAAGCATATCATCTTCACAAGAGAGGTACCAACGCAAGTCCAGTCACGAATCTCCTCTTCACAATAGAGGTACCAACATAAGTCCAATCACGAATCTCCCCTTCACAGGGACAGTCCCACTAGCCTTGTCTTTCTCAACTTTTTTTGTCGCGGTTGACCCCTTGGAGATACTTTCAGAGTTCCAGGGATTCACTGGATAGCAATTGTATCCACGAGGTAATTCATCATGGCAAGAAGTGATAAATATCAATCAATCAATCAATCAATCAATCAATAAATCAATCAATCAACACATGTTCAGCTGCCCGGGGAGCAAAGGTCTTCAACAGATTCATACAAGCCATCAAACTTTGACCTGTTTATATTTCTTGACGTTTTTCAGGCTTAACATTTCTACAGGATGGAGTAACTAGTCCCAGGCACAACCCTCATTATACGCTTTTTACATCATGGATAGCAGGTTGCAGTACTAATATTCTTTATTCCTCTTTTGAGTCCCCGGCAAATATATACTCTCTTGTCTAATTTGATTTCACTCTTCCTACCACATAAACACTGGTCATCAAAATGAATAGCAAAGTTGCTGAAAACAGTGGCCAACATTGGAATACTAGTATTCAAACGGGGAGAAAATGCCTGCTGCCAGGTAGCCGAGGGCTATCCGTAGTACCATCTTTATTTTGAAAAGTTTATATTTATGCGGCTTGCTAGGCCTGAGGGAAGGTAAATTGTGTACATGTTAGGAATTCCATGACTTTTTAGAATATTGCCTGGACAGCTACTAACAACCTATCTTTTTCAATTGTCAACTGCCAGTGTTTTTTTTTGACTTGTCGGGTGAACACGGGGGTTTCTGTGGCAATCTAAATATCGAGACAGAGAAACGCTTCAAACATGTGGCATTCTAAACTCCACCGGTTGGGGCTTTCCTTTCTTGAGGGACCCACGCGTTTACCTCTTAGCTTTAGCGACCCTATAAAGACACAGGACAGCACACAAATTGCCTGTAAAATAAAAAAGGAAAATCTTTACTAATGTTCTTAGTTCTTAGTCAACCTGTACTTCTACAGAGGCGGATGCCCCTGTGTAGGTCCCAGCTCTGGATGATGCCGGGTAGAGGATTTGCTGCTCAGCGGGCTAGGCTCGAGCAGCTTGGGACATTTGCCGCGGAGGGGGCGGGGGGGGGGGGGGGAGGGGGGTTAACTGCTGTGCGAATCCATCTTAATAGACTCAAACACTAGAGCAAAGCAGACCGGCAGCCAGTTAGGCGCCATCTATGCTGCTCTAAACAAACCACCTGACCATGGCCGGTGTTATGCCATGTGACACAGTCGCCTCTTACGACATGCTCTCTGTGTGGCAGTGGTGCTATTCTTGTCCTTACACAGATACCTGGCTGACCACTAATACAATGGTCCTTAACACGAAACTCACGATACCATTTGCATTTCGGCTTTTGTTGTGAGGGAAATACATTTTGATGTATACACGACTCAGTCCGCATTGAACACATATGTAACCATTTCGAAACGTTGTATTTCTATATTCATATTTAACCGTATTGAATCAGCCCGTCATGTACACAAAACCTTCGACGGCATTGCATCATTTTGTGATGCAATGTAATTCAGTCATAACAATGCGGCCTTCTGGTCGCGTACAAGAATCATGCAGTCGTTAGTTGTAAGCGAAGTCTAATAGAGCCAGCATTTCATTTTAGTAACTCAAATTTATTCGTTCGTTTTAAGTACAGCACTAATGAGCCCTGCAGTTTAAAACCAGCACCAGTAATGTCTCGTAACTGTGTTAATAGTACATATAACTTTTGTTACATTTTCGGGGAAGTTAAGTTTGCAAGCCATAACAGAGTAATCACTAAAATAGTAAAAGCGGCCTTTATTTGGATGTAATATTGAGGTCAAGGTCAAAGTATTTGTCCACACATATGTTGCAGTACGTGGGCAAGATGTCTTTCGAAGTGCCTGAAGTTCGAAAATGAGACGATACCAATTTCTGTTCCAATAGTATAGAGAGAGAGAGAGAGAGAGAGAGAGAGAGAGAGAGAGAGAGAGCGAGAGAGAGAGAGAGAGGGCGAGAGAGAGTTAGACAAGCAATCTCGCAAATAACATGTTGCTTCTGTATTGTGTTAGTCTTAGTGGACTTGCGCATCTACAAGGGCGTTAGTCCGTGTGCAGGTCTTGTGCGAGTTGGTAGCAGTCGGAGGCATGTCTCTGCTTACCTGGCTGAGCTCGAGCAGTAATATGTTTTTTTAGTTTTTTGCTGGTCTCATCTCGGTTTCCAGTCGATTCTGTCTCGGGCACGGGTTGTCCAGTGGATGGCTGACTTCTGTCTCGGACACGAGATGTCCAGTGGATGGCTGACTTCTGTCAAGGGCAGGGTTGTCCAGTGGATGGCTGACTTCTGTCAAGGGCACGGGTTGTCCAGTGGATGGCTGACTTCTGTCTCGGGCACGAGTTGTCCAGTAGATGTATGACATCTGTCTCGGGCACGGATTGTCCAGTGGGTGGCTAACTTGTTTGTTTTAGGATCGCGAGTGTTGTGCAGCTCGAGCGAATCTGGCCATCTAGTGGGGGATCTGCCAGGTAGTATTTTTTTTGCCGCACGGGTACCACAGAGTGGTTGCTGTGCTCCAGCGTTCGTCTTTCCTTCTGACTACATGGCCAGCCCAGCGGTGCTTGGAGTTGTTGGCATGATAGATGACATCTTTGACGAGTGACACTGTCCGGATGTCACTGTTGTGTAAGCCCATCTGACGCTGGCCTTAGGGATAGGCCCCCGAGACGGCACTCGAGAACCACCCGATTCATCAAACATCATCAGGAAACAGAGATGGGCGTACCCGAACATACAGTCTGCTGTCCGATCAGTTCCGCAAGTTGAATGACTTCATATTCCCGAACTGGGGACGGCGTGGTCTAGTGGTTATGTGACACGGTTCACAACCCGAAGGTGCTGGGTTCGATCCCCATCACAGCACCGGCCGTTACCCCGGGGAAGCAAACCCTTAGAAAATGGAGGAGGAAGCAGACCCTTACATAAAATGCATGCTGAAGTCGGATGCACTGGACCAACAGGCGCAAAATAAAAACTACAGTGCAACGCATACCTCCTTGGTGATTAGAGTAAATAAGGCGTACGCAAAAAAAAAAAAAAAATGTTTCCCGAACTTACAAATGTATTTTCCACCAATTCATGCAAAGTGGATTATCTGCAACCTTCGATGTCCATTGATGATACACACGTCTGCTACTTTCTCCATTTCCACTTGGACTTCTTCCCCAACAGCTGTTGCATAGTTAGCGAAGAGCTCGGTAACGGTTTCATAAAAACATAACCATGTTGGAGAAACGATATCAGATATATAAATATAGTCCCTAGAGGTTTGCCGAGGTCTTTGTGTATGACAACGACAAGAAGAACACACCTACCTCACAAAGACCATGTCGTAAGAGGCTACTAACTGTGTGACATGGCATACACCAAACACCAGCCTTGGTTAAGTGGTTTGTTTAGAGCAGCATAGATGGCTCCTAACAGGATGCGAGTCTATTTTGTTCTAGTTTGAATCTATTAAGATGGACTCGCATATCGATTAACAACCCTCCTCCAATGCAGCGGAGAATGAAGATGCTCAAGCCTAGCCCGCTAAGGAGGAAACCCTTCTCCCGACTACATCCAGCACATACCAGAGCAGGGACCTGCACAGGGGCAGATGCCCTTGCAGAAGTACAGGCTGACTAAAACTAAGACTAAGATATATATAAAATATATATATATATATACATATTTGATGTATTTGGTGATTTCATTTCAATCTCTAAGAAATTGCCACTTTTATCTCTGAGACATGACTTACATCTAAATATCAGCAATACATGAGCTGGCAGCAGTCAGCGATTCATAGCTGGCTTCTTGCCTAGGGTCAGCGATTCATAGCTGACAAAGACCCTATTCTACCTCCACGGGGCGGTCCTGGAAAAGTCTGCACTAATCACTAGTGTAGTCTGGCCGAGAGATAGGGATCGCAGTAGAAATGCAAACCTGGCATTAAAAAAAGCCAGTTGAAATCAGAGTGGTGGACCGAAAGGCGCAATTATCGCAGCCCGGATGTAAACTACAACACAATATAACATTGTCCTTTTCAGGAAGAACGACAAATAAGAAGATATGAAAATGTGTTGTCCAGTGTCATAAAAGAAAACCACAGCGTGAACTGAAAATATAGTTAATTTATTGGGCTCTGACATACATTCTGCTCTGTTGATGCACACAGCTGTCAACTAAGTCAAACTCCCGCCCCTCCCAAATGAGAGCAATAATTAAATAAATTACATTTAGAGATCTTATCAGCATTTCCTCGAGATACCACCCAGAACTCGTCGCGTTTTACGTGGAACCCTTCGAGATTTTACTTGGAACCACCCTTGCGCTTAACTGGAGTCCGCTCAGATCTTACTAAAAGTCCATAGAGTTCTTACCAATATCCTCTCAAGATCATACCCAGAACTACTCGAGACCTTAACTGGAATCCCTTAAGATCTTGAAACAAATCTATAGTGATCCTACCCAAAACTCCTCAAGATCTTATATGGAAGCCATTGATATCTTAAATGGAATCCCTCCAGATCTTACATGGAAACCCCCGAGACTTACCTGGAAACCCTCGAGATTTTACCTGTAAGACCTCGAGATCTTACATGGAAACCGCAGAGACTTACCCAGAACTAGTGCTGAACGAAAAACCAGTTGAAATAACTTACTCCAGCCGAAACCTACTCTCCGAACAACGTTCCAATCTTTAAAATTGACTTCTGTATATTATTATAAAATATCAACACCACAACTACAAATATGCAGTAGAGTCTCTCTAACAGCAGTCTTGTCTCCACATCTGGTAGCAAGACTCATAGCTTCATAGCATGTTGCAAACATATGTTGTTCCCATTGCCTGACTGAGCTTACGATATTCACTAATTCGAAGCGTCAGGTTTCACAAAAATTAATCTACAAAATGTGGATGTAACCATTATTCTACCAAATATAGAAGACATTACGTAACTAGCCACAGCGACCAGTCTGTAATCACAGGAGTTCCATATCTGCTATACAGAATGAACTTTGTTTCAGCTGGAGCTAATCTACATACCAGTATGTTGGTAATGTTAGCTACATATATCCCGCTAGTTCAAGGATAATTGAGTATGCTTTTAGTTCTCAAATCAAAAGTTATGTGTAAAGTTTGCAAAATCAAAGATATTGAAGAGTGTTTTACTACAGGTGGTCGATATTTGATATCTATGAGGTCACGTCGTCATCACGTATCCGGCGACGTCGTTGGGGCACACATGAAAACATCCCCACACCCCCACGCCACCCCTCTCTGCCAGCGGCCGCTGCCTGTGTCTCCTCTGGTCGGAGATTGGTCCATTCTTTTATGTTGCTCTCCCATTTCTGTTTGGGACGACCTCTTCGTCGTCCGCCTTGCAACCTTCCGTGCAGGATCGAGTTTGCAAGACCGTTTGATCTCAACAGATGACTGTACCAAACAAGTTTCCGTCTTCTGACCGTTGTCAAGAGGTCTTCATATCTGAGTCTACCTCTATTCCACAAGTTAAAAGCGTGTGCAACGTATGCACCAAGAAAAGTGTTGAGCTTCCTATTGTAAATGGTTGAGGATCGAGTCTCTTCACATTGTAATGGCCACTGTGATTCTTATAATCATTATATTAACCCACACCACAAACCCACACCACAAACCCACACCACAAACCCACACCACAAACCCACACCACAAACCCACACCACGATGTAAAACTGTCCAGTTATGTTAACCCACATCACGATGTAAGACTGTCCAGTTCTGTTAACCCACACCACGATGTAAAACTGTCCAGTTATGTTAACCCACACCACGATGTAAAACTGTCCAGTTATGTTAACCCACACCACGATGTAAAACTGTCCAGTTATGTTAATCCACACCACGATGTAAAACTGTCCAGTTATGTTAACCCACACCACGATGTAAAACTGTCCAGTTATGTTAACCCACACCACGATGTAAAACTGTCCAGTTATGTTAACCCACACCACGATGTAAAACTGTCCAGTTATGTTAACCCACACCACGATGTAAAACTGTCCAGTTATGTTAACCCACACCACGATGTAAAACTGCCCAGGTATGTTAACCCACACCACGATGTAAAACTGTCCAGTTATGTTAACCCACACCACGATGTAAAACTGTCCAGTTATGTTAACCCACACCACGATGTAAAACTGTCCAGTTATGTTAACCCACACCACGATGTAAAACTGTCCAGCACACTTTCTCTTTCCCTTGCTCTATCTTCCTACTCCACGTTCCCAGCAAATATTGTCTGGTGTCACATCATGCTCTGAATTGTCATTGAAAGTGTCAAATATAAGCAGATTGCTCATAGAACAGCGAAAGTGTCAAATATAAGCAGATTGTTTTTAGAACAAAATGGCGACGCCCCAGGACATGCTTTTACGTGCGTGTGTGTGTTTGTGTGTGTTTATGTATGTGTGTGAGCCCACGCACTTTAAGATTGCCCTAAATTCACATCTTTGTAGCCTGTTTGGGTATTTTTCTTTGTTAATTTTCTTGTACCGGTTTTTATAAGACCTTGAGAAACTTCGTGCATTAGGACAGGAAACTGCACGTAGGAGGTGGCCAAGACCACCGTCTGGGTAGGGCATGGTATTATATCACACCACTACATACTATGAACCATGTTATCGGCGCATGTGTGAAAGCACCAAAAGGTACTGGAAGATAAGACCAGATTAAATATCCAGCTGGGGTTTGCTGATGATGTGGCCCTGATGACTAAATCAGAGGCACATCTCTAGTCCAAACCTGGAAATAGGGGCTAGGTAGGAGCGGGATGACTAATAGCAGTTAAAAACTCATGGTAATCTCCAGAAGAGACAGCCCATTTTTCTGGAGGAACAGCCTCTGGAACAGGCAAAACAGTTCAAATACTTTAAACCAGACGGAAAGTAATAAAAAGGAATTGGCTTAGAGACGGGCAGCAACTGGTAAATTTGTTCGCCATAAATAGAGGATTCCTCAGCAAAAAAGAAATAAATCAGACAACTAAGATGGCTGTATGCCAATTCACTTATGTACTAGCTTTGACTTATAGACGTGAGTCATGGACAATGACAATAACCCATAAAAGCAAGGTCTGAATGTCAGAAATGATATATCTAAGGAAGGTTTTCCGACTAACAAGAAGTCAAGGTCCACATCCAAAGGATACGGCACGATCACGAAAGCTAGCCCTTGCAGACTCGAGAGGAGCAATGTCAACTAGGATGGTTTGGCTATGTCTGCAGAATGAACGAAGATCGGCTTCTATGGAAGCAAAGAGTAATTAATCCAAACTCCGAGGACGACCCAAAGTCTGATGGGATGACATCACAAGACAGTCTGTAAGCGATCGTGGACTACACTGGACCCAAGCCAAGAGGAAGACAGTCTGACGCTCTTTCTGGCAAATATTTACACCCTAGAGAAGAAGTGAAGAGGGTAACTAAGTAAGTCCTTTATTGTCCACGTTTCACGTCCTTAAGAAAGTATTGGTTTTCTGTAGCGTGAAGAATAACCTTGTTCTCACGCCCAGCGACGTAGAGGTTCCCTGGTGTAAACAGAGCTGTCTATATTATGTTCTACATATAAACATGTCTAGGGACAGGGGTTTAAAACATCGCTAAGTCATTGGATTGTTTCTGTCGGGAGTTAATCTAAAGCTTTAGCTTCAACCTGTAAGCAATATTTATTCCTTAGCCCTTTATTTCCTTCTCGGTGGACCAAACTCAGAAATGAGAATAAAAGCAGTCATGATTTTTTTCATTTAAAAAAAATCAGGTTTTTTATTGAGATCATATGTATTACATTATGGCAGCGATCGTGTGTATTACATTATGGCAGAGATAATATGTATTACATTATGACATAGATCAAATGTATTGTATTATGGCAGAGATAATATGTATTACATTATGGCAGAGATAATATCTATTACATTATGGCAGCGATCATATGTATTACATTATGACATAGATCATATGTATTGCATTATGGCAGAGATCATATCTGTTACATTATGACAGAGATCATGAGTGTTACATTATGGTAGGAGTTCTTCTCTGCCCGGTCGATGCGATTTGCGAGTCAGTGTGCTAGAATCTACATCATTGTTTTAATAACAATTCCCACCTACAAGCTGGTGCTGTACACAAGGACACAATGTTGGACAGAATAATAATAATAGTTGGCCATCGCAATCCAAGATGGCGAAACCACCAGATTATCGCTGCGAAACGTGTTCTCTGATGGCTGTGAAGACCAATCTTTGACCGGCATACGCTGCCACATTGAGGGCACACATGTAATGTTTAATATAGATAACCTCCAACGACCAGCCCATGTAAGTACACAGCGAGTGTAGAAAGGTTATATGACGTAATAGGTCAGCGAATTGGGACTTCACAAATAGAAAGTCATTCTAATAGGGACTTCACAAAGAGAAAGTCATTCTGATAGGGACTTCACAAAGAGAAAGTCATTCTGATAGGGACTTCACAAAGAGAATGCCATTCAGACAAGGAATTCACAAAGAGAAGGTCATTCTGATCGGGACTTCACAAAGAGAAAGTCATTCTTATAGGGACTTCACAAAGAGAAAGTCATTCTGATAGGGACTTCACAAAGAGAAAGTCTTTCTGATAGGGACTTCAGAAAGATAAAGTCATTCTGTACAACCAACCTCGTTCTCGAAATGTTGTTGTTGCTCACAATGTTTACTTTTTTGTACGCCCTGAAAATGACGTTAAGAGGCAGGTTGTAGTAGCTTTCCTCACATCCCGAGCGTGCTGGTGAAGGTGGACCCCTGTCCTCCATGCATCTGGGAAATGCTTGGTGTCATCTGCGAGACGCTCACTACTTCGGGGGTCAAGCAGATCCACATCTCGTCAACCAGATTGCCTTGAAAACACCATGTTTTAAAAAAAAAGCATCAATGCAGGAGAGATAGTGGTCTTGGTCAGTATGTTGTGTCTGACCCTGACGCGACGTCTTGGTCAGTATCTTGTGCCTGACCCTGCCGCGACGTCTTGGTCAGCATCTTGTGCCTGACCGGACTAGCGTATTATAACTAGAAAAGTCATTCATTTAAAACAGGCATTAAGAGGAAGTGAGTGGGTGAGAGTATTACACAAACAAACCAGGAGTTAAACACAAATGGTTATATTATTAATACATATCATTATCACATTACCATCACCATTATCACCGATATCATCCCCATCATCATCATCATCATTGCCATCACTATCACATCATCATCGCTATCATCATCATCATCCCCATCATCATCGCTATCATCACCCACAGCCATCACTATTACATCATCATCACTATCACCATCATCATCCCCATCATCATCGCTATCATCATCATCATCCCCATCATCATCGCTATCATCACCACAGCCATCATCGTCACATCATCATCGCTATCATCATCATCATCCCCATCATCATCGCTATCATCACCACAGCTATCATCTTCACCATAATAATAATGATCATCACTATGTGTCTTGGCAGCTGACGCAGGCTACCATAGATATTCCAAACATACCCTTTCAAACCGTGTTCCATAAATCAGCTGTTTACCGTCAGCTGTGCCCTTGATGTTAAACCTTTTTTTCTTTTGTCGTATTTTGTTGTTGTCCTTCGGCTCTTCTGTGAGAAATTGTTTCTGTTAATGCAATGTACTATACTCCCGCTCTTCTTAATAAAATAACAAACATTGATTGTTTTGTTCTGATGATTCCACAGTTCTGTTACTTCCTGTAATCTTCTTAATGTGTGTGTGATATTGTCAATGATCATCTTCGATATGAACAAATTCACATATAAATTAATATAATCTTCTAATGTGTGTGTGCTATTGTCAATGATAAGCTTCCATATGAACAAATTCACATATAAATTAATATATAGTATATTTAACTCAATTTTAGCAATCACGAATGACGCTCTACCTTTTTGATGATAGAAATCGAGATCCAACACAGACACGATTCTTTCTGGTTGTGCCAAGAGGGCCACGGTCTATCTTCCTCAGCAGACTCGGAATGCGAGGAGAGCTACTGCAACCCGTTACTTAACGCTCTATTTAGAGAACAAAAAAGAGTGAACATGTTCATTGAGGGCATTAAAGAACATCTTTCCACATATCGGTCGGTGCAGTGGGGAGGTGCGATATTTTGTCCTGTACCATGTTAGGTTGTGAATGTGTCCAATCCATACCTCTGTAATTGTTACTCAGCACCATCAGTTCATCTATGTTACAGTCTTCCACTTGCACTGAACCAACATGATTGCTATTACAGATTCGTGCATGTATTCTTGTCAAAAGTTCAAAATATGTAATTATCTGTCGGTCTATATATGCGATCTGTGGCCCTCATGTTGCTCTGAATTCTACGTCCTCGCCCTCAGAAACTGAAACATCAGAATAGGATGCACAAGGAGAGGAAGACTAACATCTAGCCAGGCAAAATATACTGAACAGACATGTTAGTCAGGGTCAGGCAAAATATACTGATAAGACATGTTGGTCAGGGTCAGGCAAAGTATACTGATTAGACATGTTAGTCACGGTCAGGCAAAATATACTAGCAAAGACCTTCACCTCGACCTGCTGGTAGCTCTCCCTGGAAACCTGCTGTTTTGATGGCGGCCTGGCTAACAAGGTGAACGATTGACGTGATCCCCTTAGTAGTGAGTGACTCGAAAATAAAGCCAAGCAAAGTACAATCGCCTGGAGGACCCCGGTCCACCTTCATCAGCACGCTCGGGATGTGAGGAAAGCTGCTGCAACCCGCCACATAACGTCCTTTTCAGAGCGCTACCCATTGTGGCATTCGCAAACGACAATAAGGATGAGCCGAGTACGGTGCAACATTATGTCACTTGACTGATACATTAGCCTTGAAAGTCGTCCTTGGTCACCCTCAGCAGCTAACTTCCAAAGAATGACCCTGATAAGACATGGTTGCATTGGATTTGAAATAGTTCTTAAGATAGTAATGGATGACATCAACAAGAAAGCTTTTAATGCGATCGACTCACCGAAAGAAAATATACAAAATCGTCTGATAGAAGCAGTCACTTTCGTCATGCAACTATGCGAAGGATCTACAGAAAACCGCGTAAAATTATTGAATTTCAAGAGAAGATAGCAAAGATAGAAGATCAAACAAAAGTCACTACTCAAACCGTATTTAGGACCGCATGAGGGCATGCTAATTGTATAAAGGCCAGAGCAAGCTATAGTTTGGTTCATGTCTGTTTTCTGGTCTCACTGTTCACGGAGGATCCATTTGGGTTTAGATAATATGTCTTTCATTCCGTTTCAAACTTTGTCGTTTAGATTTCAGACGCTCTCATTTGCTGTATCTTTAAACTTCGGTGAAGACTTTTGGGTTTTAACCATGTATGTTGTATTTGTTTGTTGGTAAATCTGATCAGTACTTAATTCTCTCAGCGTTTACGTGGTATTTCTTCAGCGTCACTTTAGTTTTGATTTACAGTTGATAGTTTAAAAAAATATTACTTTAGTGGTACTACTGTATTACTTCTGTGCTACATATGTGCTACATCTGTGCAACTTTAGTGCTACAGCAGTGCTACTTTAGTGTTACATCTGTGCTACACCAGTACTACTTTAGTGCTACATCAGTACTATTTTAGTGTTACATCTGTGCTACTTTAGTGTTGCTTAAGTGCCTCGTTAGTGCTACATCAGTCCTACTTTAGTGCTACATCAGTACTACTTTAGTGTTACATCTGTGCTATTTTAGTGCTACTTTAGTGTTACTTCAATGTTTCTCACATTTTAAAGATTCTAGATTGACATAGTATCGATTTCTGTGGCTGTCTATGACAATGTATAAGGCAGACTTTCCATTACTCTGCAGTTTATTCCGAATCCTAATTTTTCCCTTTGATGCATGAAATAGAGTCTTATCTTTTCTTCCTTCCTTACTGTATAGGTTCTGGGTTGTCCGGTAATGTTTAGAAAGGTCTACATCAAAGTGTACTCATCCAACATCTTTTCCCTCTTTTGGAAGTTTGACAATTTTACTAATTGAACTTTCTACACTGCACCTGGGCGACACCATATGTGTTAAGTCCCTTTCATATACTGTAAGTGCCAACGACAGAAAACAAAATACGTTGCCCCAGCGGATAAACCGAATTTCTCACCGAACGTAGTCAGGTACCCATTTACAGCTAGGTCTTGGAGAAGTGGTAATACGATGGGAAAAAAAAACCGTGACATGTCTACACTTTCAAACAGATCGCGTGGAGATTTGAACTAGGAACGCTGGGATTATCAACCGAGCTCACAGGCCATAGATCATCGCCCAGCCTTCCCAGTTTAATGAAAGAGAAGACAACATTGTTTCTGTTAGGAGTGACCATTACAGAGGTCCACTTGAAACTCATATATCTAATGGTATCATTAAAATACACATTATTTATAAAGTAAGTAGCAAGTCCTTTACAGAACGTCGCTTTTTACAACCACCATACTATTTTATCTTTTATAAGCTTCTTGGCGAATATGCAGTACGGAAGGTTGGCATTACTTTCCGTACGTGGAAGAGAAATCGCCATATAAATAAATCCAGTGTCTGACAAACTGAACAGGGTGGGAATCGAACCCGGTGCATTGGGATTGTGAAAACCGAGCGGGTTTCACCCATAGGCCTCCAATATTATGTATATATTAAAACCAAAACTTTGCTCCCGGCTTCGCCAAGGAAATACCACACTATTTCTAATGCACAATTTGGCAGGGACTTCAAGAAGACATAGCGACTTGAAATAAGTGGTGTTGATCGCTACGAATGTTCCGCGTCTGTGAGTGTAAAAAGAATGATCTTTCAGAACAGCACTGCACTCAAGTGAGAGAATGAAATATAAAGCTCGCGGGCGGAGCATGTTGTCAACATGTTCCCACTAGCGAGTAGCCCCGAATCAAAAGCCTGCCCCCTCCCCCCCCCCTCCTTTACAAATGATCAGTTTCAAACACAGACTGAGGGGACGGCGTGGCCTAGTGGTTAAGTGACACGGCTCACAAGCAGAAGGTGCTGGGTTCGATCCCCATCACAGCACCGGCCGTTACCCCGGGGAAGCAAACCCTTAGAAAATGCAGGAGGAAGCAGACCCTTACATAAAATGCATGCTGAAGTCGGATGCACTGGGCCGACAGGCGCAAAATAAAAACGCAGTGCAACGCACACCGCCTTGGGGATTAGAGAAATAAGGCGAACGCAAAAAAAAAAAAAAAAAAAAAAAAAAACACAGACTGTACCTGGGGCTTGGAGTATCTAACATTGAGCCACGACGTTAAAAAAAATTATAAACAAAATTGTACAGAGTGCGAAAAGAATACATTCGCTGTAAATAATTGTACTTCATTAATGTTTACTAACTTGAGATGGGAACCACTAAGCGAGCTGAAAATAGTTGCTTTGGCCTTGACATTCCAGACATATTGAGTTGTGCGACTTTCACGTCTCTAGAGCTCACAGTTGGAGAATTTATGCAAGACGGACGAACATATAGATGCATTTTCTGTTTTATAGTTCAGATTATAGTTAATACCTGAAATAAACCTGGTTCAAGATCGCTCAACAAGGAAGAGTGGGGTCGCAAGCGGCGGCGTTAAAATCAGCTAGAGCCTCCGTGTTCATGCAGTCCAGGAAAGACGTGCAGGCAGGAAGTATGTAGCAGAGAGAATACCAGGGGCAACTGCAGACAATGTTTGCCAGTCGTGTCATAGAACTTTCCGCGCTCGAATTGGCTTGATCAGTCACGAGCGCACTCACGTACTCAAGGATGCAGTATGACACGTGATGATGTTGGCGGTCCTCATCGACGACGATGGACGAATTATTAGTTTAGATTAAATTATAATAAAGTAATCTAATATTATTATGTTACTCGCACGATTACGTGTGCCTGTAATATTATAAAACAAACACACATACGTGCACACATACATACACAATGCACATACGCACACACATACGCCTGCACACACACACACACACACACACACACACACACACACACACACACACATACACATACACATACACACATACACACACAATCATACCTCCGTTTGCACATGCATATACCGAAAAACACAATGTATACAGTTTCAGAACAGTTATCTCAGATTGTCGCAATATTGTCCCCAAAATATTATGAAAGTGTAGCGACATTGGGTTTATACCTGTCCTCAAAGAGTCGGCCCTCTAGTTTATAATGAATGTGTACCTACATTGGGTTTATACCTGTCCTCAAAGACTCGGCCCTACAAGATTTGGCCCAAACTAATTAACAAGTGAAGCTAAATAAATGCAGTGAAATAGTATATTTCCTGGTAGCTAGGTAAGCTCAATGAGCCGCTGTCCTGGTATCTGGGCAAACAACAGATTGATTTGCAGTACAAAAGGGAGTAAGACAGGGATATATCCTCTCACCTTATATATATAACATCTATGCGGAATGTACACTGAGATATGTTAGAGAAGACTAGAACATGGCAAGTTTTGATATATTTACGATTGGCAGTTATGCGACTCCAGAGTTACGATACCCAGACAACACAGTGAAACTAGCAAGAAGTGCAGACGGGCTAACACCGATAATGGCAGTCGTAAATCGACACAGTAAAAAATTAAAACCTGTTTATAAACATAAACAAAACAAAGATAAGGACCACCGACAGAGTACGATGTCAACATACATTTACAGTAGGTGGTGAGGAAATAGATAAGGTCACTCATTTTTTATTTCTGGGCTTCAAGATTGAAACAAATGTCGACTGCTCGAAAGAAATCAGAAGAAGACTAGCCATGGCAACGCAGACACTGAACACCCTGAATAAATTATGGCAGAACCCCAACAAAACGACAAAAGTGAAAGTCTTGAGAGCCTGTGTTTTTCCTGTGACAGCATGTGACTGCCAATCATGGACGATTACCAAAACTTCTAGACAAGGAATCCAATCCTTCGAGTCAAACTGTTACAGAACACATTGGACAGAGAAAAAGACAAAAAGAGACATTCGCCAAGAATTGAACACAGGGGGAAACTGGTTTATCAATTTCATTTTGAGCAATAAATGTAAATACTTTGGTCACATCAAGAGACACAATGGTCTTGAGAGAACGGTGATGTAAGGTATGATGTCAGGTAAAAGAGGCAGGGGTAGACCAAGAAGACGATGGCACCAAGATATCCAGGAATGCATGTGACGGAGGATGAAGTTTAGGCAAGGGAAAGAGTTTCTTTCAGACAGACTGTGATGGGAGCGACGTTCTATAAAGGTGGACATGCTACATGATGATGATAAGGTTAGCACTCCATCAATGTGGTACCCTAGATGAAAAGATAGAATCACTGTAACCTTACAGGCATATCGTAAAACACTACTAAAGAAGATTGTTCATGACGCTAGCACCAAATTCATCATATAACACCATTGCTATTGAAACAGCCAATGAAAATGTTCAGATACATACTTCCTATAATAAGCCAGCTGTAATAGTGCCCATATGCTTCACTGGGAGCACATAAAGGCAATGCAAAACAAACAGTCTATTTCTATGTTAGTGTTTACTTTGATGTAGTGTATTTAGACTCTTTTGTTGTGCTTTGGATTTGTTATTTTGAAGTTAATTAGCCTCTTATTCCATTTGGTTGTCTATACTGACGAATGTTAAATTGTCTGACTTAGATTGTTGGTCAACCTACTTAATTGTGACGATAGTACAGAGTGTTTGTCTCTCACATCAATTGAACAGGCTAGTGTAAATTGGTACCTACATTACTTTTTATAGAAGGTAAAATAACGAACTACTTACTCGCCCATTGTAGCCCACAAAACCAAGGTTCTTAAACGTGTCGTCTTCACGTCCCACTTGATTTAATATTTAATATTTGTGACATACATATCTGATCCTATGCTGAAAACGAACCAATGGTAGAATTCTGCTTGCCAACTATGTCTTGTAGTCCGCAACATTATTTAACACAAGAGGAGATTTGCATTAATAACAATTTGAAAATGAGAGAAAAGTACTTGAACGAAAAAGGACAATTTCATGTTAATATTTTCAAAAGAGATTCGTCGATTACTTATGACAACAATTAGGTTGACTATCTGGGACATGTGAACAGTTGACTTGACTATCTAGGACATGTGAACAGTTGATTTGACTATCTAGGACATGTGAACACTTGACTTGACTATCTGGGACATGTGAACAGTTGACTTGACTATCTGCGGCATGTGAACAATTGATTTGATTATCTGCGGCATGCGGAACCATTATCGTGACTTTCTGTGACATGTGAACCACTAGCTTTACTATCTGTGACATGTGAACCACTAGCTTTACTATCTGTGACATGTGAACCATTAGCGTGAATATCTGCAACATGTGAACAATTAGCGTGACTATCTGTGGCATGTGAACCACTAGCTTTACTATCTGTGACATGTGAACCACTAGCTTTACTATCTGTGACATGTGAACCACTAGCTTTACTATCTGTGACACGTGAACCACTAGCTTTACTATCTGCGACATGTGATCCATTAGCGTGACATGTTGATTGGTTGACACGTTGTTAGGTTCACATGTTGATTGACTGACACGTTGTTAGGTTCACATGTTGATTGACTGACACGTTGTTAGGTTCACATGTTGATTGACTGACACGTTGTTAGGTTCAGATTAACTTTCGATTTCTTTAGTATGACGTGAACCTGTATATAAAAAATGTGCAGGATAAATCACCGTTCCATTTACAGTAGACCACATGCCATCCTTTAGCGTATATTTGAGTCGAGTTAAAAAAGTATTTGATCTCTGGGCCGGAAAATTACAATTACTGACCTGGAGGTTTGAAACCATAATCCCTGTCAATGTACTCTCTTTGGGACTCCACACACTTCTCCCAGCGGTCCCGCCATTGTTGAACGAATGTCAAGGAGGTCTCATTGTGAATTGAGTACAGCTCAGTAGTCCCATTTCCCAAAATGCCTTCTCGTGGCTTAAATCGGGTCCCTTTCATGCGTCATTTCCGAAATCCAGAATGTCCTGTGAGTTCTCCCATGTCCGAAATCCAGAATGTCCTGTGAGTTCTCCTATGTTGACACGAATGTTCTGTAAGACCAAGGTCCGTACTTGGTCAATGACGTCATCATTTCGACTTGGTGAGGGCCTATCGGAATGTGATCCGCTATCCACCGACGTGAGGCCATCTTTGAAGCAATTGTATCACTCTTTAATTCGTGTGATGCTCATGGGGTTGTCTCAGAAAGCTCGTTGAATCTTCCGAATGGTTTCCAATTGGGTATCGTCTAGCTTTTGGCAATATTTGATGCAACTTCGTTGCTCAATTCTTTCCGTCATTTCGTAATGAATGAAATCCTAACGGATGCTCACTATACTCATCTATGAAAGGCCGACTGCCAGATTGACTGACGCAATCTAGGTGCGGAAAAAAATTCACGCATGCGCATGACGGTCCCTAGACCCCAATGCCGAAGGACAACACACATGCTTCATTTGTTTCCAGGACAAAAAGATATTAAGGTCGGATACGATTTGAACAAACCTAATATGTATATATATACCTGCCCACTAACCTGTAGATACCCTCTAGAAAAAAAAGGATTTTGGTGTGACATTTAACCAGTTTAGCACCGCCTCTAGTACCTCGTTGTTATCTGTAAACGTCTGACCAGCAAATATTCTTTCAAGGGTCTAAACAAGTGAAAGTCTGATGGCTCCGAGTCAGGACTGCATGCTGGATCTTTCAGGATCTCAAATTTAAAAGCATGAACTGTAACCACTGTATGCACAGCCGTATGTGGGCTGGCGTTGTGTAACAACAAAACTGGTTTTGAGAGAAGTCCCAGGCGTTACGATCGTATCGCGGGCTTCAACCAGTTCACTAGCATGTTGCTGTATCGAGTACTAGCCACCGTCTCTTTACCTCTTAATTAATATTCACTAATATAGGGACATTAACATCTCAAATATTGGTCATCATGACATTCCAAGCGGAGGCATGTGCTCTAAATTCTTTCTTAGCGGGAGACAACGAGTGTTTCTATTGCACCGACTATCTCTTACTCTCTGGTTGATAATGGTACACTCAGGCCTCGTGTCCTGTAACAATTTGATTTACAAAAACATTTCCTTCGCGAGCGTTACAGTCCAAATGTTCCCGACCAATCGTCTGCCGTGTAGTTCTGTGACAACCGGACAGCTGCCTTGGGATTTATCTGTTTCACACTATCCTATAACCGAGGTCATTATGGACACTTTTGAACTTAACGCCATAGCTCATGTGTGGAAATCTTCAACTATTTCATCAATAGTGACTTTCCTGTTGTCTCAGACTTTCCTGTTGTCGATCTGCTGTTTCACTGTGCCAGTTGCCCCACTTACCGGTCTCCCACGCCACGGCTCATCAAAGACGTTTTGACATTTTTCCACTTAGAAAATTTTCTGCTCATTCATGCACTCTCCTCTGACTCAAATGCTGATGTGTATACTTCTCGATCTTCATAATTACTAAATGGAGTATTGCTAAAGAGTAATTTTGCTTCCTGAAATAAGATTTTCCGTTTACATACTCTTCCACGCACATTACAATAAAATTGCTGTAACTCTATAACCGTCACTCGTGTGTGTGTGTGTTTGTGTGTGTGTGTGTGTATATATATATATATATATATATATATATATATATATATATATATATATATATATTTTCGAAGGGCACGCCACGGCAGTGGATATAATTTTTATATCCGACATGACCGCACTTTTTTTTATCCTTGTAAGCCATTTATTGAGCAACGTTTGCTTTTACTTTTCTTTTTTCACAATTACCCATACAATTGAGCACATACATTTTGAAAATGCCAACAAAGTCGTCTATTGAGTTTATTGGAGGCTTTTACACAAAAACACAAATAAATTCTCGTCTGTTTTCCTTCAGTTTTCACCGCTCTAACCGTAAAAGGATAATACTTTATAAAATATGATATTTGAAACACTACAAATGTATCGATTATAATAATATAATAGTTGTCCATCACAAGTGATGAAGACCACTCTCTTTGTTCAGCCGTGTGGACAGATGTATCTCTTGTTGCGTCCGATGAAATGGGTGACTTGCGCGGTGATTTGGATTAAAGTGAGGAAGAAACTGCGCCTTTTGTCAACCTCACTCACAGAGCCTAAGCTATCTTTTGCCAGTGGCAAGACATTCATCGAGACGACTGGAGATAGCATAGGATGCAGATTTTGCCTCAGGGTTACCACCAAAGCCTTTCCGTAAACATGTAACCCGCAGGGTAGAAAGGTGGGATGGCATTTAACGCAGTTTGTCATGCCTTTTCGATAACCACAAGAGGTCGTATGGACAACACTCAGCGTGTGAGTGGGTCTGGCATTTCTTCCCAGCTGAATTCAGCTCATCATAGTAGCATCTAAAATTCCCACACGCCAAACTCGTGAAGGTGACCCGGCAGAACTAACCCGTGAAATACGACACAGGTATAAGCGTAGTGCCATTCACCCGGCGTCCAGACCAGGATAAACGGATGGAAGAAATCACAAAAAAAAGAACGAAATGACAAGTCCAGACGGAAAACAACACCACGTTTCCGTGAACACAAGTGTAAGTCGTCGACTAGTGTGAATTCCAGGCAAATCCGTGGTCTGGCGGCATCCATAATGATCTAAAACAGTAGGGAAATGTAGACTCGCAGCCAGTTATGGCGCCATCGGTGCCAGATTTTTTAAATCGATTATAGTTAAAATATTTTGCACACACTTTCTTATTCTGCACATTTTAACGCTGTTTTAATTTTAATCACTTTTCTAAGTTAGAAATTATGTATAATCGATAAACAATTGCCAAATTAGAACTGAATTAGAAATGTTCAAAGTATTAGAGCGGCGATGTCAAATTACACATTTTTTACCTGCGATTTACTTAATAAGTGGTGAAGGTATAGAACAAAAATATAAAGTAGTCCCATAGCAGACACTGCAGTCGGGAATGAAGTGTTATAGCCTTTATAGCAATAATCCGTACTTCCTTCTTTCCTTCCCTAGCCATCAGTTAGGTAACCATTTGCAACTGGTCGACTGGAGCCGATAGTAGCGGGAGTCGAATTCCGTACCTTTGCCATGAAAAGCAAGTGCTCTACTTCTGTGCCGCTTATTTTTTTCTATTTAAAAATGTGATTTATTTTTCTGTAAGCCCCGACCGGATGTCATATTGATATTTTATTAATGTATTAGGGCTGTCCGTAAACATAAATTATTATGTAAATGTATTAGGGCTGTCCGTAAACATAAATTATTATTTAAATGTATTAGGGCTGTCCGTAAACATCAATTATTATGTAAATATATTAGGGCTGTCCGCAAACATCAATTATTATGTAAATGTATTAGGACTGTCCCTAAACATCAATTATTATGTAAATGTATTAGGGTTGTCCGTAAACATCAATTACTATGTAAATGTATTAGGGCTGTCCGTAAACATCAATTATTATGTAAATGTATTAGGGCTGTCCGCAAACATCAATTATTATGTAAATGTATTAGGGCTGTCCGCAAACATCAATTATTTTGTAAATGTATTTGGGCTGTCCGTAAATATCAATTATTATGTAAATGTATTAGAGCTGTCCGTAAACATCAATTATTATGTAAATATATTAATGCTGTCCACAAACATCAATTATTATGTAAATGTATTTGGGCTGTCCGTAAACATCAATTATTATGTAAATGCATTAGGACTGTCCGTAGTAAACATCAATTATTATGTAAATGTATTAGGACTGTCCGTAAACATCAATTAATATGTAAATGTATTAGGGTTGTCCGTGAACATCAATTATTATGTAAATGTATTAGGACTGTCCGTAAACATCAATTATTATGTAAATTTAAAAGGGCTGTCCGCAAGCATCAATTATTATGTAAATGTATTTGGGTTGTCCGTAAACATCAATTATTATGTAAATGTATTAGGACTGTCCGTAAACATTAATTATTATGTAAATGTATTAGGGTTGTCCGTAAACATCAATTATTATGTAAATGTATTAGGACTGTCCATAGTAAACATCAATTATTATGTAAATGTATCAGGACTGTCCGTAAACATCAATTATTATGTAAATGTATTAGGGTTGTCCGTAAACATCAATTATTATGTTCAAAGACTCGCATGTCTTCGACAACGGTATGGAACGCTTCCAATGATCAGTCGGATGCACAACAATGACTGAAGAAAACCATGCAAACTTCCGGCAGTCTAAGGCTTATTCTAAACTTTATCTCTGCAACCTTGCACCAAGCTTTAGTCGTCTCTAAACACTTTAACATTCAGAGAAACACGGGCTAAACACGCAACCATTAGGTCAAACAAAACTTCAAGTAGATCAAGCCTATAAGACAAATTGATGATAAGGAGCAAGTAATAGAACTGCAACTATTTGTCCCTATAGTCTACTAGGAGGCTGCGTGGCCTAGGAGTTAAACTCGCTCGGTTTTCAGAATCCCAACATTCCGGGTTCGATTCCCACTTGTGTCTAGTTTGGTAGACACTGGTTTTTTTCTTCCCGAGCGAATGCTCCTCCACGTACGGAAAGTAATGGCAACCTTCACACTTGCCAAGAAACTTATAACAGCCAAATAGGTGGCGGTTGTAAGAAGCTACGTTCTGTAAAAGGACATGCGACTTATTTACTAATAGTCTACTGGTTTGCAATACGTAGAAGTTCATCAACTTCGGGAAATCAGTCAAGCACATTGAGAGGGTGTGGTGGTACAACTAGTGACATACAATTACATATAACTAAATGTGCTTCATTTTGTAAAAGGCTTTGCGCCTAGTAATGTTTCAGTCTGAACAAAATATGTTGCATTAAGAAACACATATTTAAACAGGTTTGATTATTTTGAGACAAGATTTGAATACCGTCTACAATGTTTCACAACACAAATCTAGCAACCTGTGCAGACGTTAAATTGGGGAAACGGCAAATGTTTCTGGAAAAATCGGCTCCTTCACTTTGGAAATAGAATTAAATGTTTAGATTAAGTTTAGATGTGTTATTACTAATACGAATGGTCTGCCGGGGTCTTATAGCACCACTGCCTCCTAGAGAGCATGTCATAAGAGGCAACTAACTGTGACATGGCAGAACACCGGCAATGGTTAGGTGGTTTGTTTAGAGCAGCATAGATGGCGCCTAACAGGATGCGGGTCTACTTTACTCTAGAGTTTGAGTCTATTTAGTTGAACTCGCACATCGGTTAACCACCCTCCGTAAGCGATTGTCCCAACGCAGTGGAGTATTAAGCTGCTCGAGCCTAGCCCACTAAGCAGGAAATCCTTCCCCCAACTACATACAGATCATACCAGAGCTAGGACCTGCACAGTGGCAGATGCCCCTGTAGAAGTACAGGACGACTAAGACTAAGAGCTAAAACTAAGACTAAGAGCTAAGAACACGAGTATATGTCTTTGTCGACCACATTTTGTCAATCCATAACTACCATAATTGTGTAAATATGATATAGTGAAGAATCAAGAATCCAGGATGTACTGAGAACGCCCAAATAATGTGAATGTTACTGTTAGGGATAACGTATGGCTATGGATAACAACCGAGAAAGTATAACATACTTATGATCCACAATTCAATGCAATCAAGGTGGTAAATGAGAAATTGATGAACACCAATATAGGTCCACAGTCTGAAGTATTTATGCCATGTGAAATCAGCAATGCTAGCACTGAAGTCTGAAAAACTGCCAGGTCTATAGACTCTACTGCCTGAACTGGGCAACCACCTTAAGATAAGATTGTCATGCAGTGAATAGTCTCATCATGGAGTGTTGGGAAACAAGAGATCAGATCTACTGTCAAAGGAGTGGGTTGCAGACGAATAATCAAATGTACCATTCACATATTATTTGATGAAAAGGTTGATCAAATCAATCAGAGAGTCACCAACATTAACAAGGTGACTAATATTATATTAATAGACAAGAGCAAGCTGGTGTGTTGTGCTAACAACAGGACACAATCGACTCGTAGGCCATACAATTGAAGATTTGCAACTCAGCGATGTGTGCATGCGGACAGATACCCTAGGCTGCAGAGCATACTCTACAGAACTACCCAAAATACAGAGACAAGTTCACTAGGCTAAAGAAACAACGTTAGAACAGTTACTCTTTAGACCTATATGTGAACTACAAAATATAGGAAAACGTTTACACAAGACAATACTGCAGATATTGGCATTATATTTTCAAACGAACGAAAAAAGAATCTGCAGTGTAATTATTTTCATTTATAACAAATATAAGTTTGCTAAGTGGATCTTATGTCTCCACTTCAACATAGATGACTTTCTATTTTTATAAAATCTTTTTTTTTCTCTTGATCAAATGGTGTCGGCCATATCTGTTTAAAGTTGATATTTTCTCAAATGTTTTCAGTAATTGCTGTCCTGTTCAAAATCATTTACAATGTACTATTATTCACAATTTGAAAGCAGATTGTTTATTATTTGAATCTCAAAGTTTACCTTTCTGTTTGCCAATGTCAGGATGTGCAAGTGATTGAAGAACGAAGGATGAGAAGATGTAGTCTGGACAGACTTTGTAGAAACAATAAGCACGTTTTAAATTCAATATCGATTTAGTCATCTTTGATAATATCGATTTAGTCATCTTTGATAACAAACAAAACACAAAGCACTAAACTTAGATCAAATTGGGAAAAGTTTGAAAATGGACGAAAACACTAATTAATAGAAAGTACCTTTGATCAGCATTTCATTTGGAAAATACAGATGGAGAGAAACCGGATGCATTTAGGGCAAAGAAGGTTCATCATGAAAAAACTAGCTGGAAAAACTTCTGGAGCAGATGAAAGTGTATATAAATGGCTGTAAACTGGGTATGTGAGATTCTAAAACCAAGCAATGCCAATCATGAAAGAGGCATGACGATCTCGTCATATTGGAGAGCTAGAAAAGATCACGCACTTACAACAATACAGGGCAGCAGACTCCGTCAATACTGCCCTGTCCAGAAGCAGAATAGACGGACATGTAGGATACACGTCACCAAGGCAATGGCAAAAGCCAGGAGGAGGCTACCCATCCTAAGAAAACTAAGTTGAAGCACACGAGAAACAAGCAGGAAAATACTTTGCAAATTGTACAAACATAGGATACAACCACACTGGAAAATAAGACAGCCGCCTAGTGTCCGACGGCAAACACGACATTACAAGAGTTGGATATGGGGTAAGGCCGGGTGCTTTGGATCATTATGGGAAGCATGAATTGTCTGTATTGGTGATGGAGAAAATGGGAAGGATGCAAGCGCTAAGAAAACGCAGAGACAGGAATGTACTAACACAGAAAGAAAAGCTCAACTGCATGCAGAGAATTCGGATGAAGGACAGATAACAACGATTTAGCAATGAGACGACTGAAAGGAAGCAGTTTTATGTGTAAGGTCGAACTTCTTCATATAAAAAAATATCAACCTACCTGAAGTTGATGTGCAGCCGGAAGTAGCTCGTACGTGCCAGAACAATCTCATTGTAGGGAGAGATAGAGAGATAGAGAGAGAGATAGAGAGAGATAGAGAGAGAGAGAATAAATCATGCCGAAGACGGATGTGTCGGACCGACAGGTGCAAGTATCGCAGTCAAGCTGTAAACTAGCGACACAACGCATTCCGTTCTCCGGACTACATCCTGCTACTTGCAAAAGGCTTAGTAGCCGGAGATTGAGAACGAACGTAGAAGAAGAAGAAGAAGAAGAAGAAGAAGAAGAGAAGAAACGACTACCATTCCTAATCCAAACAAAATTGAAAGCAATACTAGACAATGGTGGACAAGTTTGCAAAGTAGGACAGTTACCGTGTTCCCTGGATCAAGAATACAAGCAGTACCTCTGAGTTCCAGGTTACACAGACAGGTCATCTCAGAATACAGTACATAATCGAGGAGCAGGGGTGCACAAAATAACAACACATGTTAAGGCCCAGTTGAAGTACCAACTAGGAAATTGTGTAACACGTATTCCCCAGAAACCCATGCGATCAAGGTGGCAACTGAGAAATTGTTGAACACTAATCTCGGTCCACAACCTGTAGTATTTCTGACAGATTCAAAGTCAGTACTACATGCACTGAAGTCAAACATTGTCAGGCCTACAGACTTAACTGTCTAAACTGAGCAACCAGCGCAAGATTGTCATGCAGTGGAAACCATCTCTTTGTGAAATATCTGGAAACAAACATATCGACTGGCATAGGAGTGTTCTTCATGTCTGAGTACCTTTCACAGTATCCTCTAACAATGTCTTTAATCATCCCTATCTCACCATCTCCTTAACCATATATCGTCATCTCTCTTGCAGTATCCCCCTCCCCCCCCCACTATATCTCACCATCTCTCGCATACTATCTAACACCTGCTCTCAAAATCTCTCTTTAATCTGTGCCACGATCTCTCATGATATCTCTCTCAATATACCCCATCATCTATCTCTTTTAAACTATCGTTCATAATCTCTTTCCTTTTCTCTCATATCGGTTTTATTATCTCTGATCTTAACCTTCATTATCTCTCACTACCTCTCATCATCACTCTTTCATTATCTCTCACTATCTCTCATCTTCTCTCTTTCATTAAGTCTCACTATCTCTCATCTTCTCTCTTTCCTTATCTCTCTCTATCTCTCATCTTCTCTCTTTCATTAAGTCTCACTATCTCTCATCTTCTCTCTTTCCTTATCTCTCACTATCTCTCATCTTCTCTCTTTCATTAAGTCTCACTATCTCTCATCTTCTCTCTTTCATTATCTCTCTCTATCTCTCATCTTCTCTCTTTCATTAAGTCTCACTATCTCTCATCTTCTCTCTTTCCTTATCTCTCACTATCTCTCATCTTCTCTCTTTCATTAAGTCTCACTATCTCTCATCATCACTCTTTCATTCTCTAAACCTCTCTTTTTCATTATCTCTCATAACCATTTCATTCTTCTTCTTCTTCTTCTTCTTCTTCGTACGCAGTCAGACAGTAACCATTATTTTTTCGAAAAAAGCGGCGGTCATCCTGAGGCTGTGGACACTGCCATAGAGCTTGTCATGTGGTTCCACTGGTGATGGCCACATCTGCTCTCTCTGATCCTCGTATGTCGGGCAGTTCTGCAGCAGATGTTCAGCGGTCATTTTCCCGGCATCACACGGGCATTCGTCGGTTCCACCTATCTTCAATTTGTTGAATAGGTGGTACCTCAGTCTATTGTGGTAGAAGTCTGAAGACAATGACCTGCTCTCTTCTGTTCAACTGGTAATAGGCATCGTTTTTGGTGTAACCAGTATGTTCGGTTTCCCATTTGGTCATGTATCTGGCTTTGATAAGCCGTTTTGACTCTTCGTACGTCATACTGGTGTCTGTTTGTGGTAGTCTAGAGCCTTCTTTTGCAGTCTTCTTCTTCTTCTTCTTCTTCGTACCCAGTCAGACAGTAACCATTATTTTTTCGAAAAAAGAGGCGGTCATCCTGAGGCTGTCGCCACTGCCATAGAGCTTGTCTTGCAGTTCCACTGGTGATGGCCACATCTGCTCTCTCTGATCCTCGTATGTTGGGCAGTTCTGCAGCAGGTGTTCAGCGGTCATTTTACCAGTACCGCACGGGCATTCATCGGTACCACCTATCTTCAATTTGTTGAATAGGTGGTACCTCAGTCTATTGTGGCCAGTGCGAAGTCTGAAGACAACGACCTGCTCTCTTCGGTTCAACTGGTAATAGGCATCGTTTTTGGTGTAACCAGTATGTTCGGTTTCCCATTTGGTCATGTATCTGGCTTTGATAAGCCGTTTTGACTCTTCGTACGTCATACTAGTATCTGTTTGTGGTAGTCTTGCACCTTCTTTTGCCAGTCTGTCTGCCTCCTCGTTGCCTTGGATGTTGCAGTGTGATGGGACCCACTGTACAACTACCCCTTTTTTTTTGCTGGCACAGTTTGCAGAGTGCTGCTCTTAAGTCATTAAGCTCAGTGTTTTTCTGGCTTTTTAGCGCTGTGACTACGGCGAGAGCATCTGTAAGCAGGACTATATGGCTTTCATTTTCATTGTGTGTCACCATTTTTTCCACTGCCGCCCTCAGTGCCTCTGCCTCCGCTCTGAAATTGCTTGTGTACTTACCAGTAGCGAATGACAGTGTTATTTGTCTGCCATTTGCTAGGTTCAGGAATGCTCCTGCCCCTCCGTTCTGTGTAGTGTTTGTTACAGAACCGTCGGTGTATGCATGGGTCCAGTCCATGCTTGGGTAGCTTTTCCATATGAAGCTTAGGGTAGTATCTCTCCTTTCTTTTTTAGTCTGGCAGTTTTTGTTTCCAATACCTGGTATATTTTCTACCACCTCTGGAAATATATCCTGCCTCCAGGTAGGTTTTCGTACAGTAGTGATGGGTTTTGGTGTTGTTAGTGCGTTTATGGGATCTTCGTGCATCTTTGCTTTGGCTATTTCTGCAATGTTTCTCCGCTTTAGTTTCCCATTTCCCAAATTGTTTAGTCTCTGGTGCATTGGATGGTCAGTCAGTCTTCGGAGTTTCTCTGACTGCAGCTGGGCTCTGCAGTCTCTTCTATCGGTCATGGATTGAAGTTTTGTAATCTTTTCAAGTTCTACAATTGGCGTTGACTTCATGCCTCCTGTTATAACTCTCATGGCTTGGTTTTGAAGTTTGCTAACTTTATCGAAGTTCGCCTTTGCTGCTGTTGTCCATTTCACAATGCCATACTCGAGAACTGGTCTCACTCTTCCAGTGTATAGTTTCTTTAGTATGCCTTCGTCTGCTCCCCAGCTTGTGCCAGCAAGTTTCCTCATGATTGCCATTCTTTCTCTGGCTCTCGATCTGACTTTTCCATGTCATGCGCCGATCAAATGTGACTCCCAGATAGGTTGGGTTGTCGTTTGGCTGCAGGAATTTGCCATTTAAACTTAATTTGGTATTTTAGGGTTTTATTGAAAGCGAGAATATTGTGCATGTGGTTTTCTCCTCGTTTATTTTGACCAGCCATGAGTTCGCCCACTCTTCCAGCGATGTTAGGACCTGCTGCATCCGATTTCTTGCTATGGTGAGATTCTTTTCAGAGGTCCACATAGCCAGATCGTCTGCAAACATTGAGCTATGGACTCTCCTTGGTATATTCTCTGTAATGTCGTTTATATATACCAGGAAGAGTGTGGGTGACAGTACTCCCCCTTGGGGTACTCCCTGCTCGAGTGTCACCTTTTTGCTCATCTGCCCTTGTACTTGGACTCTGGCCGTTCTTTGTTTGAGGTAGTGGTTGATCCACTTGTACATTTTCCCACAAACATCACTTCTTCTTAGCTTGACTCTAAAGTCCGTCTTTCCAGACTTTGTCAAATGCCTTTTCCAGATCCACCCAAACAGCTACTGTGTGTTTCTGTGCCTGGTAGGCATCTTCTATTTCCTGGGCTATGAGGATGACCTGGTCCTCAGTGGATCTGTGCTGTCTAAAGCCGGCTTGCTGTGGAATTAGTATTCGTTTTTCTTCCAGATGCCACATCAGTCTGGTGTTTATCATACGTTCCATCAGCTTGCCGACACAGCTCAGTAGGCTGATGGGCCTGTATCCATTTGGATCTGTTTTGTCCTTTCCTGTTTTTGGTACTGGTACCAGTATTGCGTCTTTCCATGCCTGGGGTACAATTCCCCTTTTCCAGCTTTGGTTCAGGACCGATAGCAGTTTCCTCTTCGCTGTTTGGCCCAGCCCCATCAGCATTTCGCTTGTTATCCCGTCTTTTCCGGGAGATTTCCTTTTCTTTAATGTTCTCATAGCCTCTTCCATTTCGCTCATTGTTAATTTGGTCATCATGTGCTCTTCAGGTGCCGTATTGATGTTGTCGTGCCCCTTTAGCTCTTCGCTAATGTCTGTATGCTTATCTGCAGGGACCTCGATGTGGTTTGCTCTGGCATAGTGATCGACAAAAGCGTTTGCGGCTTTTTTACCTGTGAGCAAGTTTTCGCCCTGCTTGATGGTCATTTGTTTGTTTGACGGGGTTTCGTCGTTCATGGCTCTGACTAGCTTCCATAGCTTGTTCCCGTCTTTGTCCAGGTTTAGGCTTTCCGTTTTGTTTTTCCAGCTTTCTCTTGCTGTTTGCTTGAGAGTGTATTTGTATTTTGCCGTGGCGGCTTTGAGGGCGATGTTTGCCTCCATGAATTTTTCTCGCTCTGCCATGTTCCTAGCATTTGTTACTGCATCTTCCGCTTTCTGCAACTCATCATTCCAGTAGGGCTTATAGTTTTTCCTAGCTCCTCTTGGGATGGTTTCAGTGGCGGCTTGCATTATTGCCTTGCTTAGGCTTTTCACCATGGGCTTCATTTTGGTGTTTCGTGTGTTGATGGTTTCACACAGCCCATCTGTCAGGATTGCAAATCTGTCCCAGTCGACTCGTTTGTAATTCCAACGTGGGAGCGGTTTTTGTTTCCTGTGGGCCTACTTCCATATCAATGTCTAGCCTGATCGGCCTGTGGTCGCTACCTGCCAGTTGGTTTAGCACCTGGCGGTCTATTTTATGGTGTATGTCCTGTGTGGAGAAGGCCAAATCTGGAGTCGAGGTGGTATGCCATGTTCTAGAATAGAAACTAGGGCTATCCTCCGGCCTATTGATTAGGGAGAAATTTGTATCTATCTCCCAATCTTCCACTTCGTCACCTCTGCTGTCTGTGTCCGAGTACCATTTCATTCTATTTCATATATGCACCATCTATCTTTCATTATCTTTCCTCACTCTTTCATTATATCTCATAATCTCTAATAGTCTCTTTCGTTCTCTCTCATCATCTCAATCATTATCTCTCATAATTTCTTTCATTGTCTCAAATCATCTATCATCATCACTTTCACGATCTCTCATCTATTTCTCTTCCTCTTTCCTCATCTGTCATTATCTCTCATAATCTTTCTTTCATTATTTCTCATCATCTCTTTTTCTCACTTTCATTATCTGTCCTTCTCTATCATTCTCTCTCATCATATCTCTTTCATTCTTTTATCGTCTTTTTCATTATCATCCTCATCATCTATTTCGTTATCTGTCATGATATTTCATCATCTCTTTTATTATATATCATTCTAACTCATCCTTTCTCATCCTCACTTTTATTATTTCCCCTACTCTCATCTTCTCTCATTATCTCATTATAATTAATTCATTATCTATCATTCTCTCTTATCATCTCTCTTTCAATATCTCAGTATCTTTCATTATCTCTCTGTCATTGCCTCTCTCATCATCAATTTCATGATCGTTCATGATCTCTCATCGTTATCATGATATCATTATCTCTTATCCTGACTTCCATTCTCTCTCATCATCTCTCTTTCAATAACTCTCACCATTTGTCATCGTCTCTATTTCATTATCTCTCATCTCTCACTATCTTTATTTTATTATCTCTCATCCTCTTTTTTATAATTTATTTTCTCACCATCTCTTGCATCTTGCATCTCTTTCTGATCATCTCTAATTATCTCTCCCACTATCTCTCACACACTCTGTATGATTATCTCTAATTATTTCTCCCCCTATCTCTCACAAACTCTTTCTTATCATATCTAATTATCTCTCTCTCTCCAATGATCTGCCTGATCATCTCTAATTACCTCTCTCACTATCTCTCCAATGATTTCTGTTCATCTCTAATTGTCTCTCTCACTCTCTCCAATGATCTGCCTGATCATCTCTAATTACCTCTCTCACTATCTCTCCAATGATTTCTGTTCATCTCTAATTGTCTCTCTCACTCTCTCCAATGATCTGCCTGATCATCTCTAATTACCTCTCTCACTATCTCTCCAATGATTTCTCTTCATCTCTAATTGTCTCTCTCACTCTCTCCAATAATCAGCCTGATCATCTCTAATTCTTTCTCTCACTATCTCTCCCCAAATCTGTCCGATAATTTCTAATTACCTCTCTCACTATCTCTCCAATGATTTCTGTTCATCTCTAATTGTCTCTCTCACTCTCTCCAATAATCAGCCTGATCATCTCTAATTCTTTCTCTCACTATCTCTCCCCAAATCTGTCCGATAATTTCTAATTACCTCTCTCACTATCTCTCCAATGATTTCTGTTCATCTCTAATTGTCTCTCTCACTCTCTCCAATAATCAGCCTGATCATCTCTAATTCTTTCTCTCACTATCTCTCCCCAAATCTGTCCGATAATTTCTAATTACCTCTCTAATCCTATCTCTTTCACTATCTCTTTCTCCCAATTTCCTCCTCTCAATATCTAATTCCATCTCTCATGTCGCTGCTATTTAATCTCTCTCAACATTTTCAACGACTCCTTCCATCTTTTATTTATCACCGCTCTTTTTGTCTTTGCCGTCTCTTTCTCATTATCGTTCAGTATATTTCTAAACTCCTTTCTCACCATCTCTGTGACCTCCTCTCTCACAATCTCTGTGACCTCCTCTCTCACCATCTCTGTGACCTCCTCTCTCACCATCTCTGTGACCTCCTCTCTCACCATCTCTGTGACCTCCTCTCTCACCAACTCTGTGACCTCCTCTCTCACCATCTCTGTGACCTCCTCTCTCACCATCTCTGTGACCTCCTCTCTCACCATCTCTGTGACCTCCTCTCTCACTATCTCTGTGACCTCCTCTCTCACCAACTCTGTGACCTCCTCTCTCACAATCTCTGTGACCTCCTCTCTCTCACCATCTCTGTGACCTCCTCTCTCACAATCTCTGTGACCTCCTCTCTCTCACCATCTCTGTGACCTCCTCTCTCACTATCTCTGTGACCCCCTCTCTCACCAACTCTGTGACCTCCTCTCTCACAATCTCTGTGACCTCCTCTCTCTCACCATCTCTGTGACCTCCTCTCTCACAATCTCTGTGATCTCCTCTCTCTCACCATCTCTGTGACCTCCTCTCTCTCACCATCTATGTGACCTCCTCTCTTTCACCATCTCTGTGACCTCATCTCTCACCATCTCTCACCATTTCTCTCACAATCTCTGTGATCTTCTCTCTCTCACCATCTCTGTGACCTCCTCTCTCTCTCATTATCTTTGTGACCTCCTCTCTCACCATCTCTACAACCTCCTCTCTCTCACCATATCTCTGGCCTCATCTCTCACCATCTCTGTGACATCATCTCTCACTATCTCCCTGACCTCTCTCTCTCTCACCATCTCTGTGACCTGCTCTCACCATCTTCTGACCTCTCTCTCACCATCTCTGTGACCTAATCTCTCACCATCTCTCTCACAATCTCTTTCGCCAACTGCTCACTACATCCGTCACCATCTCTCATCACCTGTCCCAATTTATCATCGTCTCAGACATTAACTCTCACCATCTCACTCACCACGACTCACAATCTCTCACCATCCTACTCACCACGGAACATCATATATCACCATCTCACCCACCATCTAACTGGCCATCTCTTTCAATTTCTCTCATAATCTCTCACAATCCCACTCACTATGTCATGCATTGTCTTACCATCTCACTCACCGCGTCACACGATTTCTCATCCTCTCACTCACCCCATCACACCACCTTTCACCATCTCTCTCAGCATCTCCCTTACCCCCCCCCCCCCACCATTCTCACCATATATCTCATAAACTCTTCACCCCGTCACACCATCTCTCGCCATCTCTCTCACCATCTCTCTCACCATCCTTCTCACCATCTCTCTCACCATCTTTCTCACCATCTCTCTCACCATCTCCTCACCCCGTCACACCATTTCTCACCATCTCTCCAACCAACTCTATGACCGCCTCTCTGACAATCTCTCTCATTATCTCTCTCACCATCTCTCCCATCACACCATCTCTCCTCATCCCCTCACCCAGTCACTCCATCTCTCACCACCTCTCACCATATCTCTCATCATCTCACTCACCATCTTACTTCCGGTCACACCATCTCTCTCAACATCTCACTCATCCCGTCACATCATCTCTTCCCATCTCTCTCACCATCTCACTCACCCCATCACACCATCCCACTCACCATCTCACTCCCCGTCACACCATCTCTCTCGCCATCGCACTCCCGGTCTCACAATCTCTCTCACCATCTCAATCACTCCGTCACATCATCTCTCTCACCATCTCTTTCACTCACCCAGCAACACCATCTCACTCACCCAGCTACACCATCTCTCATTATCTCACTCACCCAACCACACCATCTCAACCCTTCCCCTCCGTCACACCATCTCACTCCCCCCGTCACACCATCTCTCTCCCCATCTCACTCACCCAGTCACACCATCTCTCTCCCCATCTCACTCCCCCAGCCACACCATCTCTCATCATCTCACTCACCCAGCCACACCATATCTCTCCCCATCTCACTCACCCCGACACACTATCTTTCATCATGTCACTCACCATCTCACAAATATCAAAATTCATACATATATATGTGTGTATATGTGTGTTTGCGCGCGCGCGTGTGTGTGAGGGTCTATGAGTGTATGCATAAGTGTGTGTGTGTGTGTTAGTGTGTATGAGTGAGAGTGTATGTGTGTGTGTTTGAAAATCTTGTTTTCGGTTACCTGTTGTTTGATAATCAGAATATGGCATTCTCCCCCCAGTTGTTTGTTTCGTCTGCCAGACCCCTTCGATCTATTCGGAGCCCGTCCCTCAATCCCATTTCCTAACATTCCTCATTACTCACTTTGAGTTTTCTTTCTTAACGTCAGAACCACCTCCAAGTTTCGGAAATGAAACTCGTCTCCTCTGGTTCAACCCGGCCCAGCACAGGAAGTGGGCTTGGCGGGTCCATTGTCCGAGGTCACACAGCATAACTTTATTAAGGGGAGGCTAGAAATTCATAACTTCCAATTCGATGTCGTCAATCAGAGCTCACTCACAATTAGAGTACATCCCTCATGCACGTGCGACTATTATCAAGCTGTTTGTTGATGGAGACCCAAATGGATAAGACATTGGAGTGCTCGCGGCAGTTCGTCATATCACAAACCATTGTCAACTCAAGAGTTGTACGGAGCATGAGGAATTACACCATCCACACCTGGGCAGGCCGTACTGATGAAGGGAGAGGTCCTGTGCGGATGTTTCGGCTAATGTTTCACATACAAATGTCAGACTATGAAGGCACACAATTGAGGATGTAAACAGGAGAGACCTTTAAATATAAAGGTGTTTTATGATAGATATTCGTAGATAAATATAAATCTGTCTTTACGTTTAGAAAACAGGCAAAATAGTTCAGGAATGGCACAAATAAGTTTGTTCGAAACTGATCCTTTTTCTTCTTCGTTCGATCTCAAACTTCCGCTACCAAACCCCGAAAAAGGCGTTGCTGGTAGCAGGATGTTGTCCAAGGAACGGAATGCGTTGTGTCATAGTTTACATCTTGACTGCGATATTTGCACTTTTCGGTCCGACACATCCGACTTTAGCAGGTATTTTTGAGTACCCGGTTTATCTTCCCTCTTCGACTATTCTCCTTAGCCAGTCTGCCTGTTGCAGCCTGTTTTCTAGGATCACTGCGTTGAGGTTTATAAGGATCCTGGCCGCTCTGGTTCCTTGACCCTGACGCTAGCAGTCAGCTATGGGTCGCTGACCCTGACGCTAGCAATAAGCTATGGGTCGCTGATCCTGACGCTATTAGTTAGCTATGAGTCGCTGACCCTGACGCTAGCAATAAGCTATGGGTCGCTGGCCCTGACGCTAGGAGTCAGCTATCTGTCGCTGACTTTGAAGCTAGCAATCAGCTATGGGTCGCTGGCCTTGACGCTAACGGTTAGCTAAGGGTCGCTGACGCTAGCAGTCAACTATGGGTCGCTGGCCCTGACGCTAGAAGTCAGCTATAAGTCGTTGAATCTGGCGCTAGCTGTCAGCTATGGGTCGCTGGCCCTGACGCTAGCAGTCAGCTATGGGTCGCTGGCTCTGACGCTATCAGTCAGCTATGGGTCGCTGGCCCTGACGCTATCAGTCAGCTATGGGTCGCTGGCCCTGACGTAAGCAGTCAGCTACAGTCAGCTATGGGTCGCTGGCCCTGACGCTAGCAGTCAGCTATGGGTAGCTGGCCCTGACGCTGCAGTCCTGCACTGCTCAGCACTTTGGTCCGTGAACTGATCCAATTTTGGAACGTTTGAGTAGAATAGTGCTAATGGTAATTCTCACAGTAAAGATATCAAGTTAGATTTTGTTACCGACACGCTGTAGTTGATCCTGCTGTAAATACTTAACTTAACTCACTGTCTTTATACTGGTCTTAGAAGACTCTGCAGAGTCTGTATACAACCAGTTTCTAAGATGGCAGTTTAATAGACTCAACAGTAGAGCTAAGTTGACCAGTAGCCAGTTAGGGGGTCATCTATAGCTGATCTTAATAAACCGTCTGGGGGAAGTTACAAATTTTAAAACTAGAATTTTGACTTTTCTCCATCCGAGGCGGACACCTTACTTCGAGACCACTGCGTCCCCCACCTGAGGCTGACACCTTACCTCGAGACCACTGAGTCCCCCACCCGAGGCGGACACCTTACCCCCAGACCACTGAGACTCTCACCCGAGGCGGACACCTTACTTCGAGACCACTGAGATAAATTCATAGATACATTTCATTGAAGCAAAGCTGCGTGGAAGGGAACTGTCCACTACGCTTCATAAAAAATCTGAGGCTTAATACAGTAAAATCTTACACACAGCATCTCCGACAGCAATGCGACTACCATTGTCTGTCTACCCTACGGTAGATGTGCGCTGGTTGTAACTGGTCTTCAAAAGATTGTTCTATTTCTCATGTAGAAGTGATAGATAGAAATCTCTGCTTAAGCTATTAGTACAGTGAACGATTACTACAGCTCTCAGACTAAGCAATGAATGCAGATCACGAATATAACAGCCCTCAGAGTCAACATAAGTACAAGAGCCATCGCTCACAGTCAGCAGATAATCAGGCTAATTGTCACTCCATCAGGCAGTGACATGTTGTCCCAATGGCCAAACTTTAACTGCAGGTCGCAGACAGAAACTCGCGTGGATTCATTGGCCATACACAATCACGTGCTATTATTTTGTATCGTCATTGTTGTAATCACACATCGATACTGACAGTTATCATGTAGTCACGTTCCAGTTATCGTGTAGTCACGTTACCAGTTATCATATAGTCAGGTCACCAGTTATCATATATTCAAGTCACCAGTTATCATATAGTCACGTTACCAGTTATCATATAGTCACGTACCAGTTATCATATAGTCACTTATACTTAACTTAATGTCTTTATACTGGTTTAGAAGACTCTGCAGAGTATGTATACAACCAGTTTCATTTACATGTCCTTGCTCTAAAAACTATGCGCATCCAATCTATTCTTAAATGCTTTAATTGTCCCTGCCTCCCCTACTTCCTGTGGCAATGTATTCCAGGCATTCACCACTCTATGACTAAAAAAATATTTCCTAATACCTAATCTGGACCTTTCTTTAGTTAATTTGTACATATGCCCTCTTGTATGTGGTTGTATAAAAAAAAACACACTTGTTATAGTCTAATTTATCCGTTTCTTTGATTAACTTTTAAACCTGTATTAAGTCACCTCGAATTTTTCTCTTTTCTAGACAATATAGGCCGACTTTTCTAAGACTTTCCTCATAACTGTAAGTCTGGAATCCCATTATTAGCTTTGTCGCTCTTGTTTTGTTTCTTTTCCAAGATGTTTATATAACCTATACGAGTTATCATAAAGTCACGTGACCAGTCAACATATTGTGATGCGAACAGTTACAACATTTGTCCATCGCCAGCGAACATTGCGATATCATCATAAGCTGTGAGTCTTGATCTCAGCTGACTGTAAAGTCCAAGCCTGGAGCGCCAGACCCAGCTGCCCTTTGGACCCACATGTCAGGTGTCGGCTGTGGGTTCGTCGTGCGTTCTGTTCTTTCGAACAGCGGCGTTTTCTCTGTGTCTTGACGGTGATATTCCGCTGGTAGATCTGAGCACCTTGTGGGATGCTAGCAGGCCACGCGTCTACCAGGAGGTTACATCACTGTTGAAGCTCGTCAGATACGTATTTAAAGCGTCTCAACAGGGTTAATTCTGAGAGCTTAACCCTCACCTCAAAGATAGCGTGGACATGTTCTGAACTCACCGTGCAAACGGCTCTTTGGTTTGAAATGGATCTCATCCGACATGCGGACATAATGTCTCGTCCATCATATCTTGGCTTTTGCAGAAGTGCACACGAATTAATTGCGTGGCATGTCTGCTATACACTTTCCATGTTTCGCAGGCATGCAAAAGAGTGCTTACCACTACAGCACGATAAACTTTTACCTTGGTGGTGACAGTGAAGCATTGTCGGTTCCATGTATTCTATTGTAGTCTGTCAATTTCAAAGCTTGCTCTTGTCCTCCTGTAGTTTACATCAGTCCATATTCGCTTCTCTAGTTCTGGTCATGTTTAGGTAGGGGAAGCTATCGCCTGCCCGGCGGCATTGGTTTTGTGAAGGGATGATTGGATGACTGCTTGACTTCCCAGGAGCAGCCTGGAAGAATACCTCAGGTTCCTAGTGTTGATTGTAAGACCAAACTAGTGCCCGCCACCGACTCCCTGGGAATAATCCCCATTCAGGATAACTTGTTAGGGGTCGAACAAGACTCGGGTCAGAAGATTGGCATGAGAGGTATTCCATTGCAGTAATAAAAAATATGACAATTTCCTGTTCGCTTGTACAAGTGGACAATGGAGACATCTTTTAGGTTTTGAGGTATCTGGACGTGAACCCAAATTGAGCGGAGCAGGTCTTTCAGCCATTAAAGCAGGATAGGACCACCTGATTAGAAAACTTCAGCAAACAGAGCATCCGTCGCAGGTGCCTTGCAGCTAGACATTTATCCGATTGTTTACTTGACTTCATCAATGATGGACGTTTGTTGAGCCATCGGTGGTCGGGACTAGTGACACTCGTGCTATGGGATGCTTGCTGAGACAAAGGAATGTTTGAACATTCATCTAACGTGCTTCTCGTGCGCTCAAGAATCAGGCCCTTGTCCGGCAGTAGTGACGTGTTATCAGAAGTGGACATGAGATGCTTGATTGGATTATGGACCATAGGCTGCAGCCGGTGCATGGCAGAGTCCATTGCGATCATTCGTATATGCATATTTATGGATTTCATATGCTTTATTGATGAGTTAGACGTCTAAAATAGTTTTGGTCTATTCTTCACATATTCGTAAAGGCTGCCATGTTGAATGCTGTAGAGGGATCATATTGGTGGTGCTTGCCAGCCATCAAGACCTGGATACTTAAATTGTTTTTGTCAAAAAAGTAGGGATCCTTCTGTGTAATGTGGCGCAGAATCTCTGAAGCGGCAAGTACGCTGTCTCTTTCGGGGTGGCCCATTTGTCCTCTGCTTTAGATTAACATAACTGTTCATTCTACAGCAGAATGTCCAGAAAAACATGAAAACTGACTGCAGTTTTGAGATTCTAAAAAGTAAAGTGGAAATTCAGCAGAATTAACCGCTGGTTGGAAATGGAGTTTTTGAAGACTAGATTGTAATTAGCCGCAGTCTGTGAGAAGTGGGGTGACTTGTGCCCTTCCTACTAAGCCTCTTTAAAAGTCGCCAAACTTCATGATGTCTCATGGGCTCTATGTGAAGGCTAATCAGTCTTATTGAAATTGCTATGACAAATATTCAGATACAGGCATCACATTGAACGACGAGGCGAGCTTTGGTATTGACCCATGTTACACCTGGAGCAAACATGCGAATCAAGCAATAAACAAACTGTGATCATAATTGTCATCAACATCACTGTATCATTACCATCATTATAGATAATCACATCATTACCAACATTACAGATAATCACATCATTGCCACCGTTATAGATAATCACATCATTATCAACATTATAGATAATCACATCATTGCCACCGTTATAGATAATCACATCATTACCAACATTACAGATAATCACATCATTGCCAACATTATAGATAATCACATCATTGCCAACATTATAATCACATCATTATCAACATTATAGATAATCACATCATTACCAACATTAAAGAAAATCACATCATTACCAACATTACAGATAATCACATCATTACCATCATTACAGATAATCACATTATTACTAACATTACATCATCTTTAAAGTCAGCAATTAACCATGAAACGACCATGCTTAATTACATTGCTAGAGGAGTGAGCGGAGTGCGACGTGGGAGTGCGACGTGGGAGTGCGACGTGGGAGTGCGACATTTGAGTGGTAATTCTTTAATTAGGTTTTTGGTTTTCTTTCTCCTTGCGAGGTTGTCGTTTTACTTCTCCGTGATGCAAGAGCTTCTTCCCACCCATCATGATGTGACTCTTCATGGTGCGTCTCCTCTGGGATCTGTCTGCAAATTCGTCTTCCAAGGGTGTCAGGCTGATGCCTAGTGCCTTCATGTCACATATCTTTGAAACTCAGCTGTGGTCAGCAGACGGTTCATTCAGTCCTCCGCCAACCGTCCATAAAGGATATATTTGGGGAAGCGATCACCTTCCATGAGACAAACATGACCAAGCCAGCGTAGACTTCGCTGATTAAGAGTGTGCATGCTTTGGAGACTGGTGCGAGAGTGCAGCTCTTGCACGTCACTATGTCCATCAATGTAATTTAAAGAGCGGATCGTAGGCGCTTTAGATGGAAGGTGTTAATCCTGAGCTTTTGTTTGTCATGGGTTACCCAAGTGTCGCAGCCATATTGGAGCGTATTTACGACACATGCATTGTAAACCATGGGATTGGTTTATGATTTCCCCAAAACATCCGTTGTGAGACGCAAATGTCTATTTCTGAGACAAGAGAGAGCTTGGCGTCGATTATGGATCCCACGTATACGAACTGGTGCACAACTACCATTTTAAAATGATGTTCAGACGAGCTGGTGGTGTGTCCACTCTCTGTGCCAGCACATTTGCTTTATTGAAACTGATTATGAGACCAAAAATCTGTGCCCGCCTGGCAGAAGCGATATATCAAACTCTCGTTCCTGCTGACTGTGGCTGAAAAATACAACGAAAATCAAATCTCACTTATTTTCGTTATGGCATTTTATCAAGGTTAAACAGTTGACCATTCGACAGCTGACCGTTCGACCTAGTGTGAAGTCAGATGTTTTTCCTCTCCATTTGCGTTACCAAATGCACGCTTCAGTAGCAGACCAAAGAAGAATCGAAACAGTGTCGAGGACCAGGAAGCAGTCTTACTGCCAACACCCACTCATTGTAATATGATATTCTTAAACTGTCAAGTAAAATGCCTGATTCTGCTCGTGTGATTGTTCCTGAGGTTGCTGAAGCGAACAAAAGCGCCAATGGTTGATTTCCAGACCTGAATCTACACCGTGACTCCAAATACAGGCTTAATTCAACTTTGTCTACAACACCGAGCAGACAGACGTCTCGATAATTATTACAGTCACTTCTATCGCCTTAATTTTGGTGTAATGTTACAATCGGTGCCTTTCTCATATCGCAAGATATAATAAACTGGTTCCAGCCCTGGCATAACACCATATAAAAAGTTATTGGGCAGCGATGATGACCACACCATCAGACGGCTGGGTCCCAATAATGGATGAATTATAGTGAGCAAGAATATGATCTGGTTATCAATCTCACTCTTATCTCGAGCTACATTGAATCAGTGGCAAGTCTATTGGTTGAGACGACTGGAGGTAAGTCGGGATGCTGTCACTCTGGCCTTACCTCCCGTGAGACCAGGGGTAGCTTGCAACTTGCCAGATTTGACCGTCAACCATTTCCGTTCATTACTGTGAGAGCCTTAACCTCTAGACTTAATCGAACGATGCATAATTTACAGCGGCTGAAATAGTGCACCCATACAGAGCTTGATCAAATTGGGTGGGATCATGTCGCTACCTGATACTCTGCTCGCAGCCAAGCTGCCAATGACATTACAACCTTCTAGAGATGCCCAGATCGCCTGTACTGTGATTGCTTGTGGCATCGTGAAGGGCTGCGAGATGAACGACATTATAATACGAGTAGAGCTCAGAATAATGCTTTACCCGTCGCTTCACCTCATCGCTCCACCCCATCGCTCCACCCCATCGCTCCACCCATCACTCCACCCATCGTTCCATCCATCGCTTCATCCATCGCTCTATCTGCTTTCCTTTGTCTGTTATTTTGTCGCAGTGATGGTTTTGAGTGCTGCAATGTTTCTACTGACATTATCAGTCGTTTCCTTGATACCATCATACGTTGCCTGATGTCACTTTCTTGTGCTGCAGTGTAAATGTTTTCAGTGAGATGTAGCCAGTACTTATTTGTTGAAGGTGCCTTCTGGTGGACTTGCAGGTGTGTAAAGTGTCTGAATTTGGAAGGTCGTTGTATTTAAAACAGCGTGCTTGGCTTCAATTGGACTTCAACGATGGGTGTCAATCATTTCTTCAAAACAATCATCTGGTTTGACAGTTCTTCCGAAGGTAGCAAGTGCAGTGCTATGGATGGCTTTCCGGATATGTTCCAAGGTCTCTGTAACCATGGTGCAACGGTGCGGGATATTGGAAGTTTCCTCAAAATTTTGTTATTATTACTATTGCTACGGCAGGATCCGACATTCTACTTTTGTCGATTCCTGCTTATCTGTTTCTAGTGTTGTCGAACTTCCTTGACTGCAGTCTGCACTATGGTAGAATCGCATGAGGAGCACACGATTAAACAGAGTTCTTCGGACATGACTCAGATCCAACTGGTGCCAGTACTTTGATCGTGGGTGAATCCACGATACTTTATGTGAGAGCTTTGTCTGAAAATAGGAGTTCATCTCACAGAGTTCATGATAAACACAGTACTATAAGAACAGTTGGTCTTTTCAACTCACTTTGCTGACTACAAATTAGCCATGACATGATGGCCTCAAATTGTAATCAGCGCCCACTCTATCGTTGAAGTCACCTAGTACAATAAGTTGTTCTTGCCTATGCCTACTCCTAACAACTTTTGATAAATTCTCGTAGAACTCATCTTTGCCTTTAGATGTGAAGTACAATGTCGGTGCATAGGCAATGACAAGAGTGATGGGACCTACGATTCATGGAGACGAAGTGTAATCAGGCGCTCTGAATCATTTTTGCCTGGTTGAACCATGTCTAAGACATTTTCATTGCCAAATCTATTCCTTGGTTTCTCTTTTCGTTGGGGTTTTCCTTGCCCCTTATTGGCCATTAGTCCGCTAACCGAGTTTCTTGAAGTGCTGTAATGTCCTATCGAGTTAAAAAAATGCATTCTTAATAACGCGTGTCTTTCTGATATCATTTGTATCATGCATGTTTTCAGACAGTTCAGTCCACATGGTACCGACTTTCTGATATCACTTGTATAATGCATGTTTTCAGACAGTTCAGTCCACATGGTACCGACTTTCTGATATCACTTGTATCATGCATGTTTTCAGACAGTTCAGTCCACATGGAACCGACTTTCTGATATCACTTGTATCAAGCTGGTTATCAGATAGTCCAGTCAGCATGGTACCGACTTTCTGACATCCCAGTTTTTCTGCTGATGGATGTGTTGTGTTGATACCGCAGGGAGAAGACGGAGGCCTATCCAGGTCACACGAATGCGTATCTTTCTATGGAGAACAAGCTGTTGCCCGTGCAGAAGGTCCACCCGTCCCCCCCCCCCCCCCCCCCCCACTTAACCTGGAATTACCGACATCACAGGAGTTGCCAGAAAAGCGACGAAACCACAAGTAGACCGCCTTAGGGACCACAGTGCCAGACTTTCTCCACATAAATATTTCCCGTGAACAGGTAGGCTATAAGGTGGTGGAGCACAAGAATAGAAGTGTCGATCACATCGCGGTAACAATGTCAACAGACCAAGTGTGGTGTCCCCTGTAATCATCGCCAAGGACAAACTACTCTTCTGTTTTCTCACGTCCGAGATAGACACCAGCATATGGTCCTCTAGTAAATAACAGAATCTCCATATATAGCTGAAACTCGCGCTCATTTTGATTCACACTTTCCCTGGCGCGAAACCGGAGATGAGATTCACGTTGGTGCTGGGGAGAGACAATATCACGTTTGTGCTGGGGAGAGACAATATCACGTTGGTGCTGGGGAGAGACAATATCACGATGGTGTTGGGGAGAGACAATATCACGTTGGTGCTGGGGAGAGACAATATCACGTTGGTGCTGGGGAAAGACAATATCACGTTGGTGCTGGGGAGAGACAATATCACGTTGGTGGAGTGGGCTTTATTATTACTAAACACCAAGCACCATTTGGTCATTCTGTTGAGATTATCAGCTCCAGAATAGCGATACTCAAGCTGAAAGTGTATGACCAAGCTAAGCCACTCACAAGCTCCAGAATAGCAATACTCAAGCTGAAAGTGTATGACCAAGTTAAGCCACTCACCAGCTCCAGAATAGCAACACTCAAGCTGAAAGTGTATGACCAAGCTAAGCCGCTCACCAGCTCCAGAATAGCAATACTCAAGCTGAAAGTGTATGACCAAGTTAAGCCACTCACCAGCTCCAGAATAGCAACACTCAAGCTGAAAGTGTATGACCAAGCTAAGCCACTCACCAGCTCCAGAATAGCAATAATCAAGCTGAAAGTGTATGACCAAGTTAAGCCACTCACCAGCTCCAGAATAGCAATACTCAAGCTGAAAGTGTATGACCATGTTAAGCCACTCACCAGCTCCAGAATAGCAACACTCAAGCTGAAAGTGTATGACCAAGCTAAGCCACTCACCAGCTCCAGAATAGCAATACTCAAGCTGAAAGTGTATGACCAAGTTAAGCCACTCACCAGCTCCAGAATAGCAACACTCAAGCTGAAAGTGTATGACCAAGTTAAGCCACTCACCAGCTCCAGAATAGCAACACTCAAGCTGAAAGTGTATGACCAAGCTAAGCCACTCACCAGCTCCAGAATAGCAACACTCAAGCTGAAAGTGTATGACCAAGCTAAGCCACTCACCAGCTCCAGAAAAGCAACACTCAAGCTGAATGTGTTTGACCAAGCTAAGCCACTCACCAGCTCCAGAATAGCAATACTCAAGCTGAAAGTGTATGACCAAGTTAAGCCACTCACCAGCTCCAGAATAGCAACACTCAAGCTGAAAGTGTATGACCAAGTTAAGCCACTCATTCTCCTCCAGTGCCATGCACCCCACAGCGGATATACAGATGACGACATTGAATATTTCTATGAGCTGCTTGAAACTCATTTACGACAACCAGCGTACAAAATCGTTGTCATTGAGGACTTTAAGGCGAGAGTTCGGCGTATGCAGACAGGCGTACGTTACATCGGCACCTCCCCCGACGACATACAAAATATGAGGGGTGAGCGCATGGCTGTCTTTGTCTAAATACGGAAGCTTCATATAAACACCTACCTAGAACAGCTGGCTGGGGATATGGATCTGGCACTTCCCGAACTGGGAAACCAAAGCGGACTATCTGCCCAGTGACGACATCAAGTTTGTTACAAATGTGGAGGTGCTGCATCGTCTGGATATAAACACCTACCACAGACCCATAAGGGCAACCTTAAACATGGACCCACTACACCACGAAAGATGTTTCCTGATCCCAACAATGCTGGATGATGCTATGCTGTCAGAGAAAATTCTACAAGAGGATTTGAGGTGCGTGGGATCTCCTACCTGTCACCTAAAACAGGTCACTGAAAAGCTGAAATAGCATCACTGCGGCTAAAGTACCCTAAGCGGCAACAGACAGTCGGATTAGCGAAGAAGACACCCTAAAACTTCTGCATACGAGAGGAAGGCTGAAACAGAATGGCATGCACAACATCCTCGAGTTAGGCGAGGAAGCTGGCCAGAAACAGACTAAAAGAGAACTATGAACAGCATACTCCGAGCAAAATGATCAGAGCAGATGAGATAATAGACATAATAAAATGTCGAAAAAGCATTCTCCAATCAAAAAGTATTTTGACTGCTCTAAAAAATGCAGATGATGTCAGCTCGAAGGATAGAGCAGAAATTTAGGCAAATTGTCATTTGTTAAACACCGGCCTCTTTGCATCAAACGCGATAGTCACCAAATTGACACCAAACTACAGATTTGTGCCGCTACCTTCAGATCGAAACAGACGAGGTCGTCATGTAATGAAACAACTAAAATCATGTAGAGCCTCATGACAAGACGGAATCTCAAATACGTAATCCAGGTAGACGGGGACACACTTTCTCGGCATTCAATTAACTTTGCTCAACATCTGTATGAATGAATGTCAAATCCCGGACCAATGGAAAACGCCATTCTAATCCATACAAAGAACGACTAGAAAAACCTGGCAAATGACCGCCCGATCTGTCTACTATCCTCCTTTTATAAACTCGTCACCAGAGAGATCGCCAACCGTATACAGAAGCTACTAGATGAGAACCGACAACGAGAGCAGGCAGGTTTCAGGAAAGGTTTGTCAATCACTGATCATATCCACAGAGTCAACCAATTAATGGAGAGGGCGCATGAAGTAGAGGTGTATTTATGCCTAATGTTCGTAGATTAGGAGAAGGCTTTCAATAGCATCGAAATAACTGCGGTGCTAAATGCCTTGAGAAATCAGGGAATTACAGAAAAATACGCTCAATATAACGGATATCACCCTTTTCTATAGACCGATCTCCATATCGATACAACGTGGCGTCCGACAGGGTGATACAACGTGGCGTCCGACATATTTATTATTCATATTTCAACTCACTGTTTTGCTCGGGCAAAATTCAAGTTAAAAATCTACTCAAATTATTCTAGGGATATTCGCCCCACAGAGAATATGCCGCTAGTAGGGAACTGTGTGGCTATAACTTCAGGTCTTGGTTATGTGGTTAGCGGAGCGGCTTAGATGGCGCCTGACAGACTGCGGGTCTACCTTGCTCTAATTTACGCTTTCTCCTCCACCATCATCGCTTGCGATGGGCAACTAACTAACTAACTAACTAACTAACTAACTAACTAACTAACTAGGTAGCCAGGTAGGGCGCAGGCGTCAGAGGGGCACAGAGCGTTAGAGAGTCAGTCTATTAGGCACTCAGTGTGTTACAGAGTCAGTGTGTTAGAGAGTCAGTGTATTAGGAGTGTGAGACACCAAAACAGTGAGTAGAAATATGAGAAACAAGCCGGGTCACTGTTTACATCTCTAACAATGCTGTCAAACTGGTGAGAATTGATGCCATCAAAAATGTTGAATAATTGAGGTAAGAGGGAGGGAAGGGGGTGGAGTGGGGAGAAGTAAGTACTTGTCTAGGGTCGAAATTAGTCTGGTCCCGGTCCTGCCTGCATCGTTATCATGTTGTAATCAGCATTAACATCGTTATCACTTTTATCGTTATCACCATGACTACCATCATCATTGCGATCACCAACACCACCAACAACATCATGATCATCGGTATCAACACCAACAACAACATTGTTATTGCCACCATCTCCACCAACATCACCAGCGTTACTGTCACCAGCAACCTCTTTATCATCATTAACTGCATCATCATCGTCATCACTTTTATGTCTACCATCGTCACAACGTACTCGGATTCTCATAGCACGGAAATGTAAGGAACAATTTGCAAAAGTCTCTAGCTGGTCAGTCTGGAACATTGTAACTTTTGCTAACACACACACACACACACGCACACAAACACACACAAATGTTTACAAACACACTTTTGCTCCATTATATTAAAAAAAAAATTACAAGCAAACAAAAACTTGAAATTCATCTTTGCCCGGAACATCAATATCATCATCATCATCATGATAACCTTCACTATCATCATGAATATGACCGTCTTGTAACTACAGTCGCAGTGTTTGTTCATCTGTTGATGCCTTGGTGCCGGTGGCCCATTTTTCACGAGATCGTCAGGTCAAACAGGCCAGAACTAAGTTTGCCAGGACGTGGTCGGATGTGCAGACCGAAGTGAAGTTTACAGACCCCCGCATCCTGCCAGACTGGCTTGATGGATTGCAGAAGAGCAGCTCTATTGACTACTTCATGTGTTTGTGCTAGTTTCAGTTAGCACACGTGACTTTGTTTGTTTACTTTTGTATGACCGACTGCGTAGCACGCTGTTTTTAGGAATTGAGGTTGATGACTCTTTTTTTGTGTGTGTATTCAGTATAATCAGGGGTACACTGTTTTAATGTGTGTATGTAGGCAAGGTATTACCCATGTTCGCGCGCTTACTCTTTGTATGTTGGTAAAATGGCACAATATGATTTATGAAGGCGTGATGTTAGTGGATTTCTGCCTGTTTGTGTATAATGTGAAACGACTACAAGTCTGTTTATTGTGGATGTACAATAGGTGATGGTTGAGCACCAGAAACACATCTAGTCTAGCATTCTTCCAAATACCTGGCTAAGTGTGCTTGACCTGTGAGTTTGAGAGAAATCCATATCAAACCATCCCCATATACAATATGTATAATCAATACTATTTAAAGATAAAATTGTGGGTTTACTGTTTCTGTTAAAGTGGTGTATTTTAACGCGGTATATCTTCTTGTTCTTTGCGTTCGGTTTCGCATGATTGTTTTATGAAACCAGATGGGCCGCCTCCATGAAGTGACACGTCAGTCGCAGGTCCTCAATGGTTCCCCGCAGTTTGTCTTGTGTTTCTTTCTTCGGGCCAAGTCTTCTCACGTGGGCTTTGGTGCAGTGGACATGTTTGCAGGATATGTTCTGGAGTCTGGGGTCCTGTCTGACATGTGCATTGTGCAGTCTGTGCTGCTTTAATTTTATGAATATGTGCATTTAGTCTGCAATGACCTTTTCTAAGGAAGAAAATTGTGGTATACTATTTCCTATTCAGTCTATTGTTTGGGTCCTGTGGGTATGTGCTGTTTCTTTTATCTATCCACAACTGTTTATATATTTTTTTGAATGTGTGCCCTCACTTATGGCAGTGATATTGGGTGAGTGAATTGTTCTCTTTGTCTTCTCTCCCTGGCCAGTCTGTCCGCCCATTCATTCCCAGGTATGCCGCAGTGAGCTGGAATCCACTGAAGGGTGATTTTATTTTGGTCTGAGAGTTTATTTATCTGGCATATCAGTTCCCTTTCCATTCTATCTCATGGTTCTCTGTGTATGGCCTGCAAAATAGTCTTGCAGTCGCACAAAAACTACTATTCTGTTACACTTTAACCCCTTTTCATCCAATTATTGCCTGTTCTTAGATTTGTTGAGGGCTCCCCGGCAGCTTTTAATAACGATTCCATCCTGTAGAAGTATGACGAGTTCCGCCCATCCTTTGCTCAATACTTTCTCTGATGATCCATCTGTGTAGACCTGCGTTCCCATGGGTTGAGGATAGGCGTTTCCAATATGTTTGAGGGATTTTTCTCTCAACGCATAGTCTGATTCTCCCCCTCCCCCTCCCCCTTTCTATCGATACCTGGTATTAAAGCTGTATATAGATGATCGAGACGGAACTAAAAGATAGTGAACGAGACGGAACTAAGACAAGAGAGCGGGACGGAACAAAGACAAGTGAGTGAGACGGAACTAAAGAAAGTGAACGGGACGGACCTAAGACAAGTGAACGAGAAGGAACTAAGAGAAGTGAACGAGAAGGAACTAAGACAAGTGAACGAGATAGAACTAAGAGAAGTGAACGAGAAGGAACTAAGACAAATGAACGAGATAGAACTAAGAGAAGTGAACGAGAAGGAACTAAGACAAATGAACGAGATAGAACTAAGAGAAGTGAACGAGATGGAACTAAGAGAAGTGAACGAGAAGGAACTAAGAGAAGTGAACGAGATAGAACTAAGAGAAGTGAACGAGAAGGAACTAAGAGAAGTGAACGAGAAGGAACTAAGAGAAGTGAACGAGAAGGAACTAAGACAAATGAACGAGATAGAACTAAGAGAAGTGAACGAGATGGAACTAAGAGAAGTGAACGAGATGGAACTAAGACAAGTGAACGAGATAGAACTAAGAGAAGTGAACGAGATGGAACTAAGACAAGTGAACGAGAAGGAACTAAGACAAATGAACGAGAAGGAACTAAGACAAATGAACGAGATAGAACTAAGACAAGTGAACGAGATGGAACTAAGACAAGTGAACGAGAAGGAACTAAGACAAATGAACGAGAAGGAACTAAGACAAATGAACGAGATAGAACTAAGACAAGTGAACGAGATGGAACTAAGACAAGTGAACGAGATGGAACTAAGACAAGTGAACGAGATGGAACTAAGACAAGTGAACGAGATGGAACTAAGACAAGTGAACGAGAAGGAACTAAGACAAATGAACGAAATGGAACTAAGAGAAGTGAACGAGATAGAACTATGACAAGTGAACAAGATGGAACTAAGACAAGTGAGCGGGACGGAACTAAGACAGGTGAACGGGTTGGGACTAAGACAAGTGAGCTGGACGGAACTAATACAAGTGAGCTGGACGGAACTAAGACACGTGAGATAGAGGTAAATAATACAAGTACACATTTCAATACTTGATCACCCCCATTAGACCTTGTGAGAGATGCACTTATGAAATAATGAACAGAATTGCTCAGACAAAATCAGTCTTCCAGAGTTTGAGAAGAATGTTGTGTAACAAACCCCAATCACTGGAATTAAGGAAGAGAATTCTAAGATACTACGTGGAATCAGTACTGATATACAGCAGCGAATCATGAATAATCAACAGGCAGGCACAGGTATCATCTGAGGATACAGGAAGTGTGGTTTTACAGAAACATGTCGAGAATTTTATGAACTGCAAACAAGTACGTGGTACTTAGAGGCACAAATACAAAGGCAGTTAATGGCAAGAACATCAATCAATCTTGGACCCCTTGAAGGACTGGCTTTGTAGACTATCAACGCCGGAACTGATAAACGACACACGTCAAAGGAAGAAGAGGAGATACATATACGCCAATGCCTACTGTCACGACACTTGATGATGATTATTTTAACGCTGTATTTTTTTAATCTAACAAAATATTGAACCTAGTAGGATCAGAGCCAAGTTAAACCAACAAATAAATTGAACTAACGTAGTGACACACCGTATCTGTGTGTATCTTCAAAATAACAAATAGCGGCACTGCATACACTAACAGAACGAGAGATTGGCTTTCACAAGGAGTTTAGAGGAGGCAGGATGGGGAAAAGGCCAGCATGATCTTTTAGACAGGTGTGTAGGAGTGTCCTGGATTCTTATTCACTTTATGATGATTTTAATATTATAAGCGGTCTCACAGCATACACTGCCGTGGGGGATGGAGTGTTAGACTTCATTGTACTTGATCTCAGCTTCTTGTGTGAGATGTGGTTATCAGTTCCTGTCATTGGTGCATTCTCTTTCCCAATGGTATGTCAGGTGCCAATTAACAGCTGGGTAAAGTGAATCATATTGAGACCAGAAATTGAAAACTACACCCTTGACGTTACATGCGACCGCTCTAACCATTCTATCACTAGTCACAGAAACGTGATGGAGATGTACAACTCCGTTAAAAACATTTAGGCGTGGATTTACCGAACACACGTTGTACACAGGTCGACGGAGATGAAGTCTAGATACTGGCCAAGCAAATCATACTGATCAGACATGCTAGTCAGAGTCAGACAAAACATAATGATCAGACATGTTAGTCAGAGTCAGGCACAACATACTGATCAGACATGTTAGTCAGTGTCAGGCACAACATACTGATCAGACATGTTAGTCAGTGTCAGGCACAACATACTGATCAGACATGTTAGTCAGTGTCAGGCACAACATACTGATCAGACATGTTAGTCAGTGTCAGGCACAACATACTGATCAAACATATTAGTCAGAGTCAGGCACAACATACTGATCGGACATGTAAGTCAGAGTCAGGCACAACATACTGATAAGACATGCTAGTCAGAGTCAGACAAAACATACTGGTCTGACATGCTAGTCAGAGTCAGGCAAAACATACTGATCAGACATGCTAGTCAGAGTCAGCCAAAACATACTGATCAGACATGCTAGTCAGAGTCAGACAAAACATACTGGTCTGACATGTTAGTCAGTGTCAGGCACAACATACTGATCAAACATATTAGTCAGAGTCAGGCACAACATACTGATAAGACATGCTAGTCAGAGTCAGACAAAACATACTGGTCTGACATGCTAGTCAGAGTCAGGCAATACATACTGATCAGACATGCTAGTCAGAGTCAGCCAAAACATACTGATCAGACATGCTAGTCAGTGTCAGACAAAACATACTGATCAGACATGTTAGTCAGTGTCAGGCACAACATACTGATCAGACATGTTAGTCAGTGTCATGCAAAACATACTGATCAGACATGTTAGTCAGTGTGAGGCCCAACATACTGATCAGACATATTAGTCAGAGTCAGGCACAACATACTGATCAGACATGTAAGTCAGAGTCAGGCACAGGAGGGTATTTAAACAATGTGCGAGTCCATCTTAATAGACTCAAACACTAGAGGAAAGTAGACGCGCAGCCTGTCAGGCGCCATCTATGCTGCTCTAAACAAACCACCCAACAATTGCCGGTGTTATGTCATGCCACACGGTCGCCTCTTACGACATGTTCTCTGTGTGGCAGTGGTGCTATTCTTGTCCTTATCATATACAAAGACCCCGGTAGACCAGTCGGGACAGAACCATGTGTCAGAATGTACAAAAGCAGTTTAGTGGCAGCGCACGAAGCCGCATATAGAGGATGTGTTGGCTGCAGCGACAGCTAACTGGTTGCTTGCATAACGATCTGCGAATCAAAGCTGACCAAGATCATATTCGGTCTCCAAGTTGCGGGCCTGGAGACAGACTTCACCCATGCAAGCTGATTGAGAGAATAGGAATCGAACATGAAAGATAAAACTGATCCAAAAATAAACTGCTGAAACTTGATGTGTCGGCCCGAAACGAGCAGATATAGCAGTCTTGCTGTAAACTACGACACAAAGTCCTTTCCAAGACAAACACCGAGGAAGATTATGTAGTTTCTACATTCGTTACTGCAATTCTTCGTAGAATGGAGGGTTATGTCGCTTTCCATTCGTTACTGTCATCCGTCGTGGAATTGAGCGTTACAAACGTAAATTCGCTACCAAATTCTAATTTTGTAACAATATGTTTGCAACCATCTTCTTGGGCCGTTTTATTCAGTGTAAAGTGACCGTTCCTGATTTGAGGCTTTCACGTGCAAGCAAAACAAATAAGAAACAACGCACAATTACCACACTTCAACTGATACAGACAACAGGAATGACAAACTGGGTAACGATAGAAAGAGAGGCAGAGTAGAGACAGAAGAGCATGGGAGATCAACTAAAATCTGTACGGAGTTTAAGAGGAGCCTCACTCAACGGTCGAGTGCGTCACTAGAACCCACCTGAGAGTGTAACAATCAAGACTATCGCAAGAAAAAAGGTAAGAGAGAGAGAGAGAGAGAGAGAGACAGACAGACTAAAGAGCTGGTGGGAGATAACAAAAAGAAAGGATAGAGACAGGATAAAAAAGGAGAAAAATAGAGACAGGGACGAGCGGGTAGGAGACACAAGAGAAATGAGAGAGAGAGAGACATAAGAAAAATAGAGAGACAGGAAAGAGGAAGTGGGAGACAAAAGAGAAAGGAGAGAGAGAGAGAGAGAGAGAAAGAGAGGGGGGGGGGACAGCAGAAAATGAGAAAAATAGAGTCAGAAGATAGATGTAGCGGTGAGAGAGAAGTTTAGGGAAGAGCATAGATTTTGAGAGTAAGTAAATAGGGAATGGAAGAGGCAGATGAGAGAGAAAGAGATGGGAATTAGAGATAGATGCAAAAGATAAAGGAGTCGTAGAAAGAGAGGAAGAGAGAGAGAGAGAGAGAGAGAGAGAGAAAGAGAGAGAGAGGGAGAGAGAGAGAAAGAGATGGAGGAGCAATAAAGTAATAAAGAGAGTTGGAAATCCATCTTAGATGAACTGTATACTGCTCAGTCTTGATGTCACGGCTGTTGTGGAGTGCTCCACTGAAATGAAAGGATAGGGGTGAGGTTATTTAGGCATCCTCGCACGTGCATGCTCGTTGACCAACTTGTCAACTCTGTTCCCCAACAAACAATAGTCCCAGAGACAATTTCAAGTGCCTGGAGATAGCGAACGTCAATACACTCCATGTAACAGTCATCTTTACATAACTGCTGCATGCGAGTGTTCTTTTCCAAGCTAGTAATCACACACGATATTGTTTAGTATTGTATTCCCAGTTTGTAACTATTCACTGAAAAACTATTCTATTTTCTAATTTCTATACCTTTTATTTGACTTCAATACAATATATAATTTGCAATTCTTGTGTAATTAATGCATGCAATAAATTGTATACTATTTAAATTAGAATTATTTAATATTTTTCACTCAGTTTGCCTGCAGTCATTTACATATTTGAATAAAATGTAATGGGTATATCGTCTTTTGTTTTATTTCCAGTGTTGCAGTTTAAATGCCTCTGTGGGGACGGCGTGGCCTAGTGGTTAAGTGACACGGCTCACAACCCGAAGGTGCTGGGTTCAATCCCCATCACAGCACCGGCCTTTACTCAGGGGAAGCAAACCCTTAGAAAAATGCAGACGCTTATATAAAATGCATGCTGAAGTCGGATGCACTGGGCCGACAGGCGCAAAATAAAAACCACAGTGCAACGCACATCGCCTTGGGAATTAGAGAAAATAAGGCAAACGCAAAAAAAAAAAAAAAAAAAAAAAAAGCCTCTCTAATTTTTGTGATTCGTATTAGCCAGTTAAAGAGTATTATTTTACTCACGTTTTGGTTGGTCTTTTTTAGTCGAAAGAACTGTCTACCTTTGTTAATGTTCTTATACTTGTATGTAAATAGGACTGTCTTTGCCACTTCTCTTCTACCGTGGAGTTTAGAGGTTTCTTATCTATCTGTTAGCTTATAGTTTCTACAGGATGGGGAAACATTACCTATATCTAGACGTATCTTGAGACATGCCTGGCTTTGTTCCTTACTGGACCCTGATTACACACAGCGGACGTGCAAATGCCATACACCATACCTATTTTTGTTATTTGCGTACACAAAATGTAATACTAGAAGGCATGTAAAGCGTTTATCTTTACAGTGGCCGTTTTACGGTTGGACAGATTTGAACTTAAGGTTGTACGGTCCTTTGTCTGTTGATTTGTGTGTGTGCGTGTGTGTGTATGTCTGTGTGTTGAGATCTGATTTACTGAGACTACTTTGGAGTTTTCCCTATTTTTATTGCCCATCTGTGAAACCGACATAAACACGTGGCATCATATAATCACGTATGATTGACGTATATGTGCAAACATAATCACGTATGATTGACGTTCATAGTATGAGATGATTGAACCGATTGTCTGGAAGTTGCCATTTGTATGTGTCCAGTTCCCGGAGAGGAGGGGTGAGGGACTGAATGTGTGAGTGACAGTTCATATGTGTACATATAAATAATGGTGGACAATATACTGTCCACACGAGCGTTAATGAGGGCTAGAACAATACAACTTGAGTATATACATATATATCAAAACCTTTACTGCCCCCTATGGAGCATATGTCTTCAACAATTATATGTGCAATCTGCACCAGCTCATTCACGTCTGTCTTGCCCCTTTAATATTGCCTCAATCTCTCTCCGACATTCACGAGTAGGAATATCTCTACGTCTTTTGCTTTGTGGGTTCCAGTAAAGATACATCCTTGTAATACTGTCAATTGCTTCTCTGGATGTGCGACCTATTTAACGCTAACGCCTACTTGTAATGTCCTATTCAACTGGTATCAGTCCAGCACTCTCTCACAGATCCACACTTCAACGTCTCTGTTCAGTCCAGTTCTCTCCTACAGATCCACACTTCAGTCCCCCTGTTCTGTCCAGTTCTGTCTCACAGATTCACACTTCAATCCCTCTGTTCTGTCTAGTTCTCTCCCACAGATTCACACTTCAACCCCTCTGTTCTGTCCAGTTCTCTCCCACAGATTCACACTTCAACGTCTCTGTTCAGTCCAGTTCTCTCCTACAGATCCACACTTCAATCCCACTGTTCTGTCCAGTTCTCTCCCACAGATCCACAATTCAACCCCTCTGTTCTGTCCAGTTCTCTCCCACAGATTCACACTTCAACCCCTCTGTTCTGTTCAGTTCTCTCCCCCAGATCCACACTTTAATCCCTAGTGTTGACATTTTTTATTATCGTATTAGATTTCCTGTCATTTGATTTCCATAAGTTCTAAAACACAGTGGAGATACCGCTCGTCTGTTGTATCCGTATTCTGACATCTGTATATGTACCTCCAGGTTTATAGATATTGCTACCAAGAGATATGTAGGAGCTGGCATCTTGTAGAAGGATGAGGCAACACAATCTGATCATCGATGTTTTTATTGGTTCTCAAGTCCTGTGTTTTCGCTTTCTGTGTGTGCAGATCCAAATAGTCTGGAACCAGGCACCCTGAAAGCAATGCTCAAGATTGATACTGTGTGGTCAATAAGAAAGTTAGGAAGGGCATCAGATCCGATGAACGGTTATATATATCTATCGATGTGTCGGTAAAAGCGGTTGAGGCCTCTGATGAAACAGGTAATAACGGGAAGACATGTACAGCAACAGTAACACATGAACAGTAACACATGAACAGTAACACATGAACAGTAACACATGAACAGTAACACATGAACAGTAACACATGAACACTAACACATGAACAGTAACACATGAACAGTAACACATGAACAGTAACACATGAACAGTAACACATGAACAGTAACACATGAACAGTAACACATGAACAGTAACACATGAACAGTAACACATGAACAGTAACACATGAACAGTAACACATGAACACTAACACATGAACACTAACACATGAACAGTAACATATGAACAGTAACACATGAACACTAACACATGAACAGTAACATATACTTAAGTAAATGGCCTTTTTTAACTTTTAGAGGGGCCGGGAACTTTAAGAAAATACTTTTTATGATACATGGATGCACATATATTTTTTTCAGAAACGACAAAAGATATTAATTAGCATTTTATATTGGATAAATCTGACATGTCCATTTGTTTTGGGTGTATGTGTCTTACTTCTTTACTATTTTAGGAATGTAAATATATTTATATAATTTACATTTGTTTATTGCTCATGCAATTCCCTTTAATGTTATATTTATATAATTTACATTTGTTTATTGCTCACGCAATCCCCTTTTATGTTATATTTATATAATTTACATTTGTTTATTGCTCATGCAATCCCCTTTAATGTTATATTTATATAATTTACATTTGTTTATTGCTTATGCAATACCCTTTAATTGTATATAAGACACGGACACATAATATGATAATATAAAACAGAGTATCACTTTAACTGTCAGATACTAAATGAAAATCTTAGACGGATGGAAAATGCGCTGCACAACACATGGACATTTCTCTACGTCCTGAAAGTGTTAAACAAGGAAGGAAATCTGATTAGCAGCCCGAAGGAGCAGATGCAGAACAGAGACGAACATTTTGAATCCCCGGTAAGGCATATGTGGTTTTTTTGCTGGGGCGTGAAATAAACAAACATTGTTAGCACACGACGCGGCGACAGAAGTGGCGAAGCGGCCTTAAGTCCTCAGCCTTTGAAACCCCTCAACTACCACAGCAATGGGGTAAATGTCATTTGATATTTACAAAAATATTTTTTAAAATTTTAGATTGACTGGTTCACATTCATATTCAGTCGGTCTACCGGGACACATATTAATTGTGGGAAACCAACAACATAGAGAATTTAAAAGAACACAATGATTCTGAGTGATGGTAGATCCACCGGTTCGGACTGTAACTAAAGCAATCAAAGTTGACATTGACACACTCACAAGAATGGCATATATATATATATATATGGGGAAGGAGTGGCATAGCGGTTAAGTGACAGGGCTCACAACATGAAGAGGTGATGGGTTCGCTTCCCATCACAGCACCGGCCATTACAGGGGGAAGCAAAGCCTTAGAAACTGCAGGAGGAAGCAGACCTTTATATAGAATGCTTTCCGAAGTCGCATGCACTGGACCGACAGGCGTAAAAAAACAAAAAACATAGTGCAACGCACACCGCCTTGTGGAATTGAGAAATAAGGCGAACGCAAAAACAATAATAATACTATATATATGACATATACGTACGGCACGTGTCCCACTGCTGGGGTAGACGAGAGCTTGTATATCAATATAAGAGTGAGGGCAGAGGTCTGTCCCATGACAACAACTGCCGTTACAGATGAAGATAACTTTTCTCATACATCAGGTACACATTTACAACTGGATCGACTGGAGGATCGGTCGTACCAGGAACGAACCACAAATCTTTTTCTGTCAGTCCGCGAATTAGAACCCTTAACACGCTATAACCCCTTTCTAGTAAACTAGCTGACAGTCGACTAGGCTATACGATCCAGCACACACCAGTACAGGTTCATCGGTCATGTCGGCGATTGTTCTTGGCATGACGACTTCTCCATTAACAGAAAATTTCGGCATAACTACTTCTACGGCAAAACTGCCATAGTGGAACACATTACAAACAGAAACACGCGTCCGTATGGCTAATATGTCCACGTTACAAACATAGAAACACACATCCATACACTGGCTTATTCATCTTAATATCGCCCAAAGAACTTCGATCTGGGGTGAAAAAGGCGTGTCTTAGCCAGTAGAATTCAGAAAGGCAAACCATTAACAGTAAATAATATATATATATACATATATATTTGTGTGTGTGTGTGTCTGTATGTGTGTGTGTGTGTTTATGTGTGTGTATGTGTGTGTGTATGTGTCTATGTGTGTGGGTGTATAAATGTGTGTGTCTATATGTGTGTGTGAGTCTATGTGTGTGTGTGTGTGTGTGTGTGTCTATGTGTGTGTGTGTGTATGTGTGTGTCTATGTGTGTGTGTGTGTGTGTGTGTACGTGTGTGTATGTATATGTGCGCATGTGTGTAAAATGATGTATAGAAGTTGTTTGGGACTGCCCGTATTGTGCACGACGATCGCAGAAGATTCCACGCATACAAAAGTCCCTTTGACTTTAATTACTGACGCACAGCCTCTGCAAATGAAAACAACTCTTCTAGTATTTTAATTATGAACAGGTCACGTGTGCATCAACGAGCACTGTTTGAGAACGGGGTGACACTGGATGCAGGTAGTTACTCACCTTCCACGGAGAGATTCTGGAATGTGCGTGATAATTATCGACATTTTTCCACCAATAACAAAACAAGAAGCTACCATATCTGTCCAATAAGATAGTCACGCGCTGTGATATGAAGTTTTCTGTCCCTGGCGCCTCTGAGCAAAGTCAATATCCCAGGACCACCACAAATGATTAGGATCAAAAGCATATACAGACCATCAAGGGCAATTGTGGAACATTCTAAATATTGTCAACAGCTTTGTATATAGGGAATGATAACACAAATACAGATTAAAGCTTCGAAGAGGATCAGGTGAAGGATCTGACATTCCATGCCCGACTTTGATCAGATCTCAACCTTAATTCAGTTGGTGTGTATGCTTACAGTTCATGTAAGTCTGATAGAGCTATGTGTTCCTGGAAACAATGTTGCACAGCATGGACAACAATGTCATCAAGTTTAATGTGATATTACAATTCAACTATCTATATGAACTGCTGTTAGGGAAGGAAGGCCACCTCATCAAAAGTTGAGACCTAACACAATGACGTCTGCACTTCATCCCTGACATCAGTGTCTCCTATTACACAATTGTAATTATAAACGATATACATGTTCTGCAGAGAGACGCTTATGTTCGCAGTCTCTCTGTCAAATGGGAATACATGGGTGAAAGACAACACTGATAGTTCACAGATCAGTTAACTAAAATGGCAGAAGTCGTTTACAAGATCAATGGAAGATGACAACGGGCACACGAATTTAAATTAACTTAACTTCTTTATACTGGTTTAGAAGATTCATCAGAGTCTGTATACAACCAGTAACATTTGCATTACCCTGCTCTAAAAGCTATGCGCATCCAATATATTCTTAAATGCATTAACTGTCCCTGCCTCCAGTAACTCCTGGGGCAATGCATTCCGATCATTCACCCCTCTCTGACTAAAAAAAATATTTCCTAATATCCAATCTTGACCTTTCTTTAGTTAATTTAATTCTGTGCCCTCTTGTTCTCGTTGGTACTTGTATTTTGAAAAAAAACAACTTGTTATAGTATAATTTATCCGTTCCTTTGATTATCTTAAGAACCTGTATTAAGTCACCTCGAATTCTTCTCTTTTCTAGACACCGTAGGCTAGTTTTTCTGAGTCTTTCCTTGTAACTGTAATTCTGGAATCCCCCTATCAGTTTTGTCGCTCTTCTTTGCATCCTTTTCAGCATGTTTATATCTCATCTACGATACGGACTCCACACCTGTACACAGTACTCAAATCTAGGTGTAACCAATGCTTTATACAGTTCGACAATCACTTCCTTACTCCTCTGTTTAATATTTATTTTTATCATACCTAACATTGCATTTGCCTTATTCACTGGTACTTGGACTTGCTCACTCACTTTACCTGTGTGCTCTATTATATCTCCTAGGTCCCTTTCCTTATCTATCATTCCAATATTGTTCTCGCCCATTCTGTAATTATGTTCTATATTGGTTCTGCCCATGTGGATGACTGTACATTTATTTATATTAAACTCCATTTTCAATCTCATAGACCAGTCTTGAATTTGATCTAAATCCGACCTTAATATATCCACCTCTGCTTTAAATGGGACACTCCTACAGTTTTGTGTCGTCCGAAATTTTTTCAATCATGAATGTTCAAATCGTTTATATATCAAAAACAATATTGGTCCCAACACTGAGCTGTGTGGCACTCCACATTTTACTCCACACCACTGACAGTACTCCTTATTTATGCCCGCCCTCTGCCTTCTTCCCGTTAACCAATTTTCAATCAATTCGGCAACGTTCCCTCCTATTACATGCGATTTTAACTTTTTAAATAATCTTCGATGAAGTACTTTATCAAAAGCTGTTGCAAAATCAAGATAAATAACACCGACTGGTTCCCCACTTATCTATCATTTTAGTAACCTCCTCTATGAATTCCAATAGATTTGTTAAGCACGATCTCCCTCTAGTAAACACGTGGTGGCTTTTTCTGATTAGACATGTCTAGATGCATTACAATGTTTTTTTTGATTATTGATTCTAACAATTTACAGATTTTGCTTGTTAGACTCATCTGTCTATAATTTGCTGGATCTGATTTCTTTCCCTTTTTGAATAAGGGGATCACTCCTGCATCTTTCCAATCTCTTGGAACAATACCTTTTGATAGTGATTGAGAACATAATATAGCCAATGGTTTTGCTAGTTGGTCTCTAATTTAAAATAGCAATTTTGGATTGATACCACCGGGACCTGGACATTTTCCACTTTCAACTCCTCCACATTTTAAAAACCATAATACAAATTGATTTTAATCCCACTATATCCATTTCACATTCGACAATATCTATATGCTCTGGGATCTTGATGCAACTTCTTGTGTGAAGACTGTGCCAAAGTATTGATTTAGTAGATTACATGTCTTCTTATTTTATCTTATTATTTTTCCTGTACTATCTTTGAGATGCGCCTCAGTTTGTGTTGGTCTGGACGAAAGTAGTGCATAAGAGCCTTATTTGACATTTTTTGTAAATAATATTACAGGAAGTAATCATTGTCACACAATATATCACTACTGGCCAAGAGGCAAGATCACGGTACAAGTGGCTTACAAAACATCAAGAATTTACCATTACTGGCCGAAAGGCAAGAACACGGTACAAGTGGCTTACAAAACATCAAGAATTTACCATTACTGGCTGAAAGGCAAGAACACAGTACGAGTGGCTTACAAAACATCAAGAATCTACCACTGACATTAATGTTTTGTCACATAATCTTATACTGTAAGTTTTGAGCAGAATCGTATTCTATAAGTACCATTTTATCCCACAATCTAATATTATAAGTACCATTTTATCACACAATCTAATACTATAAGTACCATTTTGTCACACAATCTAATACTATAAGTACCATTTTATCACATAATCGTATTCTATAAGTACCATTTTATCACACAATCTGATACTATAAGTACCATTTTATCACACAATCTAATACTATAAGTACCATTTTATCACACAATCTAATACTATAAGTACCATGTTATCACACAATATAGTACTTTAACAAAATTGTATCACACAATCTAATATTACAATATTGTATCACACAATCTAATACTATAACAATATTTTGTCACATAATTTAATACCATAACAATATTTGGTCACACAACCTAATACCATAACAACATTTTGACACACAATCTAATACCATAACAATATTTTGTCCCACAATTTTATGCTATAAGATATATTCTGCCACAATCTAAAACTAAATGTACTATTTAATCATATAATAGGAATTCTAACCGGACAATTTTGTCACACAATCTAGTGCTATAAGTATTATTTTGACACTTACTCTTTGAGTGACAGTAGCATTCTTTCCGACATGCAACACCACCCAAGAACACTATAAAGCACACCATCTTTGTTATCCATCTCTCTGTCATGGATCTCTACAAGTTTATTACTCTCACTTGATCACGTACTCACATGTTTACAACACCAGTAACAACTTGATTTCTCTTGGGACGACAGCGTAATCCAGGAGAACCTTTCCCACCTGACTGCCCGACTTCCTAGTTGTCAAGTCTAGGAGAACGAAATAAGACCTTCAAAAAACCACCTACAAATTATTACCAGCAACGCCAGTCAGCGACCAGGTCGGGTAATCTTTCAGATGACGGTAAACAAGAGAAGGCAGATCACAAACACATTGAATCAGATATTTCAATTTAGGCCGCTACAATGAAATGAAATCACATAGATTGAAATGAATGTCTGAAAGGCAAACATCACAACAGATTCAACCAACAGTGGAACAAATTCAATTGGCATTTAAAACAGGCTGACAAATAAAACTGTCTTGTTTAAGTTGATGAGATAATCTATATTGGAGGACATAGCTACTATGCAATTGGACGTCTTCTTGAAGTGTCAAGCTATCTGGTGTGAGCGACCACGTCTCTACCCAACTACCTAACCATAGTTATGTTTATAATTTATGTTGTTGATATGTTGCAATACATAACATGCTATAATTTGGAGTTGCTTAATTGTGACGTGAAGATCAATTCTTCTTTTATTATTTAGAACAAACATGAAATGTCTAAATCGACAGATCGTTATTGCTCAGCTCAGATTTCCACAATATCCTAAACCTTTTTCAATGCGCTAGATTTGAGTGGACATAATTGAGCTTGTCACTATCAATAAACACAATCACATGACATGTCTGAAACTCTCGGGCTGCGTCAATAAGTCGGCAGCAGGTTGCAATGTGGTCCATTGAGCTGTACGAACGGCGAAAGCCTGCTTGTTCGATTAGCTGCGATTCTTCTAGAGTTGTGTGGACTCTTACAAGGATGCAGTTCATAAATAGCTTGCAAGTGACTGAGAAGAGTAATTGGACGATAATTTCTGAGGTCCTCTTTGTCTGCCTTCTTGTGCAAGAGTGTTGTCCTCGAGTTGTCCTCGTGTTGTCCTGGAGTGTTGTCCTTGTGTTGTCCTGGAGTGTTGTCCTGGAGTGTTGTCCTCGAGTTGTCCTTGTGTTGTCCTGGAGTGTTGTCCTCGAGTTGTCCTGGAGTGTTGTCCTCGAGTTGTCCTTGTGTTGTCCTGGAGTGTTGTCCTCGAGTTGTCCTGGAGTGTTGTCCTCGAGTTGTCCTTGTGTTGTCCTGGAGTGTTGTCCTAGAGTTGTCCTTGTGTTGTCCTGGAGTGTTGTCCTAGAGTTGTCCTTGTGTTGTCCTGGAGTGTTGTCCTCGAGTTGTCCTGGAGTGTTGTCCTCGAGTTGTCCTTGTGTTGATCTGGAGTGTTGTTCTTGTGTTGTCCTGGAGTGTTGTCCTCGAGTTGTCCTGGAGTGTTGTCCTCGAGTTGTCCTTGTGTTGTCCTGGAGTGTTGTTCTAGAGTTGTCCTTGTGTTGTCCTGGAGTGCTGTCCTCGAGTTGGGCCAAGCGGTAGAAGTTCCTCGCTAGAATTCCAGACACCCTTGATACTCACCTTCATCGACTACAACAAAACTTTTGTTTCGGTAGAGCCACATTTTGTCTTGGCGTCCACTGTTGGAACAAGATGTCGATACTGCTTATATCAGAATTCCAACAAATAATTATACGGAGCTGAACTACCACATTTCGTCCATTCCAACGTCCAATTGTGATCTCAATTCAGAGGAGGGTTCACCAGGGGGATCACATCTCCCCGAACCTCGTCTCCATATGTTTGGAATCAGCCATCAGCCGATGTAACTGGAACATCTTTGGCATCCATAATGGCGGGAGTCGCATCAATCACCTTCGATTTGCCGACTACATAGTGTTCATTACAGAATCATCAGCAGAAGCCAACCAAATAATACAGCTACGTACACACACGCGCGCACACGCACACACACACGCATGCGCACACTCCAGTCCACTGCATTGCATTCCTTTCTATGACATTGAATTGTGTATATTAATGTGTGTTAGTGTTTGTGCTAGTGCCAATGTTAGTGTGTGTAGGTGTTTGTGTAATTGTTTGCGTATATGTTAGTTTGTGTGTTATTGTTTGTGTAAGTGTAAGTATGTGTGTGTGTCAGTGTTTGTGTGTGTCGCAGTGTTTGGGTCAATGTGTGTTAGTGTGTATGTCAGTGTATGTGTGTCAGTGTCTATGTGTGTGTCATTAGTGTTGTGTATGTCAGTGTTTGTGTGTGTGGCAGTGTTTGTGTCAGTGTGTGTTAGTGTGTTAGTCAGTGTGTGTGTCAGTGTTTGTGTCAGTGTTTGTGTCAGTGCTTGTGTCACACAAGAATAGCACGAAGGAAACACAGGTAAACTTCGAGGCCCGTAAGGGAACAACGTCCATAGAAACATGAACAAGGTAAGGCTCAATTACTGCATCAGGACATGAACAATGTAAGGCTCAGTTACTGCATCTGGACAGGAACAAGGTAAGGCTCAGTTACTGCATCAGGACATGCACAAGGTAAGGCTCAGTTACTGCATCAGGACATGAACAAGGTAAGGCTCAGTTACTGCATCAGGATATACACAAGGTAAGGCTCAGTTACTGCATCAGGACATACACAAGGTAAGGATCAGTTACTGCATCAGGACATACACAAGGTAAGGCTCAGTTACTGCATCATGACATACACAAAACTAACTCACGTTCTCGACACAAAGCCTGGCTAACAAATCGCAATATAAACAAAGACAACTGGCATTCAATACACAATACGGCAGCAATATTAGCCAGAGAGTGGTCGAGAATGTATGAACCACGGTGTGCAAGAAATGAAAATGTATTAACCATTCCCTTGACCTTAGAAAATATAAGAAGAGAGACTAAGAGATTATAAGCGAGAAGTATAAAGAAATAGAAGTGAATGAGAAATGAGGGGAAAAGAGAGAGATGTGAGAAAGAGAGAGAGAGAGAGAAAGAGAGAGAGAGAGAGAGAGAGAGACCGATACATTTTACTTAGAATACTGGGGATCTTGGTATTCAAACAGGCATGTTTATCCCTGCTGTCAGGTAGCCAAAGACTTCAACTATACGTAGTAGGTATGTTAACACTTTCTGCTGCTTACTAGACCTGGGGGAAGGTACAAATAATTTTGAAAGATATTTAATTAGAATGTTTTTAATTTTGTCCGGACGGCGCTGTTAAGCCAAATCTTTTCACTTTCTAACTGTAAAGGGATTTTTAGCGTGCTGGACACTGAACACAGGAGTCGTGCCTCACTACTTAGAGATCAAATGGATTTTTAGCGTGCTCGACACTGAACACAGGAGTCATGTCTCACTACTTAGAGATCAAAGAGATTTTTAGCCTGCTCGGCACTGAACACAGGAGTCATGTCTCACTACTTAGAGATCAAAGAGATTTTTAGCGTGCTCGACACTGAACACATGAGTCATGCCTAACTACTTAGAGATCAAAGGGATTTTTAACGTGCTCGACACTGAACACAGGAGTAATGCCTCACCACTTAGAGATTAAAGGGATTTTAACGTGCTCGACACTGAACACAGCAGTCATGCCTCACTACTTAGAAATCAAAGGAATTTTTACTAGAAGATCATCACTGTGATTCGAACCCGCCACCCCCGGCACCCGAGGCGGACACCTTACCTCGAGACCACTGACCCATAAAATCCTTCCAAATGTCATTCTGAGATTTAGTAATTAATCATAAATGTATTGTTTTAATGTGTTTCATCATTTGTAATAATATATTGAATTTATTTATTTCACAAATACAGAGAATGTTGCCTCACAAAGAAATGTACCACCAAACAGAAAATGTTGCCCCACAAAGATGTGGACCACCCGATTGGAAAGTGTTGCCTCACAAAGATATGGACCACCGAACAGAAAATGTTGCCTCACAAAGATGTGTAACACCTAAAAGAAAACGTTGCCTCACAAAGATGTGAGCCACCAAACAGAAAACGTTGTCTCACAAAGATGTGGACCACCAAACAAAAAATGTTGCCTCACAAAGATGTGGACCACCAAACAGAAAACGTTGCCTCACAAAGATGTAGACCACCAAACAGAAAATGTTGCATCACAAAGATGTGGACCACCAAACAGAAAACGTTGCCTCACAAAGATGTGGACCACCAAACAGAAAACGTTGCCTCACAAAGATGTAGACCACCAAACAGAAAATGTTGTCTCACAAAGATGTGTATCACCAAACAGAAAACGTTGCCTCACAAAGATGTGGACCACCAAAAAGAAAACGTTGCCTCACAAAGATGTGGACCACCAAAAAGAAAACGTTGCCTCACAAAGATGTGGACCACCAAACAGAAAACGTTGTCTCACAAAGATGTAGACCACCAAACAGAAAACGTTGCCTCACAAAGATGTGGACCACCAAACAGAAAACGTTGCCTCACAAAGATGTAGACCACCAAACAGAAAACGTTGTCTCACAAAGATGTGTATCACCAAACAGAAAACGTTGCCTCACAAAGATGTAGACCACCAAACAGAAAATGTTGTCTCACAAAGATGTGTATCACCAAACAGAAAACGTTGCCTCACAAAGATGTGGACCACCAAAAAGAAAACGTTGCCTCACAAAGATGTGGACCACCAAAAAGAAAACGTTGCCTCACAAAGATGTGGACCACCAAACAGAAAACGTTGTCTCACAAAGATGTAGACCACCAAACAGAAAACGTTGCCTCACAAAGATGTGGACCACCAAACAGAAAACGTTGCCTCACAAAGATGTAGACCACCAAACAGAAAACGTTGTCTCACAAAGATGTGTATCACCAAACAGAAAACGTTGTCTCACAAAGATGTGTATCACCAAACAGAAAACGTTGCCTCACAAAGATGTGGACCACCAAACAGAAAACGTTGCCTCACAAAGATGTGGACCACCAAACAGAAAACGTTGCCTCACAAAGATGTAGACCACCAAACAGAAAACGTTGTCTCACAAAGATGTGTATCACCAAACAGAAAACGTTGCCTCACAAAGATGTGAGCCACCAAATCTAGAGCACACTTTTAGTGCTCATTTCCCCCAAAGTAAGAAACGTTTCTTTGTTGATAATGTCTACATATCGAGTCTAGTTGCTTCTGTTCTGTTGAGGAAACACATTGGAGTTACCATACCTGTAATTATAGTTCTGCTGGCTGAGACTCACCTGTACACTTGAATGAACTATTAAAAATTTCACGTGGACGAAGAATCTCAAAATCTTGAATTCAACGATCAAACTCAGAAATCAACCGTTCCATGTCATCTGTGTACTTCCTGAATTGAACACTCTTATTTATCAGACAACAGCTTTTAGTAAGGAAAAAGAAACAAGGTATTCTATTGCAAAGACAGGTTAGATTGATTTATTTGTGAAGCCATCAACATAACTTACTTTACTTTACTTTAATTTTACAACATAACTTACTTTACTTTACTTTAATTTTACAACATAACTTACTTTACTTTACTTTAATTTTACAACATAACCCATCAATTTGAAAAAACAAAACAATTAGCCCTTTTCTTTGTAACTGCAAATTCGATACATTCAAATGATGTGTTAAGTCCCCGATGAAATGCCAAATCCTAAATGAAATGAATATCTTTGAGCTTATTTTAAAATCTATTGCTAAGTTTTCTCACAGGAAGGCAGATATTTCACCCTGAAGTTGAGTAAATCTGATTAATCATTTTCTTTGACTAAACCATCTCATTTCAATATGAAGCAGGAAATCCTCGTAGAAAGAATTCACTTTCGCTACAACTCAAGGGGCTTCCCGTGAGATAGAGAGCGGATTATCTTCGACACAGTAGCCATAGTGGCATTTGGGTTGATGGATGTTTCACTAAGGGCTTTGTTGTGAGCTATGTGATACAATGTAGACACGTCCATTTGGGCTCATGGATGTTTCACTTAGGGCCGTTTTGTGACTATGTGATACAATGTAGACACGTCCATTTGGGCTCATGGATGTTTCACTACGGGCCGTTTTGTGAGCTATGTGATACAATGTAGACACGTCCATTTGGGCTCATGGATGTTTCACTTAGGGCCGTTTTGTGAGCTATGTGATACAATGTAGACACGTCCATTTGGGCTCATGGATGTTTCACTTAGGGCCGTTTTGTGAGCTATGTGATACAATGTAGACACGTCCATTTGGGCTCATGGATGTTTCACTTAGGGCCTTGTTGTGAGCTATGTGATACAACGTAGACACGTCCATTTGGGCTCATGGATGTTTCACTAAGGGCTTTGGTGTGAGCTATGTGATACAATGTAGATATGCCCATTTGGGCTCATGGATGTTTCACTCAGGGCATTGTTGTGAGCTATGCGATACAGTGTAGACACGTCCATTTGGGGTCATGGATGTTTCACTTAGGGCCTTGTTGTGAGCTATGCGATGCAGTGTAGACACGTCCATTTGGGCTCATGGATGTTTCACTTAGGGCCTTGTTGTGAGCTATGCGATGCAGTGTAGCCACGTCCATTTGGGCTCATGGATGTTTCACTTAGGGCCTTGTTGTGAGCTATGCGATACAGTGTAGACACGTCCATTTTGTTTTTGTAGCTTGTTGGCCGGATTCCGCTAGATCCTTTTTTTGTAACCAGGAGCGGTGAAAATATAGTCTCTGCGATTGTTCTTTTTACTTTGTTCGGGCATACTGAGTAGAACATATGATGTAGAACATATGAAGTAGAACATATGAAGTAGAATTTATAAAGTAGAACATATAAAGTAGAACATATAATGCAGAACATATTAAGTAAAACATATAAAGTAGAGCATATGAGTAGAACATATGAAGTAGAACATATGAACATTAGTTTGAAGTTGCCCAGTAAGAGACACAGGGAGCGGTGAATGTTTGGAGTGCATTTATACAGGAAATAGTGGGGGCAAAATCAGTTAATGCATTCAAGAATAGATTGGATCAATTTAATGATTTTTAAATCAATTGAGTGAAGAATACTGGTTGTATATAGACTCTGCAGAGCCTTCTAAACTAGCACAAAGAAGTTGTATTAACTTAAGTTAAAAACCCATTCAACGATAATCCAAAATTGAAGCAAAAGCTCTAGAGCACAGCAATGAGCTCTAAAAAGGGAAGCGATCCCAATCTCGAATATAGTACTCTACTCTAAAAAGTAATACAACAAATAATAGTAATAAAAGTAAGAAAAGAAAATACACTTTCAACTCTGTCCAGCAATTATAGCGTTTGTCTCACGGCGAAAGGGCCAGGATCGCGCCATTCCAAACAGGTGTAAATGTGTACCTGACTTACCCGATGAGAAGGACAAAACAGCGAGGAAGGGGTCTGGTTACACTACCTCTGTCCGAGAAGCATCTTGTTCAAACACTGTTTTTCTCTGTTTCGTGGAAAAGCCCTTGCTATATCCTCTATTAGATAATGGATTACTGTCTGATACATAAACTGCCTACATGGTTATATGCTACAGCTACTTGTTAACATTATTTGATTATTTTGACATCAGGTGATCATTATCACGTATGTATGTAATAATATTTTGGAGGTCAAACAAAAAATATAAAATAAATCTATTTACGGAATATCGGTAAAGGGAAGACATTCATGAAAATATGTCTGAAAGAGCTAAGGGCTTCACAACTGGAAGGTTATGTCCCTGTTTTTTGTGTGTGCAGGTATTTCATGAACATAACCTTGAACATACATCGTTGTTGTTGCTGTTATTGTTGTTGTTGTTCGAAGCTACTAGTGCTGAGTTGAGATAACTTTTGGTAACAATTTTTTTTATAGCTGGTTACAAAAATCGGGGTGTAGTTGAAAATGTGGAGCAGGTTCCTTCTGGTCGATGGAAGAGGTAGACTCTTCAGTAAGCTCCCAAGTATGGGGATAACAGTGTCGGTCCCAACCTCGCCGGCCAGGCTGCTGTGACACAGCCTGTTTCCAGAAGCATGAACAACGACTTGAGGTAGAGTCATGCTGAGCATGTTTTACCTGACCCTGCTTGCTCTTCTGTCCGTACGTCGACCTAGAAGACATTCTCAATGTGGATACAATAACGCTTTATGATGGACGGCATAAAATAGTATTGCGACCTAGTGCATATATAGTAAGATGCCAACTGCATGGCGTTGTGAATGGGGTTAGCAGTCTCATGATTTGAGACAAATTGCCACATAAATTGCCTTTGCATATCAATGATTGGACGGATTTTCTTTCAAAGTGTCCAATCAATTTATAGCGGTACCGATATACTCGGCTCATGTGAAGAGACGCATATTTTCACATTTAAGATGAGAAGAGAGCAGAAATTGGATTTCTTGCACTAATGACTAGATATATTGATTTACCATTTTCTCAGGGGGATTTGAACGGGCCAAGGTGGTGTCAGGTAAGACAACACTGATGCCTTGGGTGAAGTTTGAGACTCAATCGTTCGTCCTTTGATTCTGTCCTTTCATTGGGTCTATCTTGGTTAACAATATTTCCTCCCCGCTGGCTAGTGTTCCAAGCCTGAAAGTCAGATATGTATTTACACCTGGGTGTATTGATCAAGATGGACGGAGCGTCTGAAAAACGCAAATCCTGTTTCCTCGCTTGCAGCTTCTTATGAAGTATGTAGGCTTTTGGTGCCGCTCGGTCTAGCGGGTTATTTCCCCTAGCGGGTTATTTCCCCTAGCCTAATACGTGGTCTTAGCATGCAACTGAACAAAAATCGCTTAATACTTATAAGAAAATTCTAATGCTCTGATGCTTTGTTTGGAAAAAACAGCCCACAGTCCACGACTTCATACGGGAGTCTAAAACGCATTTAAGAAACGTTGTTTCATTCTTTGAGTGAGTCACATATTTACTGGCTAAGATGAGTTTGCAGCATCAGACATTATTATTTGGTTTCACACTTCATCATGCTGGGCGACTAGGTTCCATTCCATAATACCGAGCATTCGCCTAATCATTCTTACAGTTAAATAAACTACTTGATCAAATAGTTAACAAAATTGTAAGCTCTTATAGAAGGGCAATCCACCTCTTCAAGTTTATAATATCAATTGATATCTCATTGTTTCCCCTGTTATATTAACCACCATCTCCCATATTTCTCCTGACTTTAGACCTTTGCATTTAAAACCTATATTATCATGACTGTATGCGGGTATGTGTATATGTACTGGGTGTGTACTTATATACATGTGTGTGGAATTCTTATATGTACATGCATGTCCTTTTTTTTTTTTTTCTATGTATGTGAATAAATGAATATGTGTGTATAAAGAAACATCTGTAAGTGTGTATAAATGAATATGCATGTGTGTATATAAACAAATAGGTATGCGGGTATAAGTGAATATGTATGTATGGACACATGTGTAAGCATATTGCCTTTGCAAATATCTCAAAGAAAAAAAAATTTACATCACTAACTTCTTGAAAATTTAAATCATTTTAAATTGATGTCACCACTCACTTCACACAATGTAACTAACACCATCTCATGTTTCATCTCATGGGAAATTATCATTTCATTTCACTTCACATCATGTACACATTTTATTTGAAATTTGTTGTTCAAATTTGAAAATTGTAATAATTTATTATGGGCAATAAAGAATTTTCAAAAAAAAAATAAAAAAAAAAAAACTAGTTTCATAATATCAATTGATATTTCCTTGTTCCCCTGTTATATTAACCACCATCTCCCATATTTTTCCTGACTTTACACCTTTGCATTTAAAACCTATATTATCATGACTGTATGCAGGTATGTGTATATGTACTGGGTGTGTATTTATATACATGTGTGTGGAAGTAGTTATATGTACATTCATGTACGTTTTTTTTCTATGTATGTGAATAAATGAATATATGCTTGTGTGTATAAATGAATATGTGTGTATAAAGAAACATCTGTAAGTGTGTATAAATGAATATGCATGTGTGTATATAAACAAATAGGTATGCGTGTATAAGTGAATATGTATGTATGGATACACATGTGTAAGTATATTGCCTTTGCAAATATCTCAAAGAAACAAAAATGTACATCACTAACTTCTTGAAAGTTTAAATCATTTTAAACTGACGTCACCACTCACTTCACAATATGTAACTAACACCATCTCATGTTTCATCTCATGGGAAATTATCATTTCATTTCACTTCACATCATGTACAAATTCTATTTGAAATTTATTGTTCAAATTTGAAAATTGTAATAGTTTATTATGTGCAATTAAGAATTTTAAAAAATTAAAAAAAATTAAAAAAAATTAACTAGTGCGTATCACAACCTGGCCATGAATGAAGTCTATTTATTGGAAGAGAACGTTTGAACCACTCTGTCAACCCCTCACTAGCCTTACACAACTCTTTCAATCCCTCACTAGCCTTACACAACTCTTTCAATCCCTCACTAGCCTTCATACACCCCTCTGTCAACTCGTGACAAGCCTTCATACACCCCTCTGTCAACCCCTGACTAGCCTTCATACACCCCTCTGTCGACCCCTCACTAGCCTTCATACACAACTCTGTCAACCCCTCACTAGCCTTCATACACCCCTCTGTCAACCCCTCACTGGCCTTCATACACCCGTCTGTCAACCCGTGACAAGCCTTCATACACCCCTCTGTCAACCCCTGACTAGCCTTCATACACCCCTCTGTCAACCCCTGACTAGCCTTCATACACCCCTCTGTCAACCCCTGACTAGCCTTCATACACCCCTCTGTCAACCCCTCACTAGCCTTCATACACAACTCTTTCAACCCCTCACTAGCCTTCATACACCCCTCTGTCAACCCCTCACTGGCCTTCATACACCCCTCTGTCAACCCCTGACTAGCCTTCATACACCCCTCTGTCAACCCCTGACTAGCCTTCATACACCCCTCTGTCAACCCCTGACTAGCCTTCATACACCCCTCTGTCAATCTGTGATAAGCCTTCATACACCCCTCTGTCAACCCCTCACTGGCCTTCATACACCCCTCTGTCAACCCCTGGCCTTCATACAGATGTACGCACTGTCAGCGTGTTCACATTCATGTTTTCAAAAGCGTTCGCGGAAATGGAGACCGTTAATCCAATCACAAATAAATCTATGGATGTAAATTTAAAAGCACTTAATCAACGCATAGAGTAACTGGTTGTGGAAGTAGAGTAATAGGTGTGGGAATAAAATCATTTAATCCACGCAACAAAGGAGTAATGGCTGTGGGAATAGCAACAAATAAAAAAGTGTATAATAGTGGACTATATATGGCCTTCATTAATCAAGAAAAGGCAATTGATAAACAAGAGTAAATTATGGGATATTTTGGAGTAAAACGGTGTCAGGGGACATCTACCGGACAATATAGGAGCCACGTGCACCAAGAGTATGACAAAGATCAACCGTTTAGGACAGAAACTATAACAATCAAACGTTGACTGACACAGCGCAGTTTCCACATCGGCGGGAAAATCCTAAAACTTGTACGGGAATTGTCACACATGGGAAGTGTCTTCTCTGACGATTAAAAACTGAACAGAGAGATGGAAAATAGAATTCAAGAGGCAGACATGGTGCAGTACTACCAGCTGGCATAGATACGGAATCATCCAAGTGTCACAATGTCCACTTAACAGACACTGGTAAACTAGTTGATCCTCCGTACGTTATGTGATCAGTGTCAAACTTGGACCCTATTAGATAGATAGACACACACGTCAGAAGACACAAACGTCAGAAGACACAAACGTCAGAAGACACAAACGTCAGCTCGAGACATGTGGGATGCGCTGTGTACAAAGTCCAGCAGGAAAGCCATTTCGAGACAAAACTCGCAACATCACGATGAGGAATATGGTGAGGAATACATCGGTTAAATAATGTATTGACGCCGAGCAAATAAAGTGGTTTGGTCATTTGACAAGGATGTACAACGATCAACATTGATGTAGGTTTCAGGGCCACACGCATGAAATCGACCCAGCGACGATGGATAGAGAGGATAAAACATACACTCCTAAAGATCAATATGTCGACAGAACACGACTCCATTCTTCAGAAAACCAAGTCTACGCATACCTCCACTCTGCGACGCTTTAGGTAAGATCGGTGGGACCAAAGATTGGGCCGCCAGACCATAGCTGTCAACTACGTCTGTACCCATGACGCGTGCACATGCTAACGTGACATTTGCAACTTCACTGATAGAACTAACCATACATATGTGGGCCTGGCGAGAAAGCTAAACAACCGAGTGCTGTCGGGAATGAAAATAATAGGACCACTGTAACCTTCCAGGCATGTTGTGAATGCTGACTAAAGAGGATTGTGTATGGGCCAAGCGACCTCCTCTTGTAAAACCATCACTTAGAACGTTCACTAACAGGTTTCTTGTAAAGAGGCTAGAACCTGGTGCTACGTTTCACGTGCATCACAATTGTCAATCAATCAATAAATAAATAAATAAATCAAACAAAATCAGGTGAGCTAATGTTTGAGAACTAAAGGCGAGACTACCGGCGAGCTACTCTAATGTGTGTTGTTTAGAGTTAGGGCTCTATCACTTAGTAGTAGTAGCCCCTTCACAGTCATGTCTCACTATAGGTTGGTGTGACCTTGAAGTAGCAACTCTCTACTTTGCTTTTAGTTTTTCTTTTCATTTCGGCGTTGTCTCTTCACTTCCCTGTGTTGTCTGTTCACTTCCCTGTGTTGTCTCTTCCCTTCCCTGTGTTGTCTCTTCTCTTCCCTGTGTTGTCTCTTCCCTTCCCTGTGTTGTCTCTACACTTCCCCGTGTTGTCTCTTCACTTCCTTGTGTTGTCTGTTCACTTCCCTGTGTTGTCTCTTCCCTTCCCTGTGTTGTCTCTTCTCTTCCCTGTGTTGTCTCTTCCCTTCCCTGTGTTGTCTCTTCCCTTCCCTGTGTTGTCTCTTCCCTTCCCTGTGTTGTTTCTTCACTTCCCTGTGTTGTTTCTTCACTTCCCTGTGTTGTCTCTTCCCTTCCCTGTGTTGTCTCTTCACTTCCCTGTGGTGTTTCTTCACTTCCATGTATTGCGTGAGCTTATTTTCTCCCACCCTGAGGTGACTCTTCAGGTTACATCTCCATTTGGATCGGTCTGCATCGATGCCTTCCCAAGATGTCATACCCAGAGTCTTTATGTCTTCACGCTTAGATCCGTTTTTACTGCCGAAGACGGATGTCTCGGACCGAAGGGTGCAAATATCGCAGCCAATCTGTAAACTAGCGACACAACGCATTCCGTTCTTTGGACTACATCCTGCTACTTCCAAAGTCCTGTTCAGGACTTGGTAGCAGGAGATTGAGAACGAACGCAGAAGAAGAAGAAGATGTGTTTTTGAACCACATCTATGGTCGGCCAGCTGTTCTGTTAGCTGCCCATAGAGAATATCTTTTGTGCGTCGGAAGTCCTTTGGTAGTTACCATCATCTTATGACACAATGTGACGAGGGAAAGAGAGAGAAACAATTTGAGAGCGAGGGGATGAGTGGAAGGGGCAGGGGATGAAGGAATTTAAAGAAATCACACAATCAATATTGTTATCGTCGTCTCTTGGAGGGCATTGTTCGTCCACCACATTACTAATTGTCGTATCTGCTATTTGTTGCCAGTGTCGACTATAGCAGCTTTTACCGGATATGTATCACTACACGGTCAAGGTTACAGCGTGAAAGGTTGGAGCGTATTCAGAATGACGGAATACGTCTGGATCTATCTATCTATCTATCTATCTATCTATCTATCTATCTATCTATCTATCTATCTATCTATCTATCTATCTATCTATCTATCTATCTATCTATCTATCTATCTATCTATCTATCTATCTATCTATCTATCTATCTATCTATCTATCTATCTATCTATCTATCTATCTATCTATCTATCTATCTATCTATCTATCTATCTATCTATCTATCTATCTATCTATCTATCTATCTATCTATCTATCTATCTATCTATCTATCTATCTATCTATCTATCTATCTATCTATCTATCTATCTATCTATCTATCTATCTATCTATCTATCTATCTATCTATCTATCTATCTATCTATCTATCTATCTATCTATCTATCTATCTATCTATCTATCTATCTATCTATCTATCTATCTATCTATCTATCTATCTATCTATCTATCTATCTATCTATCTATCTATCTATCTATCTATCTATCTATCTATCTATCTATCTATCTATCTATCTATCTATCTATCTATCTATCTATCTATCTATCTATCTATCTATCTATCTATCTATCTATCTATCTATCTATCTATCTATCTATCTATCTATCTATCTATCTATCTATCTCTCTCTCTCTCTCTCTCTCTCTCTCTCTCTCTCTCTCTATCTATCTATCTATCTATATATCTATCTATCTATCTATCTATCTATCTATCTATCTATCTATCTATCTATCTATCTATCTATCTATCTATCTATCTATCTATCTATCTATCTTTAGTCCACTATGTCGTTAGACGCCATGGGGAGGTGTGACCTCCTTTGTTTCAAATTTTTTGGCAGTGAAAATCCACTGGTGACTTGCCAGGTCAATCCCAACATCTGTTAGCCCCTGGAATATCCGATCGCCTATTTTTGCCATTGGTGGAGGTGGAAGCGTAAATTAGAGCAAGGTAACCTCCAGCCTGTCAGGCGCCATCTGAGCCGCTCCGCTAACCACATAACCAAGACCTGTTGTTATGGCCACACAGTCCGCTTCTTTTGCGACATATTCTCTGTGGGTCGAGAATCCCTAGAATAATTTGAGTATATTTTTAACTTGAATTTTGCCGAGCATCGGCCGCTAGGCCTACTCTTTTCGATTTCCAACTGCTAAGGTATTTTTAACGTACGCGCCACTGCACACGGGTGTCTGATTTCACTACTCAGAGATCAAGAGAAATATTTACCGGATGATCCACGTGAAAAAATCCCGGTGTGTGCCTCCACTGGGATTTGAGCCGGTGACCTCCAACACCCGAGGCGAACACCTTACCCCGAGACCACTGGATATCTCGGTTCTAGGTGCACTAGAGAGAATTCATTGTGAAGACGCAATACAGGTTTGGGCTTCATGAACGCACACTTGTGATGGCATGATAGACTATATCCAAGTCAGCATCGTCCATGAACGCACACTTGTGATGGCATGATAGACTATATCCAAGTCAGCATCGTCCATGAACGCACACTTGTGATGGCATGATAGACTATATCCGAGTCAGCATCGTCCATGAACGCACACTTGTGATGGCATGATAGACTATATCCGAGTCAGCATCGTCCATGAACGCACACTTGTGATGCCACGATAGACTATATCCGAGTCAGCATCGTCCATGGACGCACACTTGTGATGCCATGATAGACTATATCCGAGTCAACATCGTCCATGAACGCACACTTGTGATGCCATGATAGACTATATCCAAGTCAGCATCGTAAATGAACGCACACTTGTGATGCCACGATAGACTATATCCAAGTCAGCATCGTAAATGAACGCACACTTGTGATGCCATGATAGACTATATCCAAGTCGGCATCGTCCATGAACGCACACTTGTGATGGCATGATAGACTATATCCAAGTCAGCATCGTCCATGAACGCACACTTGTGATGGCACGATAGACTATATCCAAGTCGGCATCGTCCATGAACGCACACTTGTGATGCCATGATAGACTATATCCAAGTCAGCATCGTCCATGAACGCACACTTGTGATGCCATGATAGACTATATCCAAGTCAGCATCGTAAATGAACGCACACTTGTGATGCCATGATAGACTATATCCAAGTCAGCATCGTAAATGAACGCACACTTGTGATGCCATGATAGACTATATCCAAGTCAGCATCGTAAATGAACGCACACTTGTGATGCCATGATAGACTATATCCAAGTCAGCATCGTCCATGAACGCACACTTGTGATGCCATGATAGACTATATCCAAGTCAGCATCGTCCATGAACGCACACTTGTGATGCCACGATAGACTATATCAGCATCGCCCATGAACGCACACTTGTGATGCCACGATAGACTATATCAGCATCGTCCATGAACGCACACTTGTGATGCCACGATAGACTATATCAGCATCGCCCATGAACGCACACTTGTGATGCCACGATAGACTGTATCAGCATCGTCCATGAACGCACACTTGTGATGCCACGATAGACTGTATCCAAGTCAGCATCGTCCATGAACGCACACTTGTGATGCCACGATAGACTGTATCAGCATCGTCCATGAACGCACACTTGTGATGCCACGATAGACTATATCAGCATCGTCCATGAACCCACACTTGTGCTGCCACGATAGACTGTATCAGCATCGTCCATGAACCCACACTTGTGATGCCACGATAGACTGTATCCCGCCCATGAACCCACACTTGTGATGCCACGATAGACTGTATCCCGCCCATGAACCCACACTTGTGATGCCACGATAGACTGTATCCCGCCCATGAACCCACACTTGTGATGCCACGATAGACTGTATCAGCATCGCCCATGGCAGGAAACGCAGAAAGTAGTGCAATGGGCAAACTATGCCAGAGCTAGAGCAGCTGATATGTGATAATACTTTGGATAATGATGATGTTGTATACAATGATCAGTGTTCATGCTTAGTTATCTGGGTCACGATACAGCACGGAGCAACACTAGCTTTTGATCGGGTCAAGTTTCGACCAGGTATTGTCCCATCGAAACTGTACACATTAAGTCTACCTTTCACGACTAAAAATACACTGATATATACTTCGTTGCATCACTTCTTTCACATTACTATGCTTAATTCACAAGTCGGCACATTTATATCTAGGAATCACGTTAATAGTCCGAGAGTTACCATAGAATCCACAAACAAAACACCGTTTTATCAAGAGGAAAATCGACTGCGGCCATGCCGCAAATGAACTACTCATTACAATCACAGCGTTCCGACTTCCGGTCCGAAATAGAACCACATGGATGCACCAACAGTCCCGCCACTGGCACCTCATTGACTACATTATCATCAAACGTAGGGATCGAGCGGATGCTAAGGTAACGAAGAACATGTGTGGTGCAGAATGTTGGACCGACCATCGACTTGTCATTGCCAAGCTAAACTTCAAGATCAAGCCCAAGATGCGCCCCAAGGGAAAGAAACCACAGAGAGGCTAAATGTCTCTCAGCTGAAATACGAACCCACGAGAGAAGGCTTCCAGAAAGAGCTTGAGGGCAGACTATCTGAGCTTCGTTTTGAAAAGAACGACATCGATGAGAACTGGGAATCATTGAGAAACACACTCTACGATACAGCTGTTAAACACATTGGCCCACTCACGCGCAAGCATAAGGACTGGTTTGATGAGAACGATCTGGAAATACAGGGCCTTCTTGGTGCAAAATATGAAGCGCACATGGAATACCAGAGGGACACACCATCTCCGACAGCGAAAGCTGCCTTCATACTGCTCGCAAACCTGTCCAGACCAGGCTTAGATAGATGCAAGACTCCGTTCTCAGCAAAAGAGCTGACGAAATTGTGATGTTCGCCGAGCGTCGTGACACCAAACGGTTTTACGAGGCACTGAAAGCTCTCTACGACCCGCAGCCCTCTAGTAATACTCCAGTTCGCAGTGCGGATGGGGCACTGCTAACAGATAAGGTTCAGATTCTAGACAGATGGGCAGACCACTATACTAAATACTAAACCACCCATCGTCCATAAATGAAGAGGCCATCCGGCGAATGCCGCAGGTGGAACTGAACCTGGCGTTGGATGAAGTCATCACTGAGGAGGAAGTCGACAGGGCAATCAGTTCACTATCTTTAGGAAAAGCTCCAGGAGCTGATGCAATGCCAGCAGAGGTATATACGAAAGCTGGCCCATCACTCACTAGAAGGATCACTGAACTATTCTGCCACATGTGTGCTGAAGGCAAAATTCCGCAGGAGCTAAAGAATCGGTCACCTGTACAAAAGAAAAGGCAACCGTCATGAATGCGACAATCATCGTGGAATGTCGCTACTCTCCGTAGCAGGCAAAATCCTAGCGTGCTTAATGCTAAACAGGCTCAACAAACACCTTGAACAAAGCCACCACCTCACAGAAAGCCAATGTGGATTCAAAGCCGAAAGAGGAACAGTGGACATGATTTTTGCCGCTCGCCGAGTACAAGAGAAGTGTCGGGAACAAAATCAGGCCTTGTACACCACATTTATTGATTTGACAAAGACATAAGATACAGTAAACAGAGGAGGGCTGTGGATGATGATGTCCAAGTTTGGCTGCCCCAACATGTTCATAACCATGGTGAAACAGCTACACGAAGGCATGTGTGCTCGTGTACTGGACAGCGGTGCAATCTCTAAAACGTTTCTAGTATCAAACGGAGTAAAACAAGGATGTTACTCGCCCCGACTTTGTTCAGCATGATGTTCGCGGCCACGATGACCCCAAGTTTTCAAATCACTAGAGCTTGGAATATCCATAAAGTACAGCACAGGTGGCAAGTTACTCAATCCCAGAAGAATGAAGGCCAAAACCAAAGTGGCTGGTGACATAATCAGGGAACTTGTATTTGCTGACGACTGCGCTCTAATGAGCAACTCAGAACTGAACATGCAGGTTGGAATGGACCAGTTCTTTGCCGCATGCGAAACTTTTGGCCTGACCATAAATGCCAAAAAAACAGAGGTCATGTACCAACCAGCACCAGGCATGCCGTACACAAAACCAGAGACTCAGTGGGCAGACGCTGAATGTCGTAGACAAATTCACATATCTGGGCAGCACGATGTCGAGATCTGTCAGCCTAGACGATGAGGTGGCAACCAGAAAAGCAAAGGCCAGCATAGCCTTTAGTAGATGGTCTGGACACGTCGTGGCATCAGCGTCAAGACCAAACATCAAAATCAACATCATTCCAGCCCTACTATACGCTTGCGAAAGCTGGACTGTATACTCTGGACATGCAAGGAGGTTAAACCACTTCCACACAGGTTTCCTGAGCCGAATATTCCCCATCCGATGGCAAGATCGTGTCACTGACATCGATGTTCTCTCGAGGGCTAACATGCCCAGTATCCATGCACTGCTAGAAAAAGCACGACTAGGATGGGCCGGACACCTCGTCCCAAAGAAGCTTCTCTACGGTGAGCTGAGAGAGGGATGGCGCGAGAGAGGGCGCCCAAAGTAATGTTTTAAAGACGGTCTGAAGGACTCACTGAAAAGTTGCCAGATAGACATCGACACCTGGGAATGTCTTGCGCAAAACAGATCTGACTTGAGAAGCGCAGTCAAATCGGGAGTAGCTACCGGCGAAGACGACCGTGTTGTGAAAGCCCAGAGCAGACGCGGGACCCGGAAATCCCGAACAGCGGGAACACATCACCTTCTACAAACCTCGTGTGCCCGATATGTAGCAGATGTTTTCGTGCCCGCATTGGCCTGTTCAGCCACATGCGCACCCACACCCAACAGGGAAATCTGTGACAAGGATGATGTCAGCGGTCCTCATCGACAACGATGGACAGCTATTATTCAATGATCAATCGGTACTGTGCAGTGAGAGATAGGTTTGTGGCCGAGAGCAACATCCAGCACAAGAATGGAGATAAAGAAGGTGACCAGCTCTGAGGTGGCTATCTGAGACCTATTTAACAAGAGCAATCATTGTGCCGGAGTTTCAATTCTTACTTTGAACGGTACAGAAGGGCTGGCTACATCATGGGTGAATAGTCTTCAGGGACGTATGGATCTAATGACCTAGTCAAATTAGGGTTTAGGGACGTATGGATCTAAAGAATTGGTCAAATTGGGGTTTAGGAACGTGTGGATCTAATGACCTGGTCAAATTGGGGTTCAGGGACGTGTGGATCTAATGACCTAGTCAAATTGGGGTTCAAGGATGTGTGGATCTAATGACCAAGTCAAATTTGGGTTCAGGGACCTGTGAATCTAATGGGCTATTCAAATTGGGGTTTAATGGCGTATGGACCTAATGAACAGGTAAAATTGAGGTTCAGGGACAAATGGATCTAATGACCTGCTCAAAATGAGGTTCAGGAACATGTGGATCTAATGGGATATTCAAATTTGGGTTTTATGGCGTATGGATCTAATGAACTGGTTAACATTGTGGTTCCATGCAGGTGTGGATCTTATGAGCTTGTCAAATTAGAGTTCAGGGACAAGTGAATCTAATGTCCTTTTTGTGCTGGAGTTCAACAGCGCCCATAGTAGGAACTGGATAGATGTGAGATGCCTCAGGTCTATCGGCAACTTCGCTGTGGACGTTGGCTATTGCACTCAATAACCTGTCAATCCACGGCCAGCAACATCTTACATCGATATTAGCTCAAGCAGAGAAGGACATCCAAGAGAACGGAGTTGGAGTATATACAACCAGCGGGCTACAAGAGCAATCAGTAATCACGCTCTATCGGAGTGCAGTGATGTCGACTTTTAACAGAACAAAACTTGAGTAACATTTTGGACCTTCTAATCATTAAAAATAAAAATGTGTAAGCCCTAAAAAAAATAGGCGTAGAAAGAGGGGCTGTTAAAATAATTGTGACCGACGTGATGCACGTGTTCGTGTGTGGGGGGGGGGGGGGGGGGGGAGTAGTTGCCTAAGAATGGAGGTCTTTAGTTGTGTACACATTAAAGAGGAATAATTTATTAGCTGGGCCTGAGAAAATATTGAACATGGTCACACGAGATCGATCAAAAGAGGCCTTGGACAAATAGCCGATAGATGAACAGGCATGCCTTCAATAAAGTAGGTCATGTGAAGACATTTAAATAGATAGTTAAAAAAAGCTGTAGAATGGAGCTCACCACTTTATATCGGATTCTCGTTGATTATTGAAATGGATTTGACAGCTTAGACAGAGAATCTCTAGAAGTTGCTCCGATACTTTGGAGTGTCCTTGAAGTTCCCTAACAAAAGTCAGAAAACATGAAGATATGAAATATAGACATCCACAAGAAAATCATCTTTCTCAGCCCTTTGAGGTAAGATCTAATTTGTGAAAGGGATGTCTCATATCACAATTTCTTTTTCTGTTGGCTATAGATTGGACTATAAAGACAAAATCAACCAACAAAAATGGAATTTGGCGAAACAGCTTGGTAATCTTGACTTTACCGATGACTTGGCTCTTCTGTTTCATAACAGCAATCAGAAACCAAATAAAATAAGAACACTTGCTGAGAGGTCACAGAAAATAAGTACACTTGATGAGAGGTCAATGAAAATGAGTACACTTGATGAGAGGTCACAGAAAATAAGTACATTTGATGAGAGGTCACAGAAAATAAGTACATTTGATGAGAGGTCACAGAAAATAAGTATATTTGATGAGAGATCACAGAAAATAAGTACATTTGATGAGAGGTCACAGAAATTGGTACTCAGAATAGACAGACAACAAAAACACCCCTACAGAGTATGAGAACAAACGCAACCAACGACAATCAGATTGTGTTGAACATATTGCATTATACACGTAACGTGGCAGCAATACAGACAAAGTAGGTTTCAAAGATATCAAAATAAGAATTTAAAAAACGAGGGAAGCTATTATTGCATTACTGTAACTTGTGGGAATCAACAGAAATTAAATTCAACAGAAAAGAAATGTGTTCATCTGCAATGTATGGGTGGCTCTGAAAACGGTAAACAAACAAATACATCACGAATGAGATACAGACATTCATAAATGGATGGTTGAACAAAATGGAAAAAGATGAAATTGTATGATAAGATTACTAATGGGGAGCTGTTGGAAAGAACCATATACATGCCACTGGAACATGGCTTGGAGAATGGGGTACAGGGGTTGAAAAGCGCATAGATTAAGTAAACCATCTGATAGTATTACGAGACAGTATATGTTCTGGAATACGGAAGAAGAGAAGTTGAGGCAGACCAAAACAATCATGAAAAAAGAGAGCTCAAGACAAACGTAAAGAGAATAGGAATGGAAGGTCAAGGGGCAGGAGAATTTGGCGCCTTTTTGTTGAAGACGTTTGCTACAGAAAGCTTAAAGGATTGTCATTTCAAGGGAAACAACGCCTTAACTATTAATTTAACTTAATACTTGTGGTTGCTTCCCATACTATAATCAAACGATTCTGGTTCTGTTGTCAATAACTCAACTCTTGGATAGTGAGCTGGCTTGCTAAGACTGGGGTTACACCGCACCAGGGTTCAAAATCACAGAAAAAAATCTGGATGTGGTTCGTTCTTGTTACGACCGCTTCTCCAGTCGACCAAGCTGTAAATGGGTACCTGATGTATGAGTTGGGGAAGGTATACACATCAAGGAAGGGAATTGGCCATCGGTGCTCACGTAGGCTGCGGCTTAGTCTATGAAAAGTTATCTTTCTCCCCGACGGCAATTGTTGTCCTGCGACCCACCTTTACCTTACCTTTCGACCCACCTTTACCTTTCCTTTATACTCTGTCTGCATCTGCATATCTGTTTCATTGATGAAACATCGCCCACACTCATTTTCACCACCTCCTCCTCACCCATTTCCTAAGCTATTGGCATTTAAAAAAATGTATTCACACCTGTCAGCCAATCAGGTCGCGTCAGCCAACTGCAGATCACCTTCTCTGAATGGGAAAGGAGAATCAGATGAAATGGTACAGCGGACTGATTTCCAACAACTGAAATAGAATACAAGAAAAACAGCAAACGTATAAAGTATATAGATAACCATCATCCTATGTTGATTGTGGACAAACATTTTTTTAGAATTCAGAAATAATTAAGTGAAAACAGCAGGAAATGACAAACAAAGCGTATTTATATGTTTGAGGCTTTAAGAAAAAACTTGACAAGTAAAATTAATAATAACATGCTTGAGGTTTACTTAATGTCCAGTATTATCTGCGCTACAAATCAATTAGACTATAACACATTTTTTTTCTTCAAAATGCAGCCGCCTACAAGAACAATAGGACACAGTCACACATTACTTAATAGAAGGTCTAGATTAGATACCAGGAAATATGCTTTTAGTCAGAGATTGGTGAATGTTGGAATGCATTGTCACAGAAGATAATGAAGGCAGGTGCAATTAATGCATTCAAGATAAGATTGTATGCGCGTAGTTATTTTTAGATCAAGTGAATGTAAAAGAAACTGGTTGTATACAGACTATGCAGTGTCTTCTGAACCAGAATAAATAAGTTAAGTTAATTGGACAAAGAATGAACTTTAACTTGAAAAATGAAAGCGAAAAGAATAATTATAAAATATGTGGTTAAACATGAATGGTCACTTACGGACTATAACTCTAAGAGCAAACCATTACTGTGTAATCAAGAGATAAAACACACGTTGCATGAATATGTATATGGCTCTACAACTTGGCACACAATCGAAATTCCTGTAAAGATATAGAAATGTTGTCCCATTACAGTCAATAGTCACAATGATATTGATATTGTTGCCCCCTTCCGGTAGTAAAAGCCACAATGATATTGAGATGGTGTTATGGTAGTAATATTCACAATAATATTTAAAAGCAATGAATAAATACAAAGAGAGTAAACTGTTGTCCACTCATGTTACAAAAATCTGGAGTGTTTTTTGCCCGCTCGATGTAGCTAGTACCTTTGAGATTTTGTAAACTCTATGCAGATGATACCTTAGAGTTTTTGACCGCTCGTGTAGTTAGTAGAGATTGTATCCACTCGTGTAGCTAGTAGAGATTTTGTCCAGTCGTTTAGCTAGTAGAGATTGTGTCCACTCGTGTAGCTAGTAGAGATTTTGTCCACTCGTGTAGCTAGTAGAGATTTTGTCCACTGGTGTAGCTAGTAGAGATTGTGTCCAGTCGTTTAGCTAGTAGAGATTGTGTCCACTCGTGTAGCTAGTAGAGATTTGTCCACTCGTGTAGCTAGTAGAGATTTTGTCCACTCGTGTAGCTAGTAAAGATTAGTCCACTCGTGTAGCTAGTAAAGATTTGTCCATTCGTCTAGCTAGTAAAGATTTGTCCATTCGTGTAGCTAGTAGAGATGTGTCCATTCGTGTAGCTAGTAGAGATCTTGTCCACTCGTGTAGCTAGTAGATATCTGTCCACTCGTGTAGCTAGAAGAGATTTGTCTACTCGTGTAGCTAGTAGAGATTTGTCCATTCGTGTAGCAAGTAGAGATCTTGTCCACTCGTGTAGCTAGTAGAGATTTGTCCACTCGTGTAGCTAGAAGAGATTTGTCTACTCGTGTAGCTAGTAGAGATTTTGTCCACTCGTGTAGCTAGTGCCTTTGAGATATTGTCCACTCGATGTAGCTAGTGCCTTCGAGATATTGTCCGCTCGATGTAGCTAATGCCTTCGAGATATTGTCCGCTCAATGGAACAATCATCTTAGAGATGTGGTCCTCTCATCTAGCTAGTGCCTTAGAGTTATCCTCTACATATATATTTTGTGGAGTCAACAAAAATATGAGGTATAGTCTAGGTTTAGCTGAGTAGTTTACTTATCTAAAGAGTTACAACATGTATCTACACCACGACACGACTTCACACAGTAAAGTACAGTAAACAATATCCTGACCTTAAAACAAAACAGTATAATTTAATACAAGAATAATGATTACAAAATATCAACAAAAAGCAAAGTACATCTAAACATATATATATATGTAAACTACATTACCCAGATTCTTGCCGCTGCACTCCCCTATCTGTACACTCAACACACAGTCACAAACTCGTCCTCGTGATCAGATTACGTACAAATCTGCACATTCATATGTAATTCGATCACGCATCGTTCACTAGGCGTCCTGCACGTACGACACACATTCAGATCTCTTATTATTCACAGGTTGTCCATCATAAACATCTATTAAGCGTGACTGGACAACTTGAGGTGTATGATGGTCCAGTCACCCTGAAAACTCACTGACTCTCAGACTCCCTCTCAGCCTTCCTAGTATTTATAGTCTCAAGCAACAACATGGTGGTCTAATGGTGTTCTGTTGGCTGTCTGACTTGGCCATCACTCTAATTTGGAACTACCCCCAACTAATCGTTATTGGTTGACTATCCATGAATCAATGTCACTCTAAATGTTGTGGCCGATCATGGCAGAATCAGACTGTCACCAACCCCCATCTACGCTAATGCTGAACGCCAGAGTAGTCAGCTCCGAGCCCCTACCTCATCTCCGAACACCCTTCCCAGCACTAGACAAAGTCTTCCACCTACACATCCCGTTTTCTTCTTCGACCTAGTGTCGAGCCGGTGTTTAACCTTGGCGTGACCTGCATTCGTCCAACTCATTCAGGTAGCCTTTGTTCTACGAGTCACCAGCCCAATCTCCCCGGCCCTAAACATACATGCTCCAGATGGAACTGTCACACATTGACCAGTAGGGATCAGATACCCCGTCCGAATAAGAACACATGAACCCTACTTAAGTTACGACCAAAGGGCTTTCATCGGAGAGAGGGCACACACCATCTGAAAACAGGTAACAAATCACGAGTGACGATAAACAAAGTGTTGCTACGATAGTCCACCTTGTCATAGGATCTGCAGACTGAAGGTAAAAGATATGCAGACTAAAGACAGAAAATCTGCAGACTGAAGATAGCAGATCTGCAGAGTGAACATATACGATCTTCAGACTGAGGGCAGAAGATCTGCAGATCGAAGAGAGAATATCTTTAGACTGAAGGCAGAAGATCTGCAGATTGAAAAGAGAATATCTTCAGACTGAGGGCAGAAGATCTGCAGATTGAAGAGAGAATATCTTCAGACTGAGGGCAGAAGATCTGCAGATTGAAGAGAGAATATCTTCAGACTGAGGGCAGAAGATCTGCAGATTGAAGAGAGAATATCTTCAGACTGAGGGCAGAAGATCTGCAGATTGAAGAGAGAATATCTTCAGAGAGCAGAAGATCTGCAGATTGAAGAGAGAATATCTTCAGACTGAGAGCAGAAAATCTGCAGATTGAAGAGAGAATATCTTCAGACTGAGAGCAGAAGATCTGCAGATTGAAGAGAGAATATCTTCAGACTGAGAGCAGAAGATCTACAGATTGAAGAGAGAATATCTTCAGACTGAGAGCAGAAGATCTGCAGATTGAAGAGAGAATATCTTCAGACTGAGAGCAGAAGATCTGCAGATTGAAGAGAGAATATCTTCAGACTGAAGATATAAGATCTGTAAACTTAATATGTAAGATAAGCAAACTGATGCAAATAGTGAGATATGTTCGTGTGCAAGGAGGTAACCGGTTGAACTATTTGTGAAGTCCGGTGTGTTCTGTTGTGATTCTGCTCAAACTGGAACCTCTCAAATACGATCCCGTTTAATGAGCGCGTGCTTAACATTTATGCACATGCATACAAACTAGATTATGCATATGATCTTAGAACACTATAACAGACAGAAAACACGTCACAGATAGCTATATTGTTTAGGGATTACAACCTATCAGGTCTGTGCGAAGGAATATGGATACAACCAGGACAGATGAGCCTGACAACCTGGGAGATGATTATTTACTCTGGAACCGAGAAAACTGAAACCACATCACACATGAGTATCGCCACTGTTCCTTAATATAGAGAGGCACTTAGGGCGCTCATAAACTTAACTTAACGATTTATACTGCTTTAAAAGACTCTGCAGAGTCTGCAAACATCCAGTATCTCTTACACTTTCCTTCTCTAAAAGCTATGTGCATCTAAGCTATTCTTAAATGCATTAATTGTCCCTGCCTCCACTACTTCCTGTGGCATTGCATTCCATTCATTCACTACTCTCTGACTAAAAAAATATTTCGTAATATCTAATCTGGATCTTTCTTTAATTAATTTGTAGCTATGCCCTCTTGTTCTTGTAGGTGGTTGTATTTTGAAAAATGTGTTGGCAAATTTATTCGTTCCTTTGATTATCGTATTAACCTATATTGTCATCTCCAATTCTAGGCCGGTTTTTCTGAGTCTTTCCTCATAACTGTAATTCTCTAGTCCCCCTATCAACTTTGTCGCTCTTTTTTGTATCCTTTCCAGCATGTTTATGTCCCCTCTATGATAAGGACTCCACACCTGTACACAGTACTCCAATCTAGGTCTAACTAAAGCTTTATACAGTTTGACGATCACTTCCTTGCTCCTATGTTTAATATTTCTTTTTATCATACCTAACATTGTATTTGTCTTTTTCACTACTACATAGACTTGCTCACTCACTTTGCCTGTATGATCAATTATAATGCCTAGGTGCCTTTCCTTTTTTTATCTTTCTAATTTGATTCTAGCAAAATCTGTAATTATATGATTCAGCGAAAGGCGTTTAGATGAGTAGTTTAGCAGTTGAATAGTACTTATCTAAAGAGTTACAACATGTATCTACACCACGACACGACTTCAAACAGTAAATAACACAGTAAACCCTTTCCTATCATACTAAGGACATTATCGTTTCATTATGGAAATCCACAAAAACATAAAAAATACATCGACATTAAAGAAGCATTATATATATATATAGAATTACATCGGAGGTTTTAAGCACTAGGTTTTGATATTTCCCCCATAACCCAATCTCTTGCCACTGCACTCTCCTTATCTGCACACTCAACACACACTCACAGACTCGACCTCACGATCGTATTACGTACTCACTTCAGTCATGTGATCTGTACATCCACATACAATCGGTACACGTATGCTCAGGCGATCTGTGCATTCATATGCAATTAGATCACGTCCCTTATAGTCGGATCACGTACTCACTTGTGGTAACATACTCAGTCGATCTGTGCATACACATAACACAGAAATTCAGATCTCCTCCTTATGCAATCTGTACATTCCCATTTACTTCGATCACTTCACGTATTTTTACATTCATATGTAATTAGATCACACATCGTTTACTAGGTGCCCTACACGTACAACACATATTCAGATTTCTTACTGTTCACATGGTGTCCAACATAAACACCTTTAAAGCGACTGGCTGATCATCGAGGTGTATGCTAATTTAATCCCCCTGCAAACTCATACAATCAGAAACTCCTGAAAGCCTTTCAGTCACTCGCCTAGCCAGTGTCTCAGACTACTGGCAGCCTATCAATCTCTCTCCTAGACAGTCTTTCAGACTACTGGCAGCCTATCAATCTCTCTGCTAGCCAGTCTCTCAGACTACTGACAGCCTATCAATCTCTTTCCTAGCCAGTCTCTCAGACTACTGACAGCCTATCAATCTCTCTCCTAGCCAGCCTCTCAGACTACTCACAGCCTATCAATCTCTCTGCTAGCCAGTCTCTCAGACTATTGACAGCCTATCAATCTCCCTTCTAGCCAGTCTCTCAGACTACTGACAGCCTATCAATCTCTCTCCTAGCCAGTCTGTTTGAGTTTACCTTTGCAGTATTTTACAGCCTCAAGCACTATAATGGCTGTCTACTAGTCTCCTGTTGGTTATCTGACTCAGCCATCACTCTAATTTGGAACTAGCCCAACTAGTTGTTATTGGATGATTATCCACAAATCAGTGTCACTTTATAGCCGGTCGTGGCCGCACTTAACTGTCATAAACCCCAACTGCGCTAATTTGGAACGACAGAGTGGTCACCAACGAACCCCCATCTCAGCTCCAAACAACCCCCTTGTACTAGACAAATTCTTCCACTTAAACCCCTCGTTTCCTTTGTCAACCTAGTGTCGAGACGGTACGCATTCAGGCAACCTTTGTCCCCAGACTCCCCAGCCCAATCTCCCCTGCTCTAAACGCCTATGCTCCAGCTGGAACTGTTACATCTTTTCCATATTGGATCTACCCATGTGGATGACAGTACATTTATTGATCTACATTAAACTCCATTTGCCAGCTCGCAGACCATTATCGAATTTAATCTAAATCCGATCTCAATATATCCACTTCTGCTTCAGATGATACACTATTGCATAGTTTTGTATCATAAGCACATTTTGCAATTATGAATCTCATATCAATGTCCAAATTGTTTATATATATTAAGAACAAAATTGGTCCCAAAACTGAGGCCTGTGGCACTCAACTTTTTAGTTCACACATCTCAGAGTACTCCCTATTTTTGCCCACTCTCTGCTTTCTTCCTGTTAACCAATTTTCAATCCATTTGGCAACTACCTCACCTATTCCATGTGATTTTAACTTTCTAAATAATCGTTGATGAGGTTCACTATCAAAGGTCTTAGCAAAATCAAGATAAATAACACCCACTGGCTCCCCGTTATCTATCATTTTAATAACCTCCTTCATGAATTCGAATATATTTATTAATCACGATCTTCCTCTAGTAAACCCATGCAGACTATTCTGACTATTTCTGATTAGATTACACTTGTCTAATTGCATTACAATGCTGTCTTTGATTATTGACTGTAACAATTTACAGACTATGCTAGTTAAACTCATCGGTCAATAATATGCTGGGTCTGATTGTTTGCCCTTTTTGTATAAGGGGATCACTCCTGCACCTTTTTGATCCCGTGGAACAATCCTTTCTGCAAGTTATTGAGAACAAATGTAGCCAATGGTTTTGCTAGTTGGTCTCTAGTTTCAAACATAAATTTTGGATGAATACCCCCTTGACCTGAACATTTAAGCAATTTCAACCCCTCCAATTTAAAAAAAACAAACCCATTTGCTCTGTAATACAGATTGATCTTAATCATTCTGTATCCGTGACTGTTTAGAAAATATTTATTGGCTCAGGGATTTTGGAGCGGATTTCTATTGTTTAGACTGTGCTAAAGTACTGATTGAGTAGATTAGCTACCTCTCTATTCTCACTATGAGACGGCCTACTTTGTCTTTCGGTTTTCGTTTTTTATAACATAAGAAAAAAACCTTTTACTATCAGTCTTGATCCTCTGAGCAAGCTTTTTTCCAAGTATTTTTGCTGCTTCATTCACTTTCTGAGCTATGTTTTGCTTGTCCAAATATTTTAAATATGTTTCTTTTGATTTACCTGCTTCTATATATGTTTTCAATCATTTATTCTTAGCTCTTCTACATTTAACTACAAGTCTAGTTATCTACTTTTTACGCTTGGGATTTACTTCCCTATATGGAACACAGTCCTCTTTTAACTTTTCTAGAGTGGTTTTGAAACTCTCCCACTCTTGAGAAGAAACTGTAGGTTTCAAGAGAATTCAGCACAAGGAATGTAGCACAATGGAGATATTACATAAATTTAAAGAAAGGAGAAAGAAGAAAGTTATGCTCAGTAATTGTCGAACCCGAGTCACCAAAGCAGAAGTACAAAGACAATTTATGCTACTACAAACAAAGAAATCAAGACACGCATAAAGAAAAATAAAAGAGCAGAGAAAGCAGAAGAGAGAAGAAATGTGTGAGATCTCTACTCAACAAAGAAAATGATATATATATATATATATTCAAGAGTATACAACCCTGTCTCACCCCAACAGACGTGCGGAACCATCCCCCTAGTATTCCGTCTACATAAACTGCACTTGACGCCTTCTCATAAAGGTTCTCAATTACCTTCACGATATTACTATTGATCGTGCAATGCTTCATTGTTGTTCATAGTGCCGTTTGCCATAATCTGTCGAATGACTCTTTGAAATCGATGAAGACATGATATATGTGTTGTTGATACTCTAAGTATTTCTCATTCAATATCCGCAGATTAAATATCTGTTCAGTGGTACTTCGTTCCGCTCGAAACCCTGCTTGCTCTTCTGCAATGATATTCTCTGCCTGTGGTTTTAATCTGTTGAGGATTATTCTTAAGAGAACTTTGCTAGGATGACTAATGAAGCTAATTGTTCTATAGTTCAGACACATTTTTAGGTTCCCTGATTTAGGCAGCGGTAACTACACTGTCCAAATGGTTGACCACTCTTCTGTCCGCCACATTCTGTTACAGATGTATGCCAGAGCCTCAATTATTACCTCACCTCCCACTTGTAGGGTGGTTGTGACTATTTTCCATTCTCTCTCATTACCGTATATAGCTGTAAGTTGGGTATCAATTATCAGCAGAGTAAACGTTCATTTACGTGCATGTCATATAAATGGCACAATGTCTCAGGTGCATGTCATAATAATGGCACAATGTCTCAGGTGCATGTCATATAAATGGCACAATGTATCAGGTGCATGTCATAATAATGGCACAATGTCTCAGGTGCATGTAATTTAAATGGCACAATGTATCAGGTGCATGTCATATAAATGGCAAATGTATCAGGTGCATGTCATAATAATGGCACAATGTCTCAGGTGCATGTCATATAAATGGCACAATGTCTCCGGTGCATGTCATATAAATGGCACAATGTCTCAGGTGCATGTCATATAAATGGCACAATGTCTCAGGTGCATGTCATATAAATGGCACAATGTCTCAGGTGCATGTCATATAAATGGCACAATGTCTCAGGTGCATGTCATAATAAGGGCACAATGTCTCAGGTGCATGTCATATAAATGGCACAATGTCTCAGGTGCATGTCATAATAAGGGCACAATGTCTCAGGTGCATGTCATATAAATGGCACAATGTCTTAGATCGAACCGCAGATTAATGTCTACAACGAAGGTAGTAGCCCTACGTCATGTGGTATGACGTCATTCCTCATTATGTTCGACCGCAGCTTCTGGCGCGATGTTGGCCACATTGAAGCCGATGGCAGACTTGAATGTGATCGTCTGACGTGCAGATGAAAAAGGTCTGGCGATTAATCCTCGTGAAAATTTGCATTCAGCGGCTTAAAACTAATTATTTTCACAATGTCTTAAAAGACTTGATGCCCGCAATAGAACTCAGTGATGTATTATTCATATGTTAAGTCGGTAATCTGCTACAATAGATCCGTTTTATTGCTACTATAAAATATACTACAGAAGTGAGAGATAATTATTCTATACAAGTAAGGTAATTGGTCTTCTATGAAAGTAAAGTAAAGGATTTACTACAAAAGTAAGGTAATTCGTCTACTAAAAAAGTAAGGTAATTGGTCTACTACAACAATGAGGGAACTGATATACTACAAAAGTAAGGTAATTGATCTACTACACTAGTAAGTTATTTGATCTACTACAAAAGATACGTAAATTGATTGACTGTAAATGTTGATCACAAAGAAGAACTACATAAGAACCTCTGCTCATAGGAATGAGTAAAACCTAATACATGTACAACAGTGCAGTATAACGTATACCAGAAAATGAAATTGAATTTTCTAAGTTATTGGTGCAGTGAAGTAATATTTTCAGGAACTCCAAATTAAAATTCTCTATATTGCACAGTTAATAAAACTGCTTTACACAAGTGTATCGCTATTACTGATACAGTAATTCAATCAATCAATCAATCAATCAACGCACATCCCTCCTCTAGTTGCACAGAGTGTTTCCCACATCACGCCAGCATACAGTATCATGGGCTACTTTTTGTGAACTTTCATAACAGTATTTTCCTACATATTCTGTATAAGGGTTATGTGATTCTCTGGTATCCCATAGTGTCTTAACAGTTGCCAAAGAGTACGTCGATCCACACTGTCAAACACTTGTTCATAATCTAGACAATTTGCATTTAGGGGTGTCTTCCAGTTAATATTTTGTTCTACTATGATGTGCAGAGTAGTTATATGATCTGTGCATGATCTTACTTGCCAGAATTCTGTTTATTCCTTTCGAAGCTTTTTATCTACTTTCTCTTTCAATCTGTGCAAGTTGATTCTATTGAATATCTTGCCTGGCAATGAAAGCAATGTAATTCCTTTATAATTGCTGCAATATGTTAGGTCTTCCTTGTCGTGCAGTTTAATCAGATGACCTGCTTGTAATTCTAAGGGCACTTTCTCTTATTCCGATATCTTATTGAATCATCCTTCCAGTATATATGTTGCCATTTTTATTTCTGCTATTTCAGCTTCTCCAGCAATTCCATCTTGCCTGCTGCTGTTTCTTCCTTAGATTTCAATATGGTTTTTAAAATTTATATCTTACTTCGTGGGTTGCAGTCTAAATCCAGTTTTTCTATTCATGGTAGGGTGGTTGATGTTTCCTGCGTTGGAGGTTTATTTAGGCTTGTTATGAAATGCTCAGTCTTTTATGTTGTTCCTTCATTGATTCTCTGTATCTTGTCTTCTCTATCTTTCATTGGTTCGTCTGTCGGCGTATAAATATATATATATGAGATCAGAAATCCTGCTACTTGCAAAGCCCTGGTAGCGCGACATTAAGAACGAACGCAGAAGAAGAAGAACAAGAACAAGAACAAGCGCATTTATATATTTATACGAGTAGAAAACGCAATAAGGCCTTTTGATGATCTGTTCATAGCTATCAATAGACGAAAGATGTCTAAGTATAAGCACGTTACTAGGTCCAACAGAATTACAAATTCGATACTGCATGATTCCTTACCAGCAAAGAGAGGACGGGGAAGTCCAAGGAAGAGATGGGCAGGCAACATCACTGAGTGGTCAAACCTTCGTCCCGGTGAAGCATGACTGACGGCAGCGGACAGAGAGAGATGGCGTGCCATTGTGGGAGTGTCTTCAAGTGTGCCCCAATGACCTGATGGGTTATAGGATGAACTAAATTGAACTGAACCCTTCCCCACGCCGCTCGCCCCAAACTTCAGAAAAAGCAGAGACCTCTTATAGGTAGAGTATCTAACACTTGATCACCAGCGGCAATGTCTTCTATTTGAAGTACATTTCTAATTGACAATGATCTCATAGACAAGTACTTTTCTGCACTCAGAAAACATGAAAAAGAACAACAGAAATGGAAGCCCGGATTCGAACCTCGGACCTACAGACGAGGAAAGAGCCTTGGCGCTGTAGAGATGATTTAGGCTATTCGACTAGCCGGACCACCTTTTCATGTTTTTAAATGCAGCCCTGTAACAGATACTGTCGTCACAGATGAAGTGTTAAAGATGTCATTATACTAGGTAGTTCAGTAGCTAGGTAGACCGCTTAGGCGATCACGACTCGTCCTTGAACTCGATGAGGGGTTGACTCCCAGACTGCAAGTTGTGAGAAGGGTGCCTTTTCAGGTTTGATCTGACCAGGTGGTGCGTGGACGGTTACGGGAGCAGGATCCTGCTGGAGAGGGCCGCTTCCTATCTTTGATGGCAATGGCTTACTTTAAGAACTGACAGAGGACTTCCTCAGTAAGGCGGGCCACATGTTCTAATAGGGCCAAACGGCGACGGTTTACCATAGCGAATGTGCTTTGGAGGCATGTCCTTCGGGTGACTTCGTCGTTTGTGACCCCATTATGCAGCGGAGTGCAAGAACCCTCATCTGCCTGCATGTGTGTAAGGCTTTAAATGCGCTTATTCTTGGTCTTGTTCTTGTTCTTCTTCTGCGTTCGTTCTTAATCTCCCGCTACCAAGCCCCGAAGAGGGCTTTGCAAGTAGCAGGATTTCTGATCACCTCGAAGAAATAGTTCATGTTTCGGTGCGGCACAGCCAGTTAAAGGCGGCCCAGATACTAGGCCTCCAATTTTGAATAAGGGGGGGGGGGGCTGGTGTTAGTAGACATGGGTGCTGCCCAGTTTGCACACACGCTGTCTTGCCTGTTCTAATAAGAAGTCAAATACAACTTCATAATATGCAGCGTGTCCATACTGAATACGTAATGAAATACAAGGCTTCTAACCACTCTACAACTCAGAGTACCGTACGTTATAATACAAAGTCAGTGTTCTCAGCTGAGTACAGAAGAGGTCATTCTTAGAACTACGGCATCAAAAGTTATAAAAGAAATGCCAGTAACAGGATTTCAAATGAAACGAACTTGAAGACTGACACACTATTAGCATTACTCAAGAGGGGCTGCAAATATAATATTAATGACAACATTTGACTCGGTCGGTCGGTCAGAAATGGCAGAACAATGGCGCTCTAATCACTCTCCCGTCAACAGCCCTCGTCTTAACATTCGCGGTTTCTTATCGCAGTCAAACAATGGCTTCTGACTCGGGAAGGAGGTCGAGTGTTGAGTCCTACAGCGCACGTTCATGCCACGCGACACGCGCAGCGCCCGAGGACTGCAAGCTCTCGGCAAAACAGATGTAGTGGTCAAGAGGTTATTTGTTTGTTTGGAGGGCTGTCATTGTTGTTCTTATTGATAATGGGTGATTAAGCGTCATTACTGCAACGATCTAGAGTGGAAGCCTTTGTCTGCTGATGATTATTGCAGTTGTGACCTGTTTCTGTGTTAGAAAATGTTTGACTTCTTCGTTTCACGTGTGCTTTTGTGAAAAATCGTGGTTTAATAAATAATAAATTAAATATTCATATAAAAAATGGTTTCTATTTCTCAAGTATATTTCTCTATCTATGATGCGTATTCGTCTAGACGTTTTCCCACTGAATCTAAATGCGTTATCTATGCTAATATTTTCCCTATATTGTTAATGTGTATTTGTCTAGATGTTTTTCTATTCAATCTTTATGCAAACTCATATTGTCTAGAAATAGTATCTCTATATTGTTAATGTGTATTTGTCTAGATGTTTTTCTATTTAATCTTTATGCAAACTCGTATTGTCTAGAAATAGTATCTCTATATTGTTAATGTGTATTTGTCTAGATGTTTTTCTATTTAATCTTTATGCAAACTCGTATTGTCTAGAAATAGTATCTCTATATTGTTAATGTGTATTTGTCTAGATGTTTTTCTATTTAATCTTTATGCAAACTCGTATTGTCTAGAAATAGTATCTCTATATTGTTAATGTGTATTTGTCTAGATGTTTTTCTATTTAATCTTTATGCAAACTCGTATTGTCTAGAAATAGTATCTCTATATTGTTAATGTGTATAATTCTAGATGTTTTTCTATTTAATCTTTATGCAAACTCGTATTGTCTAGAAATAGTATCTCTATATTGTTAATGTGTATTCGTCTAGATGTTTTTCTATTTAATCTTTATGCAAACTCGTATTGTCTAGAAATAGTATCTCTATATTGTTAATGTGTATTTGTCTAGATGTTTTTCTATTTAATCTTTATGCAAACTCGTATTGTCTAGAAATAGTATCTCTATATTGTTAATGTGTATTTGTCTAGATGTTTTTCTATTTAATCTTTATGCAAACTCGTATTGTCTAGAAATAGTATCTCTATAGTGTTAATGTGTATTTGTCTAGATGTTTTTCTATTTAATCTTTATGCAAACTCGTATTGTCTAGAAATAGTATCTCTATATTGTTAATGTGTATTTGTCTAGATGTTTTTCTATTTAATCTTTATGCAAACTCGTATTGTCTAGAAATAGTATCTCTATAGTGTTAATGTGTATTTGTCTAGATGTTTTTCTATTTAATCTTTATGCAAACTCGTATTGTCTAGAAATAGTATCTCTATATTGTTAATGTGTATTTGTCTAGATGTTTTTCTATTTAATCTTTATGCAAACTCGTATTGTCTAGAAATAGTATCTCTATATTGTTAATGTGTATTTGTCTAGATGTTTTTCTATTTAATCTTTATGCAAACTCGTATTGTCTAGAAATAGTATCTCTATATTGCGAATGTGCATTCATCTAAATGCATTCTCTATTTATCCCTCACGCGTATTCATCTACAGAAAGCTGTTATATTGTTCTTGCCTATTCATTTGGAAAATCTTTCTTTACATTTGTTAAAATTTGATATATTACTCTTTGAGAATGTTCTTGTTGTTCTTCATGCTATACTTATTAGAGGAAATGCTGGTATGCATGCGAGAGAAACAGCAGACCGTATGAATGAAAATGTTCACAAGACAGATCAAATGATAAAGGATGATTGGAGAATTAAGATGAAAAATCTCCTTTGCCTACTTCCCAACACAGAAAATACTGTGGTTCGCTCATCTCAGGAGAATGATCTACGCTTACACTGCAAGAAGATTAGGCTTCAAGGCACGAGGAAGGCCGAGTTTCAGATGGATATATGACATAAGAGAAATCCTCCGACACAGGCTTACAGCAGCAGACATAAGATATTTGATCTAAGAAAAACAAAGTAAGCTCCCCACGCCGCATAATGACACAAGCTAATGGACATGTCATTTAAATGAAACTCAAACCTGTACCATGTTAAACAAGACCAACCAGCTCTACTAACTGGTCAACGAGGTTCTACAACACTAGTCTGGATAGGGCCACGTCCTCGAAGCCACGACCTCAACTCACTACCTCCCAAACTCTCTACCCCTCAAACTCACTTACACCCCCCCCCCCCCCCCCCAATCCAAACTCACTACCCACAACTCCATACATCCAACGCACTTCCCTCAATTCACTGCATCCAAATCACTACCCACAACTCACTACCCCCAACTCACTGCCACAAGTCATTACCCCCGAGTCATTACCCCCGAGTCATTACCCCTTAATCATATAGGATAGGTCTGCAGCGTTATCCGGAAACTAAGTTATAACCTGCTGACTTCCATCTTGGAGAACGACCACACACAAGGACGAATCACTTGAAACAGACATGTGGCGATCGCTCGAATGCTAAGCATACCAGGAACAGTTAAGAAATAAATTGATGATGTATTCGATACAGAAATCGGTAGTAGATCCCAGCTGTTGACAAATGGAAGAAAGAGCAATGCAATATGATATAGTGACGAAAAGGGGCACGTTCGCTGCCCCACCCCCCCCCCCCTTATTTGGTGTCTCTACGCAAGGACATTGGATACCCATAGTTAATGACTCCTAAATTAGGGCATAGGTCTTTGACATACGAAGGTGCGTTAGAGTCCCTTGCTGGTCTGGTGAAAGATGGCATTATCTGTGTAAAGGGAGAAGCCAGAATGATGTTGGGTTCTGTCCATTATGTAAGCAGCGTGTCCTTAACAAAACGTCGCTCTCACAACTGCAAACTTATTTGGCTGTTATAAGAACTTTAGCAGGTGTGCAGTACGGTAGGTTGACATTACATTCCGTACGTGGATGAGCCATCATACCAAGAACAAACATCCCTGTTTGACAAACTGGACTCGGTGGGACTCGAGCCTGGTGCGTTGGAATTGTGAGAAGATGTTTCATTCCTAGACCACGCTGCCTTCGTTTTGCAGGTAGATATATCACTGCCATTAGCACATAAAATGCTAAATCCCAGGTGAAGCTGAATCATTTACAACAAATGTATACAGGCAATGTTGACGATGTGACGATTGGAGAAATTGTCCTGTATCAAGATCTCACACAATTAGAGCTTTGAATATCGTCAAAGGCAGAATGCAGGTCCTTTACTACCCAGTAAGCTAAACGTGAACAAGGACCAGCCTTTGGATGGACACCCTAGAGAACTAGTTAGCCACAGGAAGACGCTCATCCAGAAACTTAGAACCTAATGATTGAACGCGAGTCCGAGCGGCACGATTGGTAAGACATAGCACGCACAGAACGGCACGCCTGGTAAGACATAGCACGCACAGAACGGCACGCCTGGTAAGACATAGCACGCACAGAACGGCACGCCTGGTAAGACATAGCACGCACAGAACGGCACGCCTGGTAAGACATAGCACGCACAGAACGGCACGCCTGGTAAGACATAGCACGCACAGAACGGCACGCCTGGTAAGACATAGCACGCACAGAACGGCACGCCTGGTAAGACATAGCACGCACAGAACGGCACGCCTGGTAAGACATAGCACGCACAGAACGGCATATTCTAATGGCCTACTAGATACATTTACAAAACAAAAGGAAGGCTTTTGCCTAACAGACACCAGGCATTGATCTGCCTGACTGAATACCAGGATTCCAGTATTTCAGTAAAGAAAGGCATGAAGAATCATTTGGACCTCTAGACATCATGATTATGACCATACGCTCTTACACGTCCGACAAGAGAGATCTTAGACGTTCGACAAAGAGATCTTAGGTGTCCGACAAGAGAGATCGGGTTGTTCTAGATCTGTACATACTTCCCCGCGAGCACCCTAAAACCGCATGGTCTGAAATCACTCCGTCCTATGAATGAGTCAGGTTTGTTTCTTTCGTCTCTTTTCCATATCGTATTTTATGACGGCCATATATCTTGTTGTTTTTTTTTTGGTGATTTATTAGTTGTTTTAGCTCGTTTGATCTCTGACGAAGACCTTGTGACGGCAGCGTAGGTTTCGTTTTGTTTTTATCCTGCAGCGGACACTGAGCCATTACCGGTATGTGTTTGTATCGACTATTCACCTTTCCTACCTCCGCAGCCTCGATTTATTTATATATTGCTATCCCCGTTTTGACTCTTGTTATTTCATGATCTATGTCTTTACACTTTTCTTTGTTAGTTTAGTTGGTATGTCTTTCTTGAGCACATATTACGAGTACAAACGTTTTTATACAGGAATCTTCCCGCCATCAGAAGTGCTTGCTTTATTCTTTGTTTTGATTGTTTTTGTTTGTTTGTTATTTTACTTTTAGAGTGGCCTAGTTACCTTAAATCATTTAGTTGGTGATTTATGTTATGTTTTCTGAATAATTTTCTGTTTTGTTTCCTGTACTTTTCTATGATATTTTCTGTTTAGTTTTCTGTGATATTTTCTGAATTGTTTTCTGTGATATTTTCTGTTTTGTTTTCTGCAATATTTTCTGTGATATTTTCGCTACTGTCTTATGTGTTATTTTTTGTGATATTCTCTATGACATTTTCTGCTTTGTTTGCTATGGTATTTTCTGAATTGTTTTACGTGCCGTTTTCCGAGATGTTTAATGTTTCATATACCGCTTTCTGTTAAGTTTTCTGTGATATTTTCGATTGTTATCTGTCCTGTACTTTGTGCTGTTATAAGCGATTTTTTCTGGTACATTTGATGTTTTATGTAATGTTTTCTGTAAAGTTTCGTTGTATCCAGTACTTACTTGAGAAAGTTAACTGGCCGAAAAGTCGATCACCGTCTCTTATTGTATATAAAAATGGTAGATGGTTGGGGCAAAGCAGAAGTGTTAAAATTATAAATGGTTGTGTGTGGAATTCATCTCATTGGATGAAACATTTAAAATGTCGCAAAGAATGTTTGGCAAATACAATAAATAGTTAATTGCAAATGACCAGGAAGCTGACAGCTACGACCAATCTAGGCATTAGAAACAGTTGTAGTCGGGCTCTGTCAGTCCTCTGTTCCGAATCCTTCACGACAGCTTTGGTTGCCAGCGACAGAGGTCCATTTGAGCACTTGGCCTAAACCAAGAGACGATTGCTGACATTTGTCCCAGTAATGGATTTTAAGCATAACACAAACACGCCTGGACACGGGAGCTGTTTTGGTGTAATTCGATTGGTCTTATCACGTCCTGGTCGCGCCATCCACCACGAGATGCGCGCAGGAAATTGCGTTCCTGAAGAAGTTCCCGACGGCGGAAGGACTCAGGCGGTTATCCGGCCTAAGAACTGTGCACGTGCGTGATTGTGTGTCTTTTATCAGAGTCGATGAGGACATTGAATATTTTCATTATGATTTGTTTATTATTGGATGTGAGTGCTAAATACGGATTGTCGGCTAATGAGACAGTTGGTGAAGAGTTGAGAGTTCACGTAATGAGATTATCCAAATATGAATACCACACAATCACCACATGAAAGAAGACTTTGTGAAGTATGGATGGTTGGAACGTCACTGTGTCATGTGCAGTGTGTGTGTGTTTGTGTGTGTGTGTGTGTGTGTTTAGACTAAAGTGAAATGTGCAGTGTGTGTGTGTTCAGATTAAGATGTCAGATGCAGTGTGTGTTTTTAGACTAAGATGCCATATGCAGTGTGTGTGTTCAGATTAAGATGTCAAATGCAGTGTGTGTGTTTAGACTAAGATGGCATGTGCAGTGTGTGTGTTTAGACTAAGATGGCATGTGCAGTGTGTGTGTTTAGACTAAAGTGTCACGTGCAGTGTGTGTGTTCAGATTAAGATGTCAGATGCAGTGTGTGTGTTTAGACTACGATGTTCTTTGCAGTGTATGTGTGTGTTTAGACTAAAGACTCGTGTGCAGGGTGTGTGTGCGTTTAAACTAAGATGTCATGTGCAATATGTGTTTGGACTAAGATGTCATGGGCAGCGTGTACGTGTGTTTATTTAGATTAAGATGCCATGTGTAGGGTGTGTGTGTTTAGACTAAGATGGCACGTGCAGTGTGTGTGTGTGTGTGTGTTTAGACTACGATGTGCAGTGTGTGTGTTTGGACTAAGATGTCATGTACAGTGTGTGTATTAAGCATAATATGTCATGTGCAGTGTGTGTGTTTGTGTTTAGACTAAATTATCATGTGTAATGTGTGTGTTTAGACTTAAATGTCACATGTATTGTGTGTGTTTAGACTTAAATGTCACGTGTAGTGTGTGTGTGTGTGTGTGTGTTTAGACTTAAATGTCATGTGTTGTGTGTGTGTTTAGACTTAAATGTCACGTGTAGTGTGTGTGTTTAGACTAAGATATCATGTGCAGTGTGTGTATGTGCTTAGACTGAGATGTTATGTGCGGTGAGTGTGTTTGTGACAGTGTTTAAACTAAGATGTCATGTGCGGTGTGTGTCTGAGAGAGTGTTTGTATTATGGTGTCATGTGCAGTGTGTGTGTGTGTGTGTGTGTGTGTGTTTAGTCTAAGCTGCCATCGTCAATGTTTGCGCGTGTGTAATTGTTTAAGTAAGGGTGTCATGGTGTGCTTACGTTGGCTAAGTGTGAGTGGCGAGCCTAGTGTAACATATTCAGGGTGTGTGTGTGCGTTATGGTTAGGATTTCGTACAAAGAGTATATCATATTCAGTGTGTGTGGATGTAAGCGTGAATGTTTACACTGGGGTCTCGTGGGCAGCGAATGTGTTACAGAACATATAGGTCAGACTTCATATAATGCCATTTACACAACAGATAGGTTCGATTGCATATAAGGTCATTTGCTAGCAGGTAGGTCAGGCAACATATAAAGCTTTTTCCACAACGGATAGGTCAGGCAACATATAAGGCCTTTTCCACAACAGAAAGGTCATGCAACATATGAGACGGCGTGAGTGAGATCAAGCAAGTGTATTATGCAGGTAAAATAATATACTTTGTAAGTGTGCAGAGCATGACGCATTGTATTATATGCACGAAAAAAAAGCCGTGAACAATGTGTACTATATCATTGATATGTGTGTTTGTACGGTGTTTCATGTATAAGTTGTGTGTGCAATGTATAGTGTGTACCTGATATGTGTGTAAGATGTTTGTACAGTGTTTCGTGGGTAATGTGTATGTACAAAGCCTTATGTGCATGTGTGCACACAATTTTGTGCGTAAGATGTATGTGCAATATTGCGTGTGCAAGATAGTATACGGAATATTTTGTGCGTAAGATGTATGTGCAAGATGTATGCGCAAAATTGTGTACAAGATGTATGTGCAATATTTTGTGTGTACGATGTATGTGCAATATTTTGTGTGTAAGATGTGTGTGAAATATTGTGTGTGTAAGATGTGTGTGAAATATTGTGTGTGTAAGATGTGTGTGAAATAGTGTGTGAAATAGTGTGTGTGTAAGATGTATGTGCAATTAAGTGTGTGTAAGATATGTTTTCAATGGAAGTCTGAAAGATATGAGTGCAATGGAATGTGTGCAAGATGTGCGCGTGATGTTTTGTAAGTAAAATGTATTTGTGTGTGTGTGTGTGTGTGTGTATTTATGTAAATGAAAATGTCATAATTTGTATTTAGAATGTGACATGGATTTCTTCTTCTTCTTCGCACGCTGTCAGACGTCAACTTCAATTTGTTGGAAAAAAGCAGTGGTCATCCCGAGGTCGTCGGCACAGCCATAGAGCTTGTCTATTACTGGTGCTGGTGCTGACCACATGTGCCCACTCCGGTCCCCGTATGTCGGGCAGCTTTGCAGCAAATATTCAAAGGTCACTTTCCCTGCACCACATGTGCACTCGCCAGCAGCACCCATCTTCAACGCACAGGAGAGGAAAATGACAATTTGTGGAATGAGATGCTGAAGAAAAGTCACTGGTGTCATTAGGAGAGATCAACTAAGCAACATGGTGAGAACTGACTCAGTGTTAAATTCCTGAGAGAAAATCTGTTGGTTTGCTCATCTCACGAGGAAATGACCTGATCAACGTTAATTGCACACGAAGGTCGTGTCACAAAGGGAAGAGGAAGTCCACATGAATGATAAATTGATGATACGAGAAATATAACAGGTGTAGAACAAAGGATGCAACATACTTGACCAAAGAATGTCAACTTAAAACTTCCCATTCAGCTCAGCGGCACAGGTAGACTGTAAAGTCATCAAGTAAGTATACAATTAAACATATGGGAACTGCAGTAACATCATATTGCAGATACAGCACATACAAATAAAGCGCATACACCCTTGACAAAAACTACATTCTAAAAAAAGACATTGACTGTACAACATGTTTTTGTCAATACGTTGTGTAGGTTGAGCGCTTCATTGTTGCATAGTCAGGATGCTCATTTCAGGCGGAAGCAAACCGTGTACGATAACTTTGCCAAAAAGAAAATGAAACAAGAAAAGACGAAAACTATAGTTTTTATCAGAGGGATGTTAACGATCACGAGACTAGGATCAACAGATTGAGATCAATACATAGAAGCAGTTCACGTCAACAAAAAGCTTAGAGCACACTATAATAACTGGAAATAATCATGGAAGAAGAGTTAAGACAAACAACAAGATCCAGTTATATACTTTGATATCATGACATGAGCAAAACTAAACTAATGGAATTGACAAACACCTAAACGAACAGCATGGTCACAAGTTGTAGAATTCGCTGATCGTATTCACCAGTTAGCAATGCACATTAACGTAAGAACCGTGTGTGTCCAGCCTATATTTCCCATCCTTTCCTCTGTACAATTAGTTCGTTAAACGTCGTGGGAAGGTCCATTTTTATTTATTGTGCCATCTGTGTATCCGTTGCTATTTTCAACATAGTCTTCTATTGTTTCATTAGCACTGTTAATCCATCGTGTTCTTGGTTTTCCACTTGTTCTCAAGCCGTTGCATCTGCTATTATAGTGACTCACGATTCCAATATTTGGAGATCCATACCCCCTCAATCCCCCATCATATATACGTTCCATTTCATTGACGATCTGTTTACGTACCACTTCCATTTCATTGACGATCTGTCTCCATACCACTTCCATTTCATCGACGATCTGTCTCCATACCACTTCCATTTCATTGACGATCTGTCTCCATACCACTTCCATTTCATTGATGATGTGTTTACGTACCACTTCCATTTTATCGACGATCTGTCTACATACCACTTCCATTTCATCGACGATCTGTCTACATACCCCTTCCATTTCATTGACGACCTGTCTACATCCCCCTGCCATTTCATCGACGATCTGTCTACATACCACTGCCATTTCATTGACGACCTGTCTACATTCCCCTGCCATTTCATCGACGATCTGTCTACATACTCATTCCATTTCATCGACGATCTGTCTACATTCCCCTACCATTTCATCGACGATCTGTCAACATACTCATTCAATTTCATCGACGATCTGTCTACATCCCCCTGCCATTTCATCGACGATCTGTCTACATACCACTTCCATTTCATTGACGACCTGTCTACATCCCCCTGCCATTTCATCGACGATCTGTCTACATACCACTTCCATTTCATTGACGATCTGTTTACGTACCACTTCCATTTCATTGACGATCTGTCTCCATACCACTTCCATTTCATCGACGATCTGTCTCCATACCACTTCCATTTCATTGACGATCTGTCTCCATACCACTTCCATTTCATCGACGCTGTCTCCATACCACTTCCATTTCATTGACGATCTGTCTCCATACCACTTCCATTTCATTGATGATGTGTTTACGTACCACTTCCATTTTATCGACGATCTGTCTACATACCACTTCCATTTCATCGACGATCTGTCTACATACCACTTCCATTTCATTGACGACCTGTCTACATCCCCCTGCCATTTCATCGACGATCTGTCTACATACCACTTCCATTTCATTGACGACCTGTCTACATTCCCCTGCCATTTCATCGACGATCTGTCTACATACTCATTCCATTTCATCGACGATCTGTCTACATTCCCCTACCATTTCATCGACGATCTGTCAACATACTCATTCAATTTCATCGACGATCTGTCTACATCCCCCTGCCATTTCATCAACGATCTGTCTACATACCACTTCCATTTCATTGACGACCTGTCTACATTCCCCTGCCATTTCATCGACGATCTGTCTACATACTCATACCATTTCATCGACGATCTGTCTACATTCCCCAACCATTTCATCGACGATCTGTCAACATACTCATTCAATTTCATCGACGATCTGTCAACATACTCATTCCATTTCATCGACGATCTGTCTACATACTCATTCCATTTCATCGACGATCTGTCTACATACTCATTCCATTTCATCGACGATCTGTCTACATACTCATTCCATTTCATCGACGATCTGTCTACATACTCATTCCATTTCATCGACAGTCTGTCTACATACTCATTCCATTTCATCGACGATCTGTCTACATACTCATTCCATTTCATCGACGATCTGTCTACATACTCATTCCATTTCATCGACGATCTGTCTACATACTCATTCCATTTCATCGACGATCTGTCTACATACTCATTCCATTTCATCGACGATCTGTCTACATACTCATTCCATTTCATCGACGATCTGTCTACATACTCATTCCATTTCATCGACGATCTGTCTACATACTCATTCCATTTCATCGACGATCTGTCTACATACTCATGATAATATCGGATGCTTCTAATTGCATATATCCCGGATGGTACCCTTCTTCTTCTTCTTCTTCTTCTTCGTACGCTGTCAGACGTCAACCTTTATTTTTTTCGAAAAAATGGAATATTTTATTGACGATCTGTCTATATATCGCTGAAATTTAATGAACGATCTGTCCACACAACCATTATGTTTCGTTGACTTTTTATCTACTACTCCTACTATTTAATTGACGATTTGTCAACATATCTGAAATACATGAATTATACTACACAGACTGCTGAACTGAAATAAAATTAGGTTCGATCGGAGTGGGAGAAGACGGAGTGGGAGTGTGTACAACCAAAGAGCTACAGGAAGCGTCAGCATGCACACCTTTGGGCAGTAATTGAGAACGATTGAGCACCAATTTTCATCGCATTAACACCGCCGCTACTTTAAATATCAAACTATCGTCCCTAATATCAACATTATTATGGCAATTATTATCACACAGAAGATAATTATTATCACATTAACATCATTTTACGCATTGTGCGTCTTAGCACATAGGAAAAAATAGCCATCAATAAAAATTAAATGTCCATTTTTTTAAAAATAAATTAACGCGGATGGCTGCTTTCAAAAGGGACGGAACAAATCGGGTAACAGTGCAGCCAAGGAGAAGAGCTGAGCTAGGTCTGTCTTCTGCGTCGGTTCATGTTTGCAGCGCGTCGTTCCTCAAGGTGTTGACGATTGAGTTTGTTGAACTTCAGAGCTGGAACCTGTCGATTTGTTTGTTTGTGAATGTAATGTGAATGAATATAGTTTAGTGAATGGTAACGAATATGGTTAAGTTAATGAATATTGTCATGAGCTCCCTCCTCTCTGTGAGTTTTGGTCTGTCTCTTATGCTTGTCATGAGCTCCCTTCTCCCTGTGAGTTTTGGTCTGTCTCTTATGCTTGTCATGAGTTCCCTTCTCCCTGTGAGTTTTGGTCTGTCTCTTATGCTTGTCATGAGCTCCCTTCTCCCTGTGAGTTTTGGTCTGTCTCTTATGCTTGTCATGATCTCCCTTCTCCCTGTGAGTTTTGGTCTGTCTCTTATGCTTGTCATGAGTTCCCTTCTCCCTGTGAGTTTTGGTCCGTCTCTTATGCTTGTTATGAGCTCCCTTCTCCATGTGAGTTTTGGTCTGTCTCTTATGCTTGTTATGAGCTTCCTTCTCCCTGTGAGTTTTGGTCTGTCTCTTATGCTTGTCATGAGATCCCTTCTCCATGTGAGCTTTGGTCTGTCTCTTATGCTTGTTATGAGCTCCCTTCTCCCTGTGAGTTTTGGTCTGTCTCTTATGCTTGTCATGAGTTCCCTTCTCTCTGTGAGTTTTGGTCTGTCTCTTATGCTTGTTATGAGCTCCCTTCTCCCTGTGAGTTTTGGTCTGTCCCTTATGCTTATAATGAGCTCCCTTCTCCCTGTGAGTTTTGGTCTGCTTCGTATGTTTGTCGTCAGTCTTTTTCTCCCTGTGAGTTGGGGTCTGTCTCTAATGCTGGCTGCTGTCACATGCACCAATTTATGAAAGTCTGTCTGTGTTGTCGTTTTGTTCTTTTTATTCTACCTGTTTTAGAACAACAGAAAAGAACAGAATTTACATTGTAGTTGAGATTTTTTTATTTTGATTTGAACTTTATTTTGATTTACATCAGTTCATCAATCTAATGTCTATATTTTTATTTTAAAATCTTTGTAATTGTGGTGGGGCTGTGCTACAAATCTAAAACACGAAACTGCACTGCACTCTATAAGTATTTCTGCAAGACCACCATAATATATGTTGTACACCGGAGCGAGCACTGCTTTGCTAATACCTATTTCTGCAGTAACTCTTCACACCACTTATTTTTGATTAAAGAAAAAAGGAACACACACCAGCTTCCAGTACATATAACATATAATTGTTATTAGACTACAAAACGCATTGATATCTGCATATGCTCATCTAACTTGCTAACGTACGTGACTGCCTATTAGAGCATACAACCGCTAATCTATCGCATAACAAATCTGTCTAAATTCTAACTTTAGGTAAACTGAACACTGACGGTTGTCTCGTCTAATCTATACCCAGAGTTTTCGATCTCTTGGACCTATAAATCTATCTTTCACTTCTGCTATCTGCTGGCTTGGTTTTCGCTCTTTCTTCTTATCCTCCTGCCCTGTCAAAACCACGTGGTGCGAAATCACGTGATCTGGCGTCATGATGTCTCTCGTTCGCCAGTATTTTCCAGCGAGACTCCGGGAAATTGACCCTTCTAGACTGAATTCAGTAGGTATTGCTGATACATCGAAGCGTATTGTCTGGCAACCTTTGTTGATCCTGCGTAGTCTTGTTTGGAAAATTGCAAATAGTAATTCGTGGTCCGTATCGCAGTCTGCTCCTGGCAGTGTTTTTGTCGCCAGCACATTTGATCTCCATCTTTGTTGCACTAGGATGTAATTTATTTGGTTTCTTCTGTTGCCATCAGGGGAGGTCCACGTGTACAGTCTTCGTTGATGTTGTTTGAAGAAGGTGTTGGCATTGGAGAGGTTGTTTTCCGTGCAGAATTCAACCAGTCTTTCTCCTCGCTCATTTCTGTGTCCCAAACCAAAAGGTCCTCGAACACTTCTCTCCTCTTCGGCTCTTTCCTCTCCGACTTTCGCATTGAAATCTCCAATGATTACCAAGATGTCTCTTTTTTCAACTTTTTTCATCGCTTCTTGCAAAGTGTTATAAAAATCATCCATTTCACAATCGTCTGCTGCTGATTGTTGGTGCATACACTTGAATTATTGTAAAATTTCTAGTCTTTTTCTTTAGTCTGATTACAATTATGCGGTCGTTGACTGGATTGTAACCGAGTAGTGAAGGTGCTGTCTTCTTTGACAGAATAAAGCCGACCCCGCTTTTTCCACCCTTGTCCGTCCCAGAGTATATAAATGTTTCTCCAGAGGAGCTGGTACATTGCACTTGACCGGCCCATCTATGCTCAGAGACTCCAAGAATCTCTATCTTGGTTCTCTTCATTTCTCTTCCGATCATGAACAACTTGCCCTGGTATAGGCTCCTGACATTCCAGGTGCCTATTCTTAGTTTTGTTTTTAGTCCCATTTCAGAGTTGTCCACTGTAATGCAGTCAAGCTTTAGGCCGTCATCTCTATTACTTGTACTGACTCTGAAATTGGCCTCTTCCCCAGTTGGCGTCGATGATCTGCCTGGTCTGAGGGCCTCACCATCAGATCTTTTGAGTTTCGTTTCTCTCGACTGTCATAGGTTTCTTGGCATTTTACATCCAGTAGTTTGCCATTGCTTTCTGGACGTTGTTCTGGCCGCTTACCAACTATGGTCTCTGGTGCGCCCTTAGCCCGATACCAGGCGTTTCCAGCTCCCGCTTTCAGAGTCGTTATCGCACAGGTGGATCTTCAGCCTCTTCCACCAGCAGATGTGTGTACTTGTCAGGGGTGGACTCCCCTTCTTGTCATTTCACCCACGTAGTTTAGTCGGCCAGCCAAATCCGTTGCCTGGGGGGTGGCGCTGTCGGACACAGGCAGACTCTAGGAGCCATACGTGAGCTAGACAGAAGTGGGGGAACCAAATAGGATCCTGGCCATCAAGGATGTGGCTGCCTCTCACCGTGAGGTGCTATCCCTTACACACTTCTGCCCTACCCCTACGCTTCGATGTATCAGCAATACCTACTGAATACAACATCAAAGTAGAAAACAAATTTGAGGCGTTGCTTGCTATACAGGAAGAGATGACATCTGAGGAGTTGACATCGTACGCAAGGGAGATTTTGATCTCGACAGCAAAAGAAATGATTCCAAAGATATTGCACAAGACACAGAGCTATATAACAGAGGAAACACAGAAACTCATTGCAGAAAGGCAACAATTAAAACAAATGGGAAGTAAGGGGACTAACACAGCATATAAAAACTGCTCAAGAAAAGTTAGAAGAGAAATAAGAAAAGATACAAGAAGATACATAGTAGAAACATGTAAGGATATAGAAAACCTACAACAACAAGGCAAAGAAAGAGATGCATTCAAAGCAATAATAGCACTGACAAGGGAATTCCGTCCGGTTCCACATGTCATAAATGACGAAGAGTATAACACATTAACAGAAACTAAAGACATACTTAATAGATGGAGAGAGTACTGCAGAACCATGTATGGAGACAGCACACAGCGCTCAGTTACAATCCTACCAAAGGATGAGAAAGAACCTGAACCAACATTGGAAGAAGTACGCTCTGCAATTAAAAGCCTGATAAAGGGAAAGTCCCCAGGATGCGATGATATCCCAGCAGAGCTAATACAAGCAGGAGTAGAGGCATGTGCTTGAGTCTATCACAAGCTGTGTAAACAGATATGGCACAGTGCAGAGTGGCCAGAAGCATGGAAGAAATCAATTTATATTCCCCTCACCAAAAAAGGCAACCTGAAGCTGTGCACGAACTACGGAACTATCGCACTGATCAGCCATGCTAGCAAGATACTCTTGCGAATCCTATTAAGAAGGATAGAGAAAAGGTTTAAATCTGAAATTCACGTAGTCCAGGCAGGTTTTAGGAAAGACAGAGGGACCCGGGACCACATATTTAATTTAAGGAATATCTATGAAAAATGCAGAGAGTTTAATGTAGACCTGTACACATGTTTCATTGATAACACTAAGGCCTTCGACACGGTAAAACATCAAAATTTGTGGAGAATCGTGAAGGAAATGGGATTTCCTTTACATATAGTCCATCTCATTGAAAAATCAACAAGCCGCTGTCCGAGTATCTGGGCAAACATCAGATTGGTTTGCAGTACAAAAGGGAGTCTGACAGGGATGTATCCTCTCACCTTATCTGTACAACATATATGCGGAATGTATAATGAGAAATGTTCGAGAAGATGAGAACATTGAAAGTTTCGACCCATTTACGATTGGGGGGTACGAGATTCCAGAGTTACGATACGCAGATGACACAGTGATACTATCAAGAAGTGCAGAAGGGCTAGAGCAGCTACTTTCAGCCGTTAATGGACATAGTAAAGATCAAAACCTGTTTATAAACATAAACAAAAGAAAGATAATGACCACCGATAAAACACAATGTCAGCATAAATTTACAGTGGGTGGTGAGGAAATAGATCAGGTCACACATTTTGAATATCTGGGCTCCAGAATCGACAAAAATGGTGACTGCTCGAAAGAAATCAGAAGAAGACTAGCTATGGCAATGCAGAGACTGAACAGCCTGAAGAAATTATGGCAGGGCACCAACAAAACGATAAAAGTAAAAGTCTTGAGAGACTGTTTTTCCTGTGGCAGCTTATGGTTGTGAAGCATGGACGATTACCAAAACTTCTAGACAAAGAATCGAATCCTTCGAGTTAAAATGTTACAGAAAGATCCTCAGAATACCCTGGACAGAGAAAAGAACATGTAGACATTCGGCAAGAGTTGAGCATAGAGGAGAACTGGTTTATCAATTCCATTTTGGCTAGAAAATGCAAGTACTTTGGTCACATCAAGAGACACAACGGTCTTGAGAGGACGATGATGGAAGGTATGGGGCTACACAAAAGAGGAAGACCAAGAAGACGATGGCACCAAGATATCCAGGAGTGCCTGAGTATGGCAGTGGCGGAAGCTGGTGTTTTGGCAAGGGAACGAGTTTCTTTCAGACAGACTGTGATGGGAGCGACGTTCTACAAAGGACATGCTACATGATGAGACTGAATTCTACCTGAGAGAACCGGATTTGACGGATATCTGCCCATGCGCGTTTTGGATCTTGATTGAATTACGTCTACTTGCGTCATGTTATCTGGGACCTCACCTGTGTAGATTTCGGTTGAATCAAGAACAATGCATGTCTTATGATTTAACCAACTTAATTTTGGCGGGACTGAGTACAGGTGTACTGACTCAAGCCCGTCACTTTGTTTAATAGAATTGAAAATGATTTCAATTCCTTACTCCTAAATCTCTAACACTAAATCATGTCTATAATCATACATACATTTGATGGGCTACAAGACTCAGATCTATTACACAATGCGAATGTGGATATGGTGAGAGAATGCAGGCAACCCCAGTACCAACAAATACACGCAAGGTTAGGATGCAAGTTTAAGCTTAAAATAGTAACAGATGTATGTAAATGTTTTGGCTTGGCTTGGCTTCGTTTGTTCTCAATCTCCCGATATCAAGCCCTGAAAGGGCTTAAAGTAGCAGAATGTAGTCCAGAGAACAGAATGCGTTGTGTCGTAGTTTACAGCTTGACTGCGATATTTGCACCTTTCGGTCCAACACATCCGACTTCAGCAAACATTTTTTGAGTACCGGGTTAGCATTCCCTCTTCGATCCCTTCTCCTTAGCCAGTCTGCCCTGCTGCAGCCTGTTATCCAGAATCACCGCGTGGAGGTGTAGAAGGGTCTTGGCAGCTTTGGTTCGCTGGCCCTGATGCTAGCAGTCAGCTATGGGTCGCTGACCACTGCAGATCATGTGCTGCTCAGCATCTGTAAATGTTTTGAACACAACATCAAGGGATGGACAGACAAAAACAGCAAACACTAAAACAGCGAACTAAGTTATGTTTCAGGATTTTAAAAATCCGAAATAAAATCTTAAAACCAGCAAGGAAAATATGTATGTTCTGCAACGGATTACCGAGTGCATATTTTAATTAGGATTTGTCAGTAGATTTTTTTAGCAAATATTAGAGAAGCATGGGGGTAGAACGTGCGCTTCTCACTGCAAGGTGTTTGGTTCAATCCCTATTATCGACACTCTCTAGTCGACCGAGCTGTGATAAAAACTTGGCTGGCTGTCCAGGAAGGATAGTTATCATGGAAAGGAATTATTCATCCCATCTTACAAAAAAAAATATCGGTAAGTCCAATGTGCGTCTCTGACACTTGATCCCTTACTGTAGTGTCTTGTTTGAGACACCATCTGAATTTTCACTGTACACCATTTTATATTCATACTAGTTGACATTTATGTTTCGAGGTATCTGAATAGAAACAATGAATACGGCCTGATTTTAATAATGATTGATTCACGTTTATCAACGCTGATATTGATAATGATTGCTTCACGTTTATCAACGCTGATATTGATAAAGATTGATTCACGTTTATCAACGCTGATATTGATAATGATTGATTCACGTTGTTTATCAACGCTGATTTTGATAATGATTGATTCCCGTTTATCAACGCTGATATTGATAATGATTGATTCACGTTTATCAACGCTGATATTGATAATGATTGATTCACGTTGTTTATCAACGCTGATATTGATAATGATTGATTCACGTTTATCAACGCTGATATTGATAATGATTGATTCACGTTGTTTATCAACGCTGATATTGATAATGATTGATTCACGTTTATCAACGCTGATATTGATAATGATTGATTCATGTTTATCAACGCTGATATTGATAATATCGGATGCTCCTAATTGCATATATCCCGGGGGGTACCCTTCTTCTTCTTCTTCGTACGCTGTCAGATGTCAACCTTTTTTTTTTCATCCGGAGGCTGTCGACACTGCCATTGAGCTTGTCTAGTGTTGCCACTGGTGATGGCCACATGTGCTTTCTCTTATTCTCGTATGTCGGGCAGTTTTGCAGCAAATATTCAGCGGTTATTTTTCCGGTACCACACGCGCATTCGACAGTGCCACCTATCTTCAATTTATTGAATAGGTGGTACCTCAGTCTATTGGTGGTACCCGAGATGTCAAGAACAGGTCCACTACCATCTTCCAAGTATGTCGTAAAACAACTACATAGATTTGAGCTGGGGAATAGCAACCTCTTCGTTACTTTTATAATCCCTCGTTTATCATCGTCTCCATTCTTCAATCGCTGGCGTTGTAGTGGTCCTTTTTTTAAAATCTATTTTATTCGTATAAAATTGCAATCTAGCTGCAGACAGGGCCGATGATGCAACACAGTGAATAAGCTGACATTCCATTTTCAACTTCCAAGTGTCCTTTTACACGCGCAACGTGTACACGAGACCTCCGAGTTTTTCGCAGACTAGGGGCTAATCTCATCTCGCTTGAGACCAGAGGATTCGAACACACAGTGTTTCGCGCTTTCATTCGTTCGTTTCTTAATAGACAACGGCTCTACCTCTCAGCCAAAAAGACTCTCTTCATTACCAGTCAATGCAAATGCTCGATGCATGCTTCCTGTTAGGGACCAGTCACAGCTGAAACCTGGGCTTCACACTGGAGCGTCAAAGTAATTGATTACACATACTCGATGCAAGTTTACTTCAAGAGGGGCTACCTGCAGTGGTGGCTTTTCTTTCACAGAGGAACACAAATGTGGGTGGGTATTGTATTGTATTTAAACACCAGGTCATCGGCTTGACAGTATAACAACTGAAAAACAGTAAATTTATTGCCAAAGGTTTTACAAATATGAGAATCTAATTATTATATTTATAGACAACAGGGCGGCGAGGTAGGAAGCTGGTCAATACATCTCTCATGCATCCCCCATGACAGATTGGCTGGGATAGTACATAGATAAATGTTCTCTTTCGTAACGTTTTGTCTCTTTGAATCGATTTCACTGCATTCTAGGTATTTCTATAGGAGATCTCTCAAGAAATGACGAAGGGTGTAGGTACTGTGGTTCCTGCTGCTTGTTGGTTGTACAAACTCCTGGTCCGTCACTCGACCATAGTTGGATTTCAAAGTTCTGCAGGCTGTGAACTGCTAATTCATCTATTGCGGTGTCATCATCCGACACGCGATCATTAGAAGACCTCAAAATGTCACTCATATCCACAGCTAATGTGCCCAAAATGGATTTTTGGTAAACCAGAAAGTTAGCTATTTCGTTGCCCTGAGCATGGCAATGACAGGGGATGGACACAATCCCCTGGAGATTTGAGACCTCTACAGGAGATGTACACAATCATTTGGAGATTTGAGACCTCTACAGGAGATGTACACAATCATTTGGAGATTTGAGACCTCTACAGGAGATGGACACAATCATTTGGATATTTGAGACCTCTACAGGAGATGGACACAATCATTTGGAGATTTGAGACTTCTACAGGAGATGGACACAATCATTTGGAGATTTAAGACCTTTATAGGAGTTGGAAACAATCTCCTGGAGATATGAGGCATCAACAGCTGCCATCCAGCCATGCCTTAGACATCCCTTTTGTATCTTCCAAAGTAAGAATTTGGAGGGAGTTGGGGGGGGGGGGGGGGGGTGTGGTCGTCTGACGCGATGACTGCTCTTGGTCTCAGACAGCCATCCCAGGTCCATGGCCTCCTTCTCAATTCTCGTACTGGAAGTTGTTGTCCTGTAGAGCGCACTCTGCTCATCCCCAACATGACTCTTGCAAAGCAGAGTAGTCCCCCAGAATACACTGCTCTCGGGGATGAAGTGTCAGTGACCTAAAAATTTGTGTGAGATAGGCTGGCCAATTTTATTCTTCGATGCACTGCTTTCACTAGCAGTAAGCCAGTCATCCATTTACAGTTGGGTGGACGGAAGCATGTCGCTAACATGCATCGATCCATGTAGTCTTGCCGCGCAAAGCCACTTTTCTGTTATTCTGCCACTCAGTGGTTTCATGATATGGTATTGACTCTATCTATAGTACCAACACACATAACCCCTATCATGTGCAGACAAAATGGATTTAAAACTCAATCTATTTTTCCCATTGTCTGGAACAACAAATTTCCAAGTCTAATGGATCATTAACAGACTGAACCAGCCAGATAATTGTCCGTTTCATACCAAATTTAGTGACCAATTCTAGACTAATATAATATTTCTACATCATCATTTTCCCATCTGCTCGGTCAGCTGTAGGCACCATTCTGCAGATCACTGAGCGAGTCGTTACAGATATAATGTTCTTGCAAGAACATGTATTCAGAAAAGTCTGGCGTTTAATTAGGGATTTGTTCATTTACATGGACTAAATTAAGCGAACCGAGTCCTTTCTCGAGATTTTGTTTTAACTAACGAGGCTTTGTACTGCTGGGAATTTCAAGGGGAGAAAATCTGAACAAAGTGGAGACAAAATAGGAACTAAATAGAGAAGGGGAATAACTCTAGCCTATCGAACTGCGAACCACAGTGATACAATAGTTTAAAAAGGGGCTGGCGGGTGGAGCACAGCCAGCCGATTGGGTTCGCTAATAACCCGGACAGCTAGCTTTGTCACTTTATTTCACAGATTTTGGCCCCAGGTCAGGCACGCAACGGACTCACTTGAATGGGGATAATTTATCGCTCAGAAAGTTAAACGAAATTATTCTGTTAAGAATGATGTGAGCCGTATCAAAGCAGTTTGCTTTACCAGGCCAGGGAGAGGATGTTCATTAAGAGGGGCTCAGTCTTTTGGCTGATATCAAATTGTGCTTCACTACACTTTCGGCTCAGATCAAAATAACTCACACCCCTCAAGGAATACTACCATTATCAAGAGACAAAAACAACTCAAAGAAACCATGCGAATTGATCGCTTCTTGACAATACGATTACAATTGAAGACTTGTGGATAAACAAACTAAATAACAACTAAAACAACAATATGCTGCTTGACTTTCGATTCCAATCTAAAATAAAGAGAAGAAAGACAGAAAGAGGAGATCGTTATTGTGACGAAAAAAGCAACCTAATAGATATAAAAGGGGACTAAAGAAGGTTGTGCCTGGAGATACCAGCCGCCTTTTTACTAATTAGAACCACTACTGCAAATACACGATACAGACTGGCAGTTGGAGGAGTCCATTGTAATTGTGTACTTCTGTTTGATCTGGAGAGAAGAGGCAAATAAACCCTGTCCGCTGCCACTGTGCATCAAGAAGTACGGAGACAGTGAGTAGACAACGACAGCATGCACGGATGAGGGGGGCGGGGGCAAAATGGTGCGGGTAAGCATGAAGTATTGGGAGCGGGTAGAGTTGGTGAATGAGGGAGAGACAGAGTGAGTTAGTGCTTGAATAAGAGAAACGTATTAATAACTATGGAAATAGAGTAACGGATAGAGGATGAATAAAGCATGAGTGATTGAGGGAAAGGCACATAGTACTCTGGAGAAGGAGCGAAAGGGAATAAAACAATAACACGCTAAATGTAGAGAACACTAACACACCAAATTGTATGAAAACCCTAACACACTAAAAGATGTGAAAACACTAACACGCCAAAATGTGTGAAAACCCTAACACAGCAACATGTATCGAAATCCTAATTCACGAAAAGGGGATGTCACTTTTACAAAGGTCTAATGATAAAAAAGAGTCTAGAAGTTAGCAGATTATCCGGGAGAGGTAACTAACTAGAAATTAAATTGATGTTTCGCAATTTTTATTTTTTATTTTATGTGTTTGCCTCACTAGTTTCTACTGGCGGAGGCGCGCCTATTCCACCCCAGACCGTAGTCTTCTTCTTCTTCGTACGCTATCAGACGTCAACCTGAATTTTTTCGAAAAAAGCAGTGGTCATCCTGAGGCTGTCGACACTACCATAGAGCTTGTCTAGTGTTGCCACTGGTGATGGCCACATGTGCTTTCTCTGATCCTGGTATGTCGGACAGTTTTGCAGCAAATGTTCAGCGGTCATTTTCCCGGTACCACACGTGCATTCGTCAGTGCCACTTATCTTCTATTTATTGAATAAGTGGTACCTCAGTCTATTGTGGCCTGTGCAGAGTCTGAAGACCACGACCTGCTCTTTTCTGTTCAACTGGTAATAGGCATCGTTTTTTGTGTAGCCAGTATGTTCTGTTTCCCATTTGGTCATGTATCTGGCTCTAATAAGTCTTTTGGACTCTTCGTATGTCACACTAGGATCTGGTTGTGGTAGTCTTGTACCTTCTTTTGCCAGTCTGTCTGCCTCCTCGTTGCCTTGGATGTTACAGTGGGATGGAACCCACTGTACCACTTCTCTTTTTGGTGCGGCCTGCTGGCATAGTTGACAGAGTACTGCTCTTAAATCATTAAGTTCAGAATTTTTCTGGCTTTTTAGTGCTGTGGCTACGGCCAGGGCATCTGTAAACAGGACTATATGGCTTTCATTTCTTTTACCTGTCACCATTTCTTCTACTGCAACCCTCAGTGCCTCTGCCTCCGCTCTGAAATTGCTTGAGTATTTTCCAGTTGCCACTGACAGTGTTATTTTTTTACCATTTGGTAGGCTCAGGAATACCCCTGCCCCTCCGTTCTGTGTTGTGTTTGTTACAGAACCGTCGGTGTATGCATGGGTCTAGTCCATGCTTGGGTAGTTTTTCGTTATGTATCGCAGGGTTATGTCTCTTCTTTCTTTTACTGTCTGGCTGTTCTTGTTTCCAATACCTGGTATATTTTCTACCACCTCCGGAAGTATATGCTGCCTCCAGGTAGGTTTGCGTACAGTAGGAAGGGGCTTTGGTGTTGTTAATGTGATCATAGGGTCTTCGCTCATCTTTGCTTTGGCTATTTCTGCAAACTTTCTCAGCTTTAGTTTCCCATTTCCAAATCTATTTAGTCTCTGATGCATTGGATGATCTGTCAGTCTTCTGAGTTTCTCTGCGTAGTCAATTTGGGCGATATTAAGACGCATGTTTCGCAATAGCAAGTGGAAGAACCATATATAGTAGTGCGTTATGAGGAACACACATGAGCCAGTCATCTTAAATACTACTTTATTTGCAACGCTGAAGGAGATTCAGCGTCTAACAAGAGAGATATTCGACTAGCACAGCGATCCAGCGCTTCAACGATCACTACACGCCACAGACGACGAGGAGAATAGGACCATGGACGAAATCTTCTGGGCTGCAGAACGGACACACGTCTTCCATCCTGTGGCAATCCACATAAAAGGCGTCTATCAAATAAGTTACAGTTCGTCTCAAGTTACAGTTGGTAAGTCAAGTAACTGTTCGTTTATCAAGTGTTTGTTCCTAAGCAAGTTTCTTTTAGTTTAGTTTAGTTCATATTTCTACAGCCAGCCAGGTTTTTGTTTTAAAGGGAAGATTTCAGAGTCAGCTGTAAACGGATAGAAATACAGTTTTCATTGTTGTGTTTTAATTTCAATTAGTGTTATAGTTTATTTGTTTGAAGGGAGAGTTTAGTTTGTGCAGACCCATTGCACCATCTGCTACGGTAGTTTAGCCAGCTGGAGCTGCTACAGTATCTCTCCAAAGGGAGAACAAAACCCTAATTCACCGAAAGAGGACGAAACCTTAACTGACCAAAAAGGGGCAAATCCTAAACTTGCTTGAAATGGACAACACTATAACTTGTCAAAAGCGGACGAATCCACATATTTGCCAAAAGGGGACGAAACCCTGACTGACCAAAAGGGCACAAAGTCTTAACTCGAACAATAAAACCTTAACGTGTCAATGAAGGACAAGCCCTAACTTACCCAAAGGGGCCAATGTCGAAACACAGAAGAATTTAAGCAAGTTCAAATAACGTGATTGGTCGAAACAATAATTTGAATGGGGGACGTCGTTGTCTAGTGGTTAAGTGACACTGCTCACAATACGAAGGTGCTGAGTTCGCTCGTCAATCACAGCACCCGTCGTTACCCCGGGGAAGCAAACCTTTAAAAAATGCTGGAAGAAGCAGACCCATACATAAAAGGAATGCTGAATTCTGCTGAAAGAATAATGCACTGGGTCGACTGGCGCAAAATAAAAATATAGCGCAACGACTTGGGAATATAGAAATAAGGCGAACGCAAAGAGAGAAAAAAAAGTTGCGCCCCGTGAATATTGTATAACATGAAGATGATAAGTTAGTAAAACATTATGCAAAGAATACATCAACTGTAACATACCAGGCATGTCGCAACTGAAGCGTGTTGGTCATGGGACCGAGTGTGCCATGCTGTAGAAGAAACAACTAGGATTCACGAGAAATATTTAAAAATGCGTCTAAAAAGCCTGGTAGAAGAGGATCAATTGAACAAGCAAGCACAAACTTAAAGTGACTAACAGGCCAAAGGGTGCTTTAAGTTATGTTGAAAAAGATATAGATATATATATATATATATATATATGTAAATGTGTGTGTGACTGTATGCATATGTTATACAGAAAACCTCATACATTTGTTTTTTCGCTGACATCCGAGTCAGTTGGACTGAAGGCACAACAGGGAATGAGCTGGTGCCATACAAGCGACTCGCTGTTTGCTTCAAATCAGAGAATTAGAGCTGATCTAGACCTATCCTATCTCTAAGTTGATTGCATCTGTGCAGCCTGGATGAGAGAATATGGATCGAAGAGAGACGGTACGCCCTAAAAATAACGTAATGAAACCGGATGCTTCAGACCGAAAGGTGCAGATGTTTCTGTAAACTACGATACAACTTACCAAAAGATCATTGCAGGTGAAGCGCCAAAGAAGAATAAGCTATCTAACCAGCGATTGAGTCAATAATTGACTGAACAGTCATAAATCGAGTGTATGATTCAGATACACAGTGAAGACAAAATGATGTTAGCCGTAAACCAAACCATAGGAGGGTGCACCTGTCTCCACTGGCGCACTTATTCCAACATCGTTTAATTTAACATCGTTAGCACCTCCACCCTGAGAATTAATTCACTGGAGTGTCACGTGATGGCATGGAGATTCCTATCTGTCTCTCTCGTGGTTGGCTGGGAGGTGTCGCGACCTTCCTTGTGTGCCAAGTGGCACACGTTCTATCTTATTGTGCTCTGCATGATTATATTATTTATTAGTCACCTCTGACTGGAGTTGTCTGCCTGCTTTTCAATTCTAATAATAACCTCACTTTTGTGAAACCAGTGTCTGTATGTTTTTATTTTATTGCAATCGATATATGTATACTCTCCCATCACTGCAATCAACGTTCACATATCATTTGGCTTTTGTGATCAAGGTTCGGGCTATTTCGTCATTCAAACTCCGTATGTTATTCTGTCTTTTGCATTCCCGTTATTTGGTATTTCTTCATCTGTCACTTCGATAAGAGTCTGTACGTTAATCCGTCGTGGTGATAATGCTCTACTTTTGGAGATATTTATATTTGTCGTGTAACCAATACAAAGATGGCCGCGGTAGCGCGGTGGTTAGTAATTCCCAGTTGGTGCGGGATTTTATTTTCCGATCGCAACCGGGCTCTCGTGGTCGACCCAGCCACATACATTGTGTACCACATACATTGTGTACCACAAACATTGTGTACCACATACATTGTGTACCACATACATTGTGTACCAGAAGAACATCTGGGAAGTAAATGCGGCCGACGTGATAATGACCACATCATCCACTATGTGCCGCGTGTCACCAAATAATATGGGCCTAACACCGTATTTCCTATACGCCACATGGCGTGACGGGATCTTGACTTAATATGACAGACATACTACACGCATCAGGTTCATGAATGGATCTTGGTATTAAGTAAGATCCATTCATAGACCTGATGCGTGTAGTAATGGATCTTGGTATTAAGTAAGATCCATTCATGAACCTGATGCGTGTAGTATGTCTTTCATGAAGTGAATACAATCATTTCTGTTTGAGAAAGCAGTATCCGTTGTTTGTTCTGGCATTGCCAGTTTCTATTTGTCTGTGCAACACGTCTTTTATCGTACTCACTAACTCAATAATGTTTCTGCGGATGATCGAGGATTGTGGACACGAATGATCTTGGAGTAACGAATGATAAGGAGGAAATCTTTGCAAATGTTTGCTCAGGAAATATATTTGTAATTTGAGGAAGCATCTTTCCACACATACACAACATTCAGAAGATAACATAGATATCCACATATCTTATAACACAAAACCATATAAGCTTGAACTTCGAAAAAACATAACAATTGAAGTTCAGAGACCTCATTTAATGCCTCTCTATAATATTGGATATCAACATATCTCTCTATAATTTGGGATATCAACATATCTCTCTATAATTTGGATATCAACATGCCACTCTATAATGTGGGATATCAAGACCTCATATAGGATATCAAAACCTCATTTAATTTAGGATATTAAGACCTCTTTAATTTATTATATCAAGACCCCAGTTAATATAATATACATACTCCCTATAATATAGAATTCCAATATACCTCATTTAGTATAAGATATCAAGCGACCTCATACAATGTGTGATTCCAGTTGAAATTATTAAAGCTGACATTAATATTCTTTGCAGTTTTATTGGAGAAATAGATTATAAAAAGCATTCTAAAAGATTGAGAAAGACAATTTTAGGACAAACTAGCAATGCCGGGCGATTGTCATGAATCGCAGGGAAATTATGCTATTGTCAGCGCCTCGTAACATCTGAAGCATAGTTATGAACGAAAGACGAAACAATGCTTTGGTTACCATGTTAGGGGACGCGCAAGGACGTTCCACACAAAACAAATCATGCACAGACCAGATGGTCACATTGCGCATTATTGTAGAGCTGTCATTAGAATGGAATTCAAGTCTGTACATCAACCTTATTGACTATCTGTACATCATCCTGGCTGACTATCTATACATCAACCTGGTTGACTATCTGTACATCAACCTTGTTGACTATCTGTACATCAACCTGGTTGACTATCTGTACATCAACCTGGTTGACTATCTGCACATCAACCTTGTTGACCATCTGTACATCAACCTTATTGACTATCTGTACATCATCCTGGCTGACTATCTATACATCAACCTTGTTGACTATCTGTACATCAACCTGGTTGACTATCTGTACATCAACCTGGTTGACTATCTGCACATCAACCGTGTTGACTATCTGCACATCAACCTTGTTGACCATCTGTACATCAACCTTGTTGACTATCTGCACATCAACCTTGTTGACCATCTTACATCAACCTTGTTGACTATCTGTACATCAACCGTGTTGACTATCTGTACATCAACCTTGTTGACTATCTGTACATCAACCGTGTTGACTATCTGTACATCAACCTTGTTTACTATGACAAAAAGCTGTGCACACCTTTGGTAGAGATACGATCTGGAAACTTGACACTACAGGGTCCTGCAAAAGTTTCCCTGCTCAAAAGAGAAGACGTATTAGGACATGCTGTGTACAGTTTACACGAGACAACTCGCAGAATCCTTGAACATTAAATCTGAGGTTTGCCTGGGATGTCTTCTATCTTCTTTTATGTTTTTACTGTCAGTCCATTGGGTTACGAACGAAACTGCAGTCTTTGTCAGAAACAGAATCTAGTATACCTTGAAAGATCTGAACAGCCAGCAGATCTGAACTATACAGTCAACTTACAGCAAGCTTCAGATTCAGACATGGCAAATACACCGGACATAATCTCCAATTGTTTAGATCTATAAATCAACGCAGAAAGACACACATAGTAAAATTAATTACAACTAAAAACACGGCCCCTATCATACTGAGAGTGTCATAAACAAGACAGGCTATACAGACGAGTATGTAAAAAAAAATAACAGAATATAAAAAAAGCATTTGGCGTTTGTCATGTTGAAAAGCATATGTAACTTTAAAATAAACAAAATGCATGCCAAGAAGAAGATCTTTAACTCCAATGCGAATTTGATATTTCCCATGGAATGGAAATATATCATACAGTCAAGCTCAGTACGTGTATTGAGACATTCAAGGGCTTCGTCGACAAATTCTTGCGGAAGTTTCTCGACCAGCATTGGTTCGACAAGGCTACAAACATAACCTCAAGAAGGAAAACATGATAAAGAAATCATTAGAAAAAAAGTAGGCTTGGATAGGCCACAAATTGCAAAGGAAAATCCAGTATCACCAGGCAGTCTCTGTCGTGGAAACACCAGTGACAATAAAGTAGTTGAGAGAAAAAGCAACACACACAGAAATATGAGATCTAAAGGCTGCTACAAAAACAGTGAAAAAAGCTAGAAAGAACTGGAGAATATAGCACATATGAGCGTATACACACCAAGGTTATCACGCTGAAAAGAACGGTAAATATAGCACAGATGGGCATATACACACCAAGGTTATCACGCTGAAAAGAACGGGGAATATAGCACAGATGGTCATGTACACACCAAGGTTATCACGCTGAAAAGAACGGGGAATATAGCCCAGATGGGCATATACACACCAAGGTTATCACGCTTAAAAGAACTGGAGAATATAGCACAGATGGGCATATACACACAAAGGTTATCACGCTTAAAAGAACTGGAGAATATAGCACAGATGGGCATACACACACCAAGGTTATCACGCTGAAAAGAACTGGAGAATATAGCACAGATGGGCATACACACACCAAGGTTATCACGCTGAAAAGAACTGGATAATATAGCACAGATGGGCATACACACACCAAGGTTATCACGCTGAAATGAACTGGAGAATATAGCACAGATGGGCATACACACACCAAGGTTATCACGCTGATAAGAACTGGAGAATATAGCACAGATGGACATACACACACCAAGGTTATCACGCTGAAAAGAACTGGAGAATATAGCACAGATGGGCATACACACACCAAGGTTATCACGCTGAAAAGAACTGGAGAATATAGCACAGATGGGCATACACATACCAAGGATATCACGCGGAAAAGAACTGGAGAATATAGAACAGATGGGCATACACACACCAAGGTTATCACGCTGAAAAGAATCGGAGAATATAGCACAGATGGGCATATACACACCAAGGTTATCACGCTGATAAGAACTGGAGAATATAGCACAGATGGGCATACACACACCAAGGTTATCACGCTGAAAAGAACTGGAGAATATAGCACAGATGGGCATACACACACCAAGGTTATCACGCTGAAAAGAACTGGAGAATATAGCACAGATGGGCATACACACACCAAGGTTATCACGCTGATAAGAACTGGAGAATGTAGCACAGATGGGCATACGCACACCAAGGTTATCACGCTGAAAAAAACTGGAGAATATAGCACAGATGGGCATACACACACCAAGGTTATCACGCTGAAAAGAATCGGAGAATATAGCACAGATGGGCATATACACACCAAGGTTATCACGCTGATAAGAACTGGAGAATATAGCACAGATGGGCATACACACACCAAGGTTATCACGCTGAAAAGAACTGGAGAATATAGCACAGATGGGCATACACACACCAAGGTTATCACGCTGAAAAGAACTGGAGAATATAGCACAGATGGGCATACACACCAAGGTTATCACGCTGAAAAGAACTGGAGAATATAGCACAGATGGGCATACACACACCAAGGTTATCACGCTGAAAAGAACTGGAGAATATAGCACAGATGGGCATACACACACCAAGGTTATCACGCTGAAAAGAACTGAAGAATATAGCACAGATGGGCATACACACACCAAGGTTATCACGCTGATAAGAACTGGAGAATGTAGCACAGATGGGCATACGCACACCAAGGTTATCACGCTGAAAAAAACTGGAGAATATAGCACAGATGGGCATACACACACCAAGGTTATCACGCTGAAAAGAATCGGAGAATATAGCACAGATGGGCATATACACACCAAGGTTATCACGCTGATAAGAACTGGAGAATATAGCACAGATGGGCGTACACACACTGAGGTTATCACGCTGAAAAGAACTGGAGAATATAGCACAGATGGGCATACACACACCAAGGTTATCACGCTGAAAAGAACTGGAGAATATAGCACAGATGGGCATACACACCAAGGTTATCACGCTGAAAAGAACTGGAGAATATAGCACAGATGGGCATACACACACCAAGGTTATCACGCTGATAAGAACTGGAGAATATAGCACAGATGGGCATACACACACCAAGGTTATCACGCTGAAAAAAACTGGAGAATATAGCACAGATGGGTATACACACACCAAGGTTATCACGCTGAAAAGAACCGGAGAATATAGCACAGATGGGCATATACACACCAAGGTTATCACGCTGATAAGAACTGGAGAATATAGCACAGATGGGCATACACACACCAAGGTTATCACGCTGAAAAGAACTGGAGAATATAGCACAGATGGGCATACACACACCAAGGTTATCACGCTGATAAGAACTGGAGAATATAGCACAGATGGGCGTACACACACTGAGGTTATCACGCTGAAAAGAACTGGAGAATATAGCACAGATGGGCATACACACACCAAGGTTATCACGCTGAAAAGAACTGGAGAATATAGCACAGATGGGCGTACACACACCAAGGTTATCGCGCTGAAAAGAACTGGAGAATATAGCACAGATGGGCGTACACACACCAAGGTTATCACGCTGAAAAGAACTGGAGAATATAGCACAGATGGGCGTACACACACCAAGGTTATCACGCTGATAAGAACTGGAGAATATAGCACAGATGGGCGTCCCTATTCATCAAGGCGAATACAAGGAATGTAAGACTGACATGGCCTCACAAAGATCAATGCAGTCCTCAGTTGTCTATGTTCATAAGGATGGTACCTAAAGGTTTCTTTTGAAAAGAGTATATTTATGATTCAAAACTACGTATAATCTATATGTGATCTGAAATTCAATATTCGAATATATGTGAAATGATATGGTTTCAAACATAACATAATATTTTTTGATCGAAAACAGAATATAATATGGTTATGATCTAAACAGTGTGTAAACTATCTGTGATTTAAAATATAAATGTGATATATCTTGAGCAATATCATAATATATCTATTTATAATTGGAGACACAATATAATATATTTATGGTCTAAAGCGCAAAACATCTATTTATAATCTAAAACACAAAAATATAATCTATGTATAATCTACAACACAATATAATCTATGTATAATCTAAAACACAGTACGATCTATTCATGGTCTAGAACATAAAGTAGTGTGTAAAACCAATCTTTGAACTTCCCGGATTCTTCAAATTAATGTGTCATTTAATTTCTCTTGACCCCAATTAAAAAGTCGTTGAGGATTTTATGAACAGAACAAATTACCGTTTCAACAGTTTTATTTCCATCAAAAATATAAAATCTCTTCCTACCCTGACACTTTTATCCATTGTTTATTACCTCAAAACTTCCATCTCTGTAATTATTAACTTTCTTCAATTTCCTATTACTCACTCTTATTACCTATATATCCTCGTCTACTTACCGCATTTATTTATCCAACTCTACTTACCGCATCTGTTTAGCACCTCTGATTACCACATTTATTGCTCGGCCATCTTGTCGTACGAGATGTCAATATATCAAATGAACAGTCACACGGGCTGTGACCTGAGCTGGTGATTGGCTGTGAATGTAAGAGCCACACCTACATGAAACGAAATGTGCCAAGTCGGTGGTGTGATATGATCATTTAGTGCACAGTGATGCACGAAAAAACGATGTGAATTAATGAGTAGATGAACAAAAATATGATATTCAAAGCAGATAATCAAGCAACCCAGATTTGTGACGTGTGAAAACAATGGGGTGTATTTTCTATTAGTTCACGGCTCATGGTCACGTGAACTGGACACGTCCGTAAACAGAACTCAAAATAGAAAACATTTCTGGTTTAGGTGTGGAACTCGTGTCGTCTTGAACAAGGGGCTGGTATCCTAGCTAACGAATATCCTGCCACCCGATCCTAAAAAAAATCTTCTCGAAACTAGCAACCTAATCTCGTATGCCGTATTTTTGGAAAAACAAAAACGGCCTTGAGACGAAATCCGTTTGAGATCAACTATAGCTATGTCCTTCTGTTTCCTGTGAAACTAGATGAAAACCAGACAAGAAAGCGTTAGACATTCTTCTTTTCTATCCAAGTGAAGCATGACACTACCAATTCATCTGTGTCCTCTTAGGAAGCCTGTATCCGAATAATCTATGTTCTGGGTTCAACAGCTACGATTGTAATTGATGCGGTTGTTGTTGTTGTTGCTGTTGTTGATATTGTTGGTATTCGAAGCTGCTTGTGCTGAGTTAAATATTGACATCGGTTCTATCGTAGTAGTTTACAGTGGCTCTTCTTTCATTACAAGGCGTACTTAAGAAGCTGACCCTTTGTACTCTTAGCTGTAGTGCAGTGCGAGGAACCTCAGTTAGCAAATCAGTATCAAGATTACAATATCATTCCCTACTTCATTGACCAGACTGCTGCCAGACAGCCTATTTCCAAGAGCACTTTGATCGGCATGTCTCATCTGACCTTGACGAGAATGTAGGGGCTTTGATCGGCATGTCTCACCTGACTTTATTCCTGTTTACTTTTCGCTCCCTATGAGGTTGCTTTTCCCATACACATCACTCGTCATTTTACAACATGCTTGGGAGGGTACGGTGGTCCTATTCTTTATCGACCTGCGTACCACTCAAGTGAAGTGTATTGCACATTCTAGTAGTCACAGGACGTTGATAATGTTGAGTCGGTACCTGACAGGAGCATTTTCAATGAAACCGCCAGGGAGGTGTAAATCATTCACAAATAATAACGAGATGCTGAACACAGACCTTGTCGACACAAAACATCTCTGTGTGGACCAACTCCAGTCAAGAACAAGCCACACAAAGCTTTGACAGTCCAGGGATACCACCGCAGCGCCAACTAATGCTTTAAAACAACAAATCTGACACGCCTGGCGGGTCATCACGAGGAATATGAATAAATACTTGTTAATTTTCAATTCTTGCTAGCACTGGGGGAAACCGACAAAATGTCTGTGGGTGGAGGCTGATTACCGAGGTCTTTGGGAGACCCTGACTGCGCCAACAGCTGCTACTCGACTGCACACACAAAATAGAATTGATTGGGCCCCTTACTGATGCTTCGTTCACTGCCTGAGCAACACGTTTTGTGTAGGTTTGGTCGTAGTTGTCCAAACATATCATCAAAGATGGTGTAAAAAGAGAGCTTATTTTAGTTCGTACTGTGTTACCGATTTCGTTCTGATATTTCTATGAGATCCCCGTCGTTCTAGGGCGCACACATAAGATCCCTTTCGTTCTAGGGCGTACACGTAAGATCCCACTGGTACTCGTGAGTACACGTAAGATCCCAGTGGTACTCGTGAGTACACGTACACGTAAGATCCCAGTGGTACTCGTGAGTACACGTACATGTGAGATCCCAGTCGTTCTAGGGCGTACACGTACATGTAAGATCCCAGTGGTACCCGTAAGTACACGTACATGTGAGATCCCAGATATATCCGTAAGTACACGTACATGTGAGATCCCAGTGGTACCCGTAATACACGTACATGTGAGATCCTAGTCGTCCCAGGGCGTACACGCAAGATCCAAGTGGTTCCCTGGTGTACACGTACATGTGAGATCCCAGTGGTAACCGTGAATACACGTACACGTAAGATCACAGTGGTACCCGTTAGTACACGTACACGTAAGATCCCAGTGGTACCCGTGAGAACACGTACACGTAAGATCTCAGTGGTACCAGTGAGTACACGTACACGTAAGATCCCAGTGGTACCCGTGAGTACACGTACATGTGAGATTCCAGTTGTTCCCTGACATACACGTACATGTAAGATCCCAGTTGTTCCTTGTCGTACATGTGAGATCCCAATTGTCTCAGGGCGTACATGTAAGATCCCAGTCGTACCCGTGAGTACACGTACATGTGAGATCCCAGTGGTAACCGTGAGTACACGTACACGTAAGATCACAGTGGTACCCGTTAGTACACGTACACGTAAGATCCCAGTGGTAGCCGTGAGTACATGTACAAGTGAGATCCCAGTGGTACCCGTGAGTAGACGTACATGTGAGATCCCAGTGGTTCCCTTGCGTACACATGAGATCCCAGAAGGACACTAATTAAAAAGCATACGACCACCACAGTGCTCCATTGTGTTACAAAAGGCGACACTAGAGAGTGTTGGACGCAGAAAGTACATAAGATAATTGATCAACTTTAGAATTGGGCGATCGATTATCTACTGCAGAATTATCGGGCAAGATCGAATACAAAAGTGGGAATGTCCCATTTCATTGAGTGGTTGAAATGTTGAATTCGTACGCTAAAGTTTACCCGGTAGCGATACGTTCTACTCTACCCAACCGCAAACCAGGTTCTGATGTACTTCTTCGCCTTCTTTGCATTCGGTTTCGTATGCTCGTTTTATGCCACCAGATGGGCTGCCTCCATGAAGTGATACGTCAGTCGCAGGTCCTCAATGGTTCCCCACAGTTTGTTTTGTGTGTCTTGTATGTTCTGATGTACAATTAGAAAGATCAAGTCTGCGAAGAAGGTAATTTGTAATCTCTCCCAGAAACATCTGAGGTCTATTGCAATGAAGTTTCTAATGCACTATCCCTTAAATCTGACAAAGATGGCGCCATCACTGGCTGCGAGTCTAAATTTCTCTACTGTTTTGGATCATTATGGATGCTGTTAGATCATGGATTTGTCTGGAATTCACACTAGTTGACGACTTACACTTGTGTTCACGGAAACGTGGTGTTGTTTTCCGTTTGGACTTGGTATTTCGTTCTTTTTTTGTGATTTCTTCCATCCGTTTATCCTGGTCTGGACGCCGGCTGAATGGCACTACGCTCATACCTGTGTCGCATTTCACGGGTTAGTTCTGCCGGATCACCTTCACGAATTTGCGTGTGGGAATTTTAGAAGCTACTATGATGAGCTGAATACAGCTGGGGAGAGATGCCAGACTCACTCACACTCTGAGTGTTAATGCGACCTCTTCTGGTTATCGAAAAGGCACGACAAACTGCGTTAGATGCCATCCCACCTTTCTACCCTGCGGGTTACATGTTTACGGAAAGGCTTCGGTGGTAACCCTGAGGCAAAATCTGCATCATATGCTATCTCCAGTCGTCTCGATGAATGTCTTGCCACTGGCAAAAGGTAGCTTAGGCTCTGTGAGTGAGGTTGACAAAAGGCGCAGTTTCTTCCTCACTTTAATTCAAATCACCGCGCAAGTCACCTATTTCAGCGGACACAGCAAGCGATACGACTGTCCACACGGCTGAACAAAGAGAGTGGTCTTCATCACTTGTGATGGACAACAACATCCCTTACAGCAGTGCTTGTTGAGAGACCATCTATACGAAAGAGCTGAAATCCTGGAATCCCAAGCACCAAAAATTAGTTCAACAGATACGTACAGGAGTGCAACATTGACCGCCTGCTAGATGGATGACACCGCATTAGAGGAGTCAGCTGGTCACAGACTGCTGGGTCTTGACCTCGTGTGAGGCCCGATCGGACTGAGGTGCAAGAGAAAACGGAACAGAAGTCTGTACAGATACGATTAGCAGGTCCCGCCAGTCTCCACAATCTTTGCCATTTACTCAGAAACACTAAGCACCTATGAGAATGTCCGGAGTGCAGTAACGTCGATTCTTCAGACCATAATAAAACAAAACAGAACAATGAGGCTTATATGGCTTCCTTGTTTCTTTTAAACCTAGACCTTGAATAGTGCTTTGCCATTAATTCCTGTTTTGGTCATCCATCTGGAGTTCTTTCAATAATTCTTTTTATTCTACTGGTCTGAGGCATGTGTTCGTCTGCCTTCTAATTTGTCTCTTCCTTGTGGTTTCCAATACAGCACATGGCTAGTTATGTTGTTGGATTTTCTTTTAGGTTATGTTCTTACTGACTCTACCGGGGACACGAGACGCTAGTCCGATCATACACATCATACTGACCAGAACATCGCGTCAGGGTCAGCCATATCATACTGACCAGAACATCGCGTCAGGGTCAGCCACATCCTTCTGACCAGAACGTCGAGTCAGGGTCAGTCACATCATACTGACCAGAAAGTCGAGTCAGGGTCAGTCACATTATACTGGCCAGAACGTCGTGTCAGGGTCAGACACGTCATACTGACCAGAAAGTCGAGTCAGGGTCAGTCACATTATACTGGCCAGAACCTAACGTCAGGGTCAGTCACGTCATACTGACCAGAACGTCGCGTCAGGGTCAGTCACATCATACTGACCAGACAGTCGCGTCAGGGTCAAAAAAACATACTGACCAGACAGTCGCGTCAGGGCCCGGCATAATATACTGTTATAATATGCGAAGACTACTACATGTCTTCCAGGTTGCGTTCCCTGAAAACAGGCAGTTGTCAAGGCAGCCTGGCTGACAAGATGTGAATCGACGTTATCCCCGTAGCATTGAGTGTCACGCAGATGATGAAAAGCATAGTATGACCGCTTGGAGGACGATCTCCACCGTGAGCCGACGCTCAGGATGTGAGGTAGGCTTCTACAACCTGCCATGTAATGCCTCTTTCAGGACGCACACAAATGAAAACTTATTTATCGTGGGCATTAAACAACATCAGCAACAACACAACAATAACCGACTGCCGTCTTTTCTAGAGAGAGAGAGAGAGAGAGAGAGAGAGGGAGAGAGAGAGAGAGAGAGTGAGAGGGAGAGAGAGAGGGGGAGAGAGAGAGAGTGAGAGGGAGAGAGAGAGAGGGAGAGGGAGAGAGTGAGAGGGAGAGAGAGAGAGTGAGAGGGAGAGAGAGTGAGATAGTGAGAGGGAGAGACAGAGAGTGAGAGAGAGAGGGAGAGGGAGAGACAGAGAGAGAGAGAGTGAGAGAGTGAGAGGGAGAGAGAGAGCGAGAGAGGGAGAGAGTGAGAGGGAGAGAGAGAGAGAGAGTGAGAGGGAGAGAGAGAGGGAGAGGGAGAGAGTGAGAGGGAGAGAGAGAGAGTGAGAGGGAGAGAGAGTGAGAGAGTGAGAGGGAGAGACAGAGAGAGTGAGAGAGAGAGGGAGAGGGAGATACAGAGAGAGAGAGAGTGAGAGAGTGAGAGGGAGAGAGAGAGAGCGAGAGAGGGAGAGAGTGAGAGGGAGAGAGAGAGAGAGAGAGAGAGAGAGGGAGAGAGAGTGAGAGAGTGAGAGGGAGAGACAGAGAGAGTGAGAGAGAGGGAGAGGGAGAGACAGAGAGAGAGAGAGGGAGAGGGAGAGAGAGAGTGAGAGAGAGAGGGAGAGGGAGAGGGAGAGAGAGAGTGAGAGGGAGAGAGAGAGAGAGTGAGAGAGAGAGAGTGAGAGAAAGAGAGAGTGAGAGGGAGAGACAGAGAGTTAGAGAGTAGGATATGCTTATAAAATATTCCTATAATGAAAGTAAGGTGCGAAACCAGGCAGACGAGAACAATGGCGAGCAACGAATGGTATGTATTTAGCAAACTTCATCATGTCTTCCTTTGTGCCTTATGCTAATCATAGAGTCCCAGCTTTTGTTACCCCCTCACAGGCAGCCTGTAGATTCGTGTGCCCTTGAAGTGGTGATTTCTGGAGCTATTCGTTTTACATGATGAGGTTGCTATGCTCAATGACAAACCTGTTTATTCACCATTTGAGAAAAACTTTTGAGGATTGCAGTAGGCGAATTCTGTCACATGTGTATACAGTCAAGGTGTTCATGACACCATCCATGTTCACACGACTATAACAATATCCATGCACACAAGTTTATGACAATATCCATGTACACAAGTTTATGACAATATCCATGTACACAAGTTCATGACAATATCCATATACACAAGTGTGTGACAATATCCATGTTACACAAGTTTATGACACTATCTATGTACACAAGTTTATGACAATATCCATGCACACAGGTTTATGACAATATCCATGTACACAAGTTTAAGACAATATCCACGTGCACAAGTTAAAGACAATATCCATGTTCACAAGTTTATGACCATATCCATGCACACAAGTGTATGACAATATCCATGTACACAAGTTTCAGACAATATCCATGTACACAAGTGTATGATAATATCCATAATGTCGGTTATCGATGGCGGCCTGCTGACTAACTGGGCAGCGGATCGAATCCACGGTAAGACATGTTGTTTTGTTGTTCTGTGTGAAAAAAATCCATCATAGCCTACACACGACGTGTTGACAGCAGTGTCGAACGACCTGTATTTCTCTGTCTAAAAACCTCTTGTCTACGCCATCCATGGAAATAAGCTCGTGCCAGGGCTGTTATTTTTGTCAATACTCAAACCGACCTACAGTTTTCTTACTTGGCCAGAGATTACCGACAGACACTCTTATCTCGCTCGTGACAATAATAGAAATACTAGGTCAGAAATAACTGGGAGCAACAGCTTAGTGGCATGTATACATCAAACTACAAATGTCCAGAGGATTACCGGTAGACCTGGAGGTCGGATGTTTTACATAAGGCGATTATCCCCTTCCTGAATGGAGAATAAATTAAGGATAACGAGTGTCACGTGTCTACTTTAATTCTACACACCTGATCAGGAGTGGGTGCTGCCAGAATGTTATCGTGTACCCGACTGTTAAAAGTTGATGAACAAAGTTAAGCTTTAATTCTTTCAAGCGACTCGCAAAAGAAAACTAATAAGGGTTGTGCTTTTGGGTGGAAACCTTTTAATTCGTACACAAACCACAACAAGAAAAGCCCACGTAAGTGCTAGGATACAAACTTGATGTGAGGAGACCTAGCATTATTTGCATTATGTCCCATCGTATCCAAGCATTACATACTTTTTCATATTCTAGCATTACTTCCTTTCCGTTATGTCATATCAGATCCGATCCTAGCATTAACTACTTTATTTCATATCAGATCCGATCCTAGCATCAACTACTTTATTTCATATTAGATCCGATCATAGCATTAACTATTTTATTTCATATCAGATCCGATCCTAGCATCAACTACTTTATTTCATATTAGATCCGATCATAGCATTAACTACTTTATTTCATATCAGATCCGATCCTAGCATTAACTACTTTATTTCATATCAGATCCGATCCTAGCATCAACTACTTTATTTCATATTAGATCCGATCCTAGCATCAACTACTTTATTTCATATCAGATCCGATCATAGCATTAACTACTTTATTTCATATCAGATCCGATCCTAGCATCAACTACTTTATTTCATATTAGATCCGATCCTAGCATCAACTTCTTTATTTCATATCAGATCCGATCATAGCAAAACCATTTGCTGTATATAATATTCTCAATCACCCGCAAAAAGGATTGTTTCACAGGATTGAGTAAGAATCATCCCCTTATTCAAAAAGGGCAAAACATCAGATCCAGCAAATTATAGACAGGTTTACTAGAGGGGATCGTGCTTAACAAATCTATTAGAATTCATAGAGGAGGTAACTAAAATTATAGATAAAAGGGAGCCAGTAGATGTTATTTATGTACATTTTGCAAAGGCCTTTGAAAATCTCATCAAAGATTATGTAAAAAAATCACATGGAATAGGTGGGGAAGTTGCCAAATGGATTGAAAATTGGATAGCGGGAAGAAGGTAAAGCGTGGGCATACATAAGGAGTACTCTGAGTGGGGTGAAGTAAAATGTGGAGTGCCACAGGGCTTGGTTTTGGGACCAGTTTTGTTCTTGATATATATATATAAACGATTTGGACATTGATATGGGATCCATAATTGCAAAATTCGCCGATGACACAAAACTTTGCAGTAGTGTCTCATCAAAAAACAGAAGTGGATGTATTGAGGTCTGATTTACATATAATATAATATAAGATTGATATGTTCTGTTATTCCTATTTAAAGGTTATACCGTCTTCTAAGATCCGCATATCAGACTCCTCAACCGTTCCTTGCCACTCGCTTTTTGATCTCAACAGCTGAATCTTCCACAATGAGTACCAGTTTAGCACATATCTAGTTCTATTGTCAGACAGTTTCCGATGATGTGTCCTATCCATTTTCCATGATCTCTGTCCTATCTCTAGCATTACTGGTTGCTGCCAGGACACCACTGGAGTAGGATATAATTCAAGCTGTGACATAGGAACAGGAGAATGCTGTCAACGAGATGTGATACCATTAGTAGACTCATTTACTGCTAGTGTAAAAGGTAGTTCTAGAACACACCCTGTTAGCGGTGATACTCTGTTACAGATTCCATTCTAATAGGCCTAAGTTCACTACGATCTAGAGTAGCCAGTTGCATTTATGGCTATCATTCCTTCCCAAATAGTAATTAAAGTAACCTTCTTATTCTCATACGTCGTCGCTCGTTCTTAAACTCCCGCTACCAGGCCTTGAAAAGAGCTTTGCGTATAGTAGGATGTTGTCCGTAGAACGGAAAGCTTTGTGTCGTAGTTTGCAGCTCGAATGCGACATCTGCACGGTTTGGTCCGACACATCTGACTTCAGCAGGAATTTTTGATTACCGGGTACACTTTTCGATCGCTTCTCCTTAGCCAGTCTGCTCTGCTGCAGCCTGTTATCCATGATCACCGCCTGGAGATTATTATCCAGGATCACCGCATGGAGATGTAGAAGGGCATATGATTCGTTGGCACTGACGCTATACAAATTTATCCAATCGAAGTAACCATTTACAGCTAGATCAACTTGATCATGTCGATAACATTGATCGAATGTGATTCCTAGCTGGGAGAACGGATCACGCTACCACTGTAACACTCTACTACTCTAACACTTGACCATTCTGCCACTTTATCACTCTGTCACTGTAAAAGTAAAGTAAAGTAACCCATAGCAATACTGCCGTAGGGGTGTAAGGTGTTAGCGATCTCACATTTCAAAGGCTGGGCTATATGAGGGCGGTAGCCATCTCCACTCCCTCGCCGCTTTTACTTCCCGGACTGAACTAGTACCCATTTCAGGCTGGGTTAACCCGGGAGAAGTTGCAGTCGGAAAAAACATTCCCACCTCAACTGGGGAATGAACCCAGGACCGCTCACATGCGAAGCCAATGCGCTCACTGTACAACTCTACAACGTGCAACTCTTTCGCTGTGCTACATGCCACTCTTCCACTCTGACCCATTTTCCATGTGCCACATACGACTCTTTCACTTGCCACTCTTCCACTGTGTCACTTGTCACTCTTCCCTTCTACCACTTGTCACTCTTCCACTGTGTCACTTGTCACTCTTCCACTCTGTCACTTGCCACTCTTCCACTCTGTCACTTGCCACTCTTCCACTCTGTCACTTGCCCCTCATCCACTGTACTACTTGTCCCTCTTCCACTGTGTCACTTGTCACTCTTCCCCTCTACCACTTGCCACTCTTCCACTCTGTCACTTGCCTCTCATCCACTGTACTACTTGTCACTCTTCCACTGTGTCACTTGTCACTCTTCCCTTCTACCACTTGTCAGTCATCCACTGTGTCACTTGCCCCTCAACCACTGTACTACTTGTCACTCTTCCACTGTGTCACTTGTCACTCTTCCTTTCTACCACTTGTCAGTCTTCCACTGTGTCACTTGTCACTCTTCCCTTCTACTACTTGTCACTCTTCCACTTGTCACTCCGTTATTTGCCAATTTATCACTTGCCACTCTTCCACTCTGCCGCTTTTCCCCTGTGCCACTCGCCACTCTGTCACTATTCCAAAGTGTCATTTGTCACTCTTCCACTGTGTCATTTGCCACTCTTCCACTTTATCACTTGTCACTCTTCCACGCCACTCTACCACTTGTCACTCTAACACTTGTCCCTCTAATACTTGTCACTCTACTACTTGTCACTCTACTACTTGTTACTCTACCACTTGTCACTCGTCCACTCTACCCCTTGTCATTCTGTCATTTGCCACTCTTCCCCTCTACTAGTTGAACCATTCCACTTTGCTACTCTGCCACTCGCCACTCTTCCACTTGTCACCCTACCACTTCTCACTCTACCATTTGTCCCCCATCCACTTGTCACTCTACCACTTGTCCCCATTCCACTTGTCACTCTACCACTTGTCACTCTACCACTTGTCACTCTTCCACTTGTCACTCTACCACTTGTTCCCCTTCAACTTGTCACTCTTCCACTTGTCACTCTTCCACTTGTCACTCTACCACTTGTCACTCTACCACTTGTCACTCTTCCACTTGTCACTCTACCACTTGTTCCCCTTCAACTTGTCACTCTTCCACTTGTCACTCTTCCACTTGTCACTCTACCACTTGTTCCCCTTCCACTTGTCACTCTTCCACTTGTCACTCTACCACTTGTCACTCTTCCACTTGTCACTCTACCACTTGTCACTCTACCACTTGTCACTCTACCACTTGTCACTCTACCACTTGTCACTCTTCCACTTGTCACTCTACCACTTGTCACTCTTCCACTTGTCACTCTACCACTTGTCACTCTTCCACTTGTCACTCTACCACTTGTCACTCTTCCACTTGTCACTCTACCACTTGTCACTCTACCACTTGTCACTCTACCACTTGTCACTCTTCCACTTGTCACTCTACGCCTTATGTCGTTTGATACTTGACTGTTACAGTTGACATAATAAGTATTACAGTTGGCTTAATAAGTGTTACAGTTGACAGGAAATGGGTTACACTTGACATGAAACGTGTTACCCTTGACATAATGAGTGTTACAGTTGAGATAATGAGTTTTACAGTTGAGATAATGAGTGTTACATTTAACATAATAAGTGCTACATTTGACATAATAAATGTTACAGTTGACATAATAAGTGTTACAGTTGACATAATAAGTGTTACAGTTGACATAATAAGTGTTACAGTTGACATAATAAGTGTTACAGTTGACATAATAAGTGCTACATTTGACATAATAAATGTTACAGTTGACATAATAAGTGTTACAGTTGACATAATAAGTGTTACAGTTGACATAATAAGTGTTACAGTTGACATAATAAGTGTTACAGTTGACATAATAAGTGCTACATTTGACATAATAAATGTTACAGTTGACATAATAAGTGTTACAGTTGACATAATAAGTGTTACAGTTGACATAATAAGTGTTACAGTTGACATAATAAGTGTCACAGTTGACATAATAGTGACAATACAATTACTAAATGTGTTTTAGAAGTCTGGTCTGGAAGATTCTAATCAGGGCCCCCATTTCACGTCTTCCTCGCACGCGCCTGGAAATATGCTATGTCATAACGGTTTGACTAACAAGGTGTACATCATCCCTGTGACCCCAATACTGTTGAATTGACTGAGAAGTGTCCCATTGCCCTACATCATGGAGGACCTATGTCCACCTTATTAAGTTTAGCATCAGGATGTAGCAATCGCCACTATAACCAGTTCACCAAGCAACGTTGGCAAAAGCTGAATGAGCTCTGCGCGAGCGCATTCCAATAACAATCACAATGTGTACGGGCTCAGTATATCGAATTGAATATATTTGACTGATTTAAGTCAATAGCCAACTCATTCGTTGGGGAGATTTAAAAAAAAAAGTTGAAACTTTGAAATGTTGCACACGTGAGAAATGTGCTGCTGGTGCTCTAGATGATAGTGTGTGACATGATGTATTTCAAACTGGTGCAGCTGTACTATAAATGGGGCTTGACTGCTTGAATACTCTTCTAATATGTTGCCTCCCTCTTGAATACTCTTCTTTAATGGTGCCTCCCTCATAGCCACGGAGAATAAGGACGGATCTGTGCAGGGCTGAGTCTGAAAGGTATTCGCACAGCAGACACTGCAGTCTGGGATAAACCGTTGAGGACTTCCTTTAGGTGTTAGCTTTTTGTGAGATATATGACCTGTGGTAACTAGTTCACGTGCTCGCTTTACTACCTGTCCTGATAGTATGTCAGGTACCCATTTACAGCTCGATAGACTGGACCGTTTCACTCCTGGTAAGCGAACCCAATAAGTAGCTATGCTGGAAGAAAAGTGGGACATATATATGTGTTGGCTTGTAGAAGACAAAATGAAATACAGCGAGCTTTTACAAAATTGAAAATAGCCACTAAATAAGAGACCATAATAATCCTACTCTCGTTCCATGACCCATTTTACAGTCCCATATGTAGGTCACATTCATGCCCAAATATGTTGTGTTTTAAACACCATCGTCAAGTAGAAATAAATAGGAAGTCCTTGGTGATATCTCAGTATATAATACTAAAGGGTCAGGCTCACTTAGTTGAATTTGTGCCAGTAAAAGACCCTACAAGGAAGGAGTGCTGAGAAAGTTTGCTGCTCTAATTTGGCTCTCAACTCAATCATTCTCAGCGTAATTTACCGCTCATTAACTCTGAAAGACTCGCCAGCCATTGTCAAGCTACGGGAATCCGAACCACAAAGAAGCCGAGCCAGTGACACGAGATTTGGTCCGCCTCTTTCATTAAACCTCCTGGCCTAACCACAGCACCGGAAGCATTGAAGCTGTCCCCATATCGAAGCAACTATTATCCCAGCCTTTTATTGGGTAACTCCAACTCCCAACGAGCCAATCGCTGTCCTTCGCGCACACATAGCTCATACTCGGCCTACTCGTTGAGCAAATGATTGATTGATTCGGCGCGCGGGCTCTGGACCCGACTTTAGTAATGGCCTAAATTAAATGCAAATTGAGTCTCATCCCAGTTATAACTGTTGACATTGTCGCTATCTCCGGCAGCACTCTAGCGAGATCTGGATATTCGTTGGCCAAGTGAACAGAAGCTATGCTCAACCAGGCATCTGTACAGTAACAATGATGGATTAAACTTACCTACTATAAAGTTTTAACATAAAAGTGAAAGTTGATAGTTTTCTTTTGTGAGCAGTTCCTTTCATATTCCACAATATTGTGATAAATCAGTACATATCTTGTGTCCCCCATAGTGCTAAGTTATTGAAACACTGCTGTAACGACCATCATGAGTTTGTTTAGAGTGATTTATGACAGACACGACTGTCAATCAAATGACGTATCAATCACGATTTTATGTCTTGCCATTTAATTCAAATAATATTTAATTGTATACTTTTGTTCGAGACTAGTCAACATCACAAAATATAACATCACATAAAGTATTTGTGCCACCATTTCTATTGCTACGTTAACCTGGAGCAGTAATGGAGCGTAAAGAAACATCAACTCTAGTTATTACCCCTCCATGTTCCTCGGCATCGCCGTCTCCGTCAGTTGCATCAGCTACACCTTCGTCACAACGCGCAAACCATTCACCAAAAACTAGTGGATGTTCAGTTAAACGGATTGTGTCCTACAGCATTGACAGCATTCTTGGGGTCAAGCCACCAAATCCTGGATCTCCTTCGTTCCATGACGTCAGTTTTGAGTCACCAAACAACTCAGGTACTGTATCGGTCAGGTCCCCCTGGCTCTGTCTACTGTTATATGTTGCAATAGTTACCATTACGTGGATAAGCGAATGATCATGTGGGTTGAGAGTCCATCTCTAACCACTTGGGGATGCCTTCAAAACCTCCACAAGGCATAGGTTTTCTTATTGGGATTGAATTGAAAACGTAGTCTGCGTGGTGACTGCAGGAGTAATCGGCCTTTATTCCTTAGCGGTATAAATAAAACCTGTCGACCAATGAAAGTAGACGTGGCCGTTATATCTTTAGTGGTCGTGATAAAACCATTATTAAGTCAACGATGTGTATTACTGTTAGACACTTTATTGAACTAGGATCAGCTTATCCTGAAGCTGGGTTGCCCGTTTTCTTCTTCTCTGACTTTCCTTCAGTAACTGTAAACAAGGTACCCATTTAAGGTACCCAAGTGTGCCCACGAGATAAGGTACCCGTGTGTGCTCACGAGATAAGGAACTCATGTGTGCTCACGACATAGGTACCCATGTGTGCTCACGAGATACGGTGCCCAAGTGTGCTCACGAGATAAGGTACCCAAGTGTGCTCACGAGATAAGTTACCCAAGTGTGCCCACGAGATAAGGAACCCATGTGTGCTCACGACATAGGTACCCATGTGTGCTCACGAGATAAGGTACCCAAGTGTGCTCACGAGATAAGTTACCCAAGTGTGCCCACGAGATAAGGTACCCATGTGTGCTCACGACATAAGGTACCCATGTGTGCCCACGAGATAAGGTACCCAAGTGTGCTCACGAGATAAGGTACAAACAGGTGTACTCATGATATTAAGTATGCTCGTAAGATTAGAAACGCACATGTGTACTCATGGGATAGTGTGAAAGCCAGCCCAGTTCCAGGAGCTGATGTTAGAATGAAGTGTTACATGTTCTTGTACCAGATCTCAGTGTTTTGTTGCTTAATATGTACTGATTAGGACTCTGATTTTTTGACTTGTCTCCTCTGTGAGCCAGTTATCAAGTTACAATTGGGTAGACTATAGCGTATAAAAGCAGATTGTAAATCAGATATGCCGATGGTGCTGTTGATAAATCATGAACCTGGAGCAGAGCGAATCACGGGACTATGGATCAGAAGCATGTCTAGTCAGCGCGTAACAGAACGACTCGTACACACAATCCTTCACATCTAAGGGAAAGGACTGAGCGCATATGGGTCTATATTGAGTTCAGTGTAGAAGATTCTACATAACATAACATAATATAACATAAAATAACAAAGAACACAATAACATAAAAACAGAACATAACTTAACTTAAAATAACATAGCGCAAAATAACAATATAACTTATATTAGCGCAACATAGTAATATAACATATCTTAACTTAATCTAATAACATAACTTAGCTTAACCTAATACATACTTAACTTAACGTAATAATATAATTTAACGTAATTTAACCTAATTAAACCTAACATATAACATAATTTAACTTAACTAAACCTACCAACATCATTTAACTTAACCTAATAACATAACTTAATGTAATAACATGACTTAATTTCTTCTTCTTACGCTTCTTCTTCTTCTTCTTACGCTCATGACTTAATTTAACTTAACCTTACATTATAAAATAACTTACCTTTACCTAATACTATAACTAAACTTAACGTAAAAACAAAACTTCACTTAGCCTAACGCTATAACATAACTTAAACTTGTAACATAACTCAACTTCAGCTTATAACATAACGGAACTTAACATAGCATAACATAACGAAGCGTAATCTAATAACATAACATAACGTAGAATAACATAATAAAATGTTATTTAACATAATAACATGACTTAAACCTAATTTACCTTAACTTAACTTAACATAACATAACTTAGATAACCTAATAATATAATATAACAGAACATAACTTAATTTAATTGACCTTAATTTAACTTAAATTAATGACATAACATTTGACCAAATACAAGAACATACTATAACATTGTTATTGGTTGATCGTTGGTGGTTTGTAACGGGAAACCTAAATGAATGTGATGGGGGAGGTGGGGAAGTGTGTTGATTGGTATGTTGTAGAGAACATTTGAAAGTTATCAGGATAACAAACATAAAATTGTTTATACTATTTGACTACACATGCAACAATATTACGTCACGTGTCGTGCCGAGCCGCATTGACAATGCGCCCTTCCACAATCATCTGTCCCCAGACCGTCTTAGCTCTTCAGATGCTCTTCGTTTCTCACATGTCTTATTTCTGTGTCCATCCTTGCTTCTCATAACCCTTGACCTTTCCAGCTGGTACAAGATATTGTAGAAGTCCTGCGAGGATGTCAAACGAAGGCTGTTATTTAAAAAAAAAAATGTTAATTCGTTTACCGTGATCTCCTAATTATATAATTTGTTGGTAATACATCTTCGCTGGAATTGTTTGAGCAGTCCAAGGTAAACAACGGTTTTGTCGTAGTAGCTGGATGCCCCCAGGGAGGTCCCTGATCAGCTGTTGATCGTCTACGTTGTTGTTTATGACCAATGAAACTGGAAAGACGGGGGGTGGGGTAGGAAGGGGGGGGGGGGGTATGGTAGAACGTGGAGATGGATAGGACACACGTCTAGATATGAACATGACAATACAACTAGACAAGCGCTGGGAAATAACTTTCAGGGAATGAGGTTGCTAGCAAAATTAATATTTGGTAAAATAACGGTTGAAGTGACTAGCGTGACTCCTTGGCTATAATTGACGAAGCTCGTGGAGACTGCCCAAAAATAACTTCTATTGTATCCGACAAATGAAGATTTAATGACTCTATTTTGACATAACAAGCAAGCTTTTAAAATAAAGACTATCGTCTCTAGCCAACGCATTGTGTCAATGTAACTTCAGTTTGTTTATAATTAAATACAATCCTCTTGTTCAACTATGTACCCGCGTCCGTCCTACAAGAGAGATTTCGCCATGTTGGATGCATGTTTTTTTGATCCCCTGGAAAGCTTGGTGTGCATTGTTTTCACTTGTGTCAAATATGAGGTTTTATTTCTAGAGCAGTCTTACCAACCCAGGAGGTTCACAATCGGCAGCAGTTGGCACTTTTAAATGATGGAGCGAAGTGAAGATTGGAGGTACAGAACGACGAGTGCCTGAAACGTTACCCAATGTAGTTCTGTTTCTGCAGCCGGTAGTTGTGTTCTGGATGCTAACAATGTCCTTGTGGGTGGACTTCAGGAGAAGAACAAGAAGGGACAGAACAAAGGTAAAGCATAATCATTACTCATGGATGACCGATTGCACTGTGTGGCGCTGAAACATGGAGTCTAGCAAACTAGGATGAAACATGGAGTCTAGCAAACTAGGATGAAACATGGAGTCTAACAAACTAGGATGAAACAATCTTGAAAGCGTTTGAAAAGTGGTGCTATCGTAGAATGGAAAGAGTCAATTTGATAGTAAGAAGATCCAAGGACGATGTTCTCACTGAGGTAGGCGCACAAAGACTAATGTTGACAATGACACATAGACGAGTTAGCTGGGACACAATATACTACAGAAGATGAGAGAGGGCAAGATCCAGGGGAAAAATAAGGGGTGACAAACTCACCTTGATATCTCAGGTATGCCGAGACATTAAATTATGAACTTATGCTAAATCTAAATAGCTGCAGAGGATAGGGTCAAATGGAGATACATGCTCAGACAATCTTACAACCAGACTTAGGGCTGGCCAACCAGAGGATAGGGTCAAATGGAGAGACATGCTCTGACAACCTTACAACCAGACTTAGGGCTGGCCAACCAGAGGATAGGGTCAAATGGAGATACATGCTCCTACAACCTTACAACCAGACTTAGGGCTGGCCAACCAGAGGATAGGGTCAAATGGAGATATATGCTCTGACAACCTTACAACCAGTCTTAGGGCTGGCCAACCAGAGGATAGGGTCAAATGGAGATATATGCTCTGACAACCTTACAACCAGACTTAGGGCTGGACAACCAGAGGATAGGGTCAAATGGAGATATATGCTCTGACAACCTTACAACCAGACTTAGGGCTGGCCAACCAGAGGATAGAGTCAAATGGAGATACATGCTCAGACAACCTTACAACCAGACTTAGGGCTGGCCAACCAGAGGATAGGGTCAAATGGAGATATATGCTCTGACAACCTTACAACCAGACTTAGGGCTGGCCAACCAGAGGATAGAGTAAAATGGAGATACATGCTCAGACAACCTTACAACCAGACTTAGGGCTGGCCAACCAGAGGATAGAGTCAAATGGAGAGACATGCTCAGACAACCTTACAACCAGACTTAGGGCTGGCCAACCAGAGGATAGAGTCAAATGGAGAGACATGCTCAGACAACCTTACAACCAGACTTAGGGCTGACCAACCAGAGGATAGAGTCAAATGGAGATACATGCTCAGACAACCTTACAACCAGACGTAAGACTGAACACCCAGAGAGTGACAAGGAAGGGAGACGCGCTGTCAATGGTTGTACAGTCTGTCTGTCGATTGGATGAGATGTTTTATTACGGCGTATCATGCTGTTGTTTGCTATTATCTCCTATCCAATGTTGACGTCTTGAATTTCCTTTGTCATCTTTTCCTTGATATCATCTACTCCAGTCATCATTTTCTAATCAGCCAGTCCTTCAACCATCAACTCCTTCAATCTCCATTTATTCAATCATCCACTCTTTAACCATACACTCCTCCAATGATTCATTTTTCAATAATCCACGTTTTAGTCCTTCAATCCTTCAACCATCCACTCCTTCAACCATCCACTCCTTCCACCATCCACTTCTTCAACCATCCACTCCTTCAACCATCCACTCCTTCAACCATCCACTCCTTCAACCATCCACTCCTTCAACCATCCACTCCTTCAACCATCCACTCCTTCAACCATCCACTCCTTCAACCATCCACTCCTTCAACCATCCACTCCTTCAACCATCCACTCCTTCAACCATCCACTCCTTCAACCATCCACTCCTTCAACCATCCACTCCTTCAACCATCCACTCCTTCAATCATCCATTCCTTCAACCATCCACTCCTTCAACCATCCACTCCTTCAACTATCCACTCCTTCAACCATCCACTCATTCATTCCTCCTCTTTTCAAGCATTCCCGTTTTAGCCATCCACTCTTTCAACCATTCACTCTTTCAACCATCCACTCTTTCAATCATCTACTCCTTCAACCATTCAATCCATTAGCCCTCCAATCCTTCAAATATCAACTCCATCTATTTTTCATCCATCCACATTTTATTCATCCATTCCTTCATCATTCACTGTTTCAATAATACAGTCATTCCTTCTTTTAATCATTAATTCACTCCTTGAACCATCCTTTCCTTCATTCATATGATTCTTCAATATCCTATCCCTTCAATCATCCACTCCTTGAATCACCCACCCATTCAATAATCCATTTACTCAATAATCCACTTCCTCATTCATCCACCATTTCATTAATTCCGTCAATCAGGCGCTTCTTCTATCAGCCACTACTTAAATCGTCCACTCCTGCAGTCATCCACCACTCCAATTCAGTTATTAATTTCATCAGTCATTCATCCCTTCAATTATTATCCATAAATCCTCCACTCTTTCAATCATCTTCACCATAAATTATTAAACCCTTCGATATCATGCACAGTCCCTAATCCACTTGTTCAAACACTCCTTAAATAATTCGCTCATTTAATCATCTGCTTTTTAATATAACACTCCTTCAATTATTCTGTACTTCAATAATTCACTCTATCAATCAACAACTACTTCATTCATCCATCCCAACAATCATCAATATGTTCAATAATCCACATGTTCAATCTTCATCTGCACCTTCAATCACGCACTTATTTAGTCATCTACACCTTCAATCACGCACTTCTTCAGTCATCTACACATGCAATCATCCACTCCTTCAATCGTCAACATTCAGCCACAAATCTATTCATTATACTTTTTTAACTTCCATACTCATTTGATTAACTCTTGAAGGCTGACGTGTCACACTTGCTTAACTCTCGGAGACTGACATGTCACATTTGTTTAACTATTGAAGTCTGACGCGTCACGCTTGAAGTCGACACATTTGTCAATCAGAATATCTTAACCATTTTCAAAAATAAATGTGATTGTTACACACAGCACTCACTCTGACTTTTGTGCTATTAATTGTGGGCTCCACATTTATGGTATTGTTTGTGGGCTCTACATTTGTGCTATTAATTGTGGGCTCTATATTTGTGCTAATAATTGTGGGCTTTACATTTGTGGGCTTTACATTTGTGCTATTAATTTTGGGCTCTACATTTGTGCTATTAATTGTGGGCTCTACATTTGTGCTATTAATTGTGGGCTTGACATTTGTGGGCTTTACATTTGTGCTATTAATTGTGGGCTCTACATTTGTGCTATTAATTGTGGGCTCTACATTTGTGCTATTAATTGTGGGCTCTACATTTGTGCTATTAATTGTGGGCTCTACATTTGTGGGCTTTACATTTGTGGACTCTACATTTGTGCTATTAATTGTGGGCTCTACATTTGTGCTATTAATTGTGGGCTTTACATTTGTGCTATTAATTGTGGGCTTTACAGTTGTGCTTTTAATTGAGGGCTCTATATTTGTGCTATTAATTGTGGGCTTTACATTTGTGCTATTAATTGTGGACTTTACATTTTTGGGCTTTACATTTGTGCTATTAATTGTGGGCTTTACATTTGTGGGCTTTACATTTGTGCTATTAATTGTGGGCTCTACATTTGTGCTATTAATTGTGGGCTTTACATTTGTGGGCTTTACATTTGTGGGCTCTACATTTGTGCTATTAATTGTGGGCTTTACATTTGTGGGCTCTACATTTGTGCTAGTTATTGTGGGCTCTACATTTATGCTATTAATTGTGGGCTCTACATTTATGCTGCCATTTGTGGGCTCTATCTTCGTGCTGTCCTTTATGGGCACTAGCTGTGTGCTCTGACCTTCAACTTTGGTTATGTTTATTTCTGAAACCCTAATTAATTCCTTATTTTCAAATCATGTTCATTTATTTACAACATTCACGGATCTTCACCAATTTCCACATTTTGTGTGACAATCCACTTTCAAGAGAACACATTGTGTCTCTGACCTTTCTATGTATCACGTTTTTCTCCACTTTCAAGAGAACACATTGTGTCTCTGACCTTTCTATGTATCACGTTTTTCTCCCCTTTCAAGAGCACATTGTGTCTCTGACCTTTCTATGTATCAAGTTTTTTTAAATGTTGCCTGAAAAATGTGTCTTTATTAATGTGCTTTTTAATTTGACTCGTTTCATGTGTGTTTTCCTTTTCGTGCGTACGAGAATGGTCTAACTAGGAATTAGCTATTTACTTCTTGGCGTCACCCTTCGAATATACATCTTAAGGTGAGCGCAACCGTTACACGTCAATGTGACTCACAGGGATTCTTACTGGGAAGGAGCGAATATGATCACTTCCTTCTATTCTTGTTGTGAAAGAGTTAAACCAAGCCATGTCTGCTAGAGCAAACAGTGTACTTTTACCAAACTTCCTGCGAGGAGCCAGCTATAGTGGCTAATCTACTTTTTTTATCAGTTTGGAAATAGAGAAGACGAAAAAGAGGAAGTAGCCATTATAAAGGGACCAGAGACAGTATTGAGGGTGCTATTGAGTTGTCTCACGGAGAACAGAATATCGTTCTACATAGATCCAAGCAAATCGTTTTTTTTGTTAAATAAATAAATGATGGTATAATCTGAGTTAGCACGGTTTCTTGTTGACTTTGAATTATGGCACAATCTGAGTTAGCACCGTTCCTTGTTGACTTTGAATGATGGCACAATCTGAGTTAGCACCGTTTCTTGTTGACTTTGCAGTCCTCCAATCACAATCTGAGTTAGCATCGTTTCTTGTTGACTTTGCAGTCCCCCAATCACGTTGTGCTTGACAGAATGTATCTTACCTGCTCAAAGCCCCGTGTGGTCAATTGTAACTCTCTTCTCAAGTGTCACGGTCAAGGTGAATGAGCTTGCGTCTTGATATAGCTCGCTCGTTCTACGCCAGTGGTAGCACAACTTCGAAATGAGACTTCATAGCTGTGCAGATAGGAGATAATGATCAGGCAAGACGAGACACAAACCCTCTGCTCTACAGTTAGACTGGGGGCAGTCAAGGGGGCTGATGAATGGACAACTTTCAGAAAATTCGTTTTAAATTAGATGGGGCACATGCTTACCGTTTTTTGTCTGATATAGTCGACAGCACTGCACTCTGATCAGATCTACAGGTGTTCACTGAACAATAACGAAGGGTATTGATACTGATGATTCGAGTAGCTCGTAGGTTCTACACACCACTGCTCCGTTATCAAAGACACCTCTTCTAGTTGGACCCATGTTCTAATGTCTCTATTCGACAATATGTGGATCGCAAATTCATCGATTACTGTGTCATTAATGATCAAGACGCTGAGCAGTACATGGGCTGCAGCGGTCAGCGACCCATAACTGATTGCTAGCGTTTGGGTTAGCGACTCATAGCTGACTGCTAGCGTCAGGGTCAGCGAACCAGAGCTGAGCAACACATGAGCTGCAGCGGTCAGCGACCCATAGTTGATTGCTTGCGTCAGGATCGGTGAACCACAGCTGCCAAGACCCTTCTACACCTCCCCGCGGGGATCCTGGATTACAGGCTGCAGCAGAACAGACTGGCTAAGTAGAAGGGCTGGAAGAGGGAAGGCGACTCTGTACTAAAAAATGCCTGCTAAAGTCGGATGTGTCAGACCGAAAGCTGCAAATATCGCAGTCAAGCTGTAACATTCGACACAACGCATTCCGTTCTCTGGACTACATTCTGCAACTTGCAGAGCACTTTTGAGAGTTTGGTAGCGGGAAATTGAGAACGAAGAAGAAGCAGAAGAGGAATGTGTCATTCAATCAGCTGGCCATTGCTTATTGGAAGTCAAAATGTCAGCTCTTTCAATACCTCTGAATCAAGCATGATCAGGTCTGTAAATCCACATGTCCCTGAAGGTTTCAGCTCTCTATATCCACCATACACTCATGCCGTAGTAATTTCATTGCTACCTTCCGAAGCAATCACTGAGAATCATAAACATTACCTGCCTAACAAAAGACTAGAACTAATGTTCTCTTAAATCGTACAATTAAAACGACTATTACCACGTCTGCACCATTTGCAATTCTAGTCTTTTAAGTGATTAAGAATGCTCTATTGTTAAAGCCAGCAATTATTTGAACAAACAGCAATGTTAATGAACCCACAAATTTAGTTTGAAATAATTGTCTGCTCATAATTCCAAAAAAAGATGGTCTGACAACTTTCTGAGAATGAAAAACAATTATCGGATACAGATGCAGAGAATTATAAAACGGAAGGTCATTATTTCAGGATTGTATGTCTGCAAATATTCGAAGGTCGGGAGTAATGGGAAAATAGACAACTTTCGAGGGTGATTGATTTTGATTGTTTCAGTGATTACTGTTAGATCTATTCATAAGCCTTGGAAATTGTCTACATGTAACTGTTCTACAGACGGGGTTCAGCAACACAAGTTATGGACATCTCTGATTTACTTCATATTTACCTGTTTATTCAGATTTGATAGCTGATTGTTCTGTAAAGTTGTTAATTTTAATGTTAGTTTTAGTAGCTGGTTCGACCTTAAGCGACAACTCTAGGCAAACGATATGTCAAATGCTGCTTTCATACACGAATGGTTCTACGGTATCCAGAGTTTCCAGAGTTTAGTGGCTGGCGTTAAGGACCAGTGTTTCCACAGTATAGTGGTTGGCTTTGGCCACCGGTATTTCCAATGTTTCGGTGGTTGGCTTGGCCACCAGTGTTTTCATAGCCCGGTGGTTGGCTTAGCTACCAGTGTTTTGACAGCCCGGTGGTTGGCTTGGCTACAAGTGTTTTCATAGCCCGGTGGTTGACTTGGCTTCCAATGTTTTCCCAGCCCGGTGGTTGGCTTGGCTACCAGTGATTTCATAGCCGGTGGTTGGCTTGGCTACCAATGTTTTCACAGCCCGGTGGTTGGCTTGGCTGCCAGTGTTTTCATAGCCCGGTGGTTGGCTTGGCTACCAGTGTTTTCACAGTACGGTGGTTGGCTTGGCTTCCAGTGTTTTCATAGCCCGGTGGTTGGCTTGGCTACCAGTGTTTTCACAGCCCGGTGGTTGGCTTGGCTACCAGTGTTTTCACAGCCCGGTGGTTGGCTTGGCTACCAGTGTTTTCATAGCCCGGTGGTTGGCTTGGCTACCAGTGTTTTCACAGCCCGGTGATTGGCTTGGCTACCAGTGTTTTCACAGTGCAGTTGTTGCCTTGGCCTGCATTCCTTTTCCGGACAGCACGCGAGTTTTGCATTGCATGCGTTTATTAGTTCATGTGGTTCAATATAACCAAAATGACTGTGTGTACGCTGTTAACCAAACGAAAGTTTAAAAAAATCCACCAACACAATAACAATGTATATTTTACAGTACATGATCAACAGCCATACGCCCAGTGCTAGATACTGGGGTGCAAGGATCATGCTTGGTATGGTGCAGACATTCTGTTGATTGGTTACCAATACTCCACTATACATAAACAAGTGCAACGCTTTCTAATTAACAATACAATTATACTCATATCTTCAGTTACTTGCGTCAGTGTTCTGTAGCCTGCTGTTACTAAGGTGTCTGTGGTTGAATAATTTGTATTTATTTAGAAATTGTTGCTCAATACTGTGCTGGATGACTTTTTTTTCCATTTCTTTCACAGACTGAAATGAGTTAATATGTTCTGTATCCCACACTGGAAGATAGTATTGTTAATAAAGGAATTACCTGTAGGTTATTGACTTTAACAGACGCTATTGTCTTCACTTGAGCTTGTGAGGTTGACATGAACAATAATGTGCTATGCTCACAGTTCAGGCGTCCTTGCTCTGTCTGGTGAACGGAACATTGCTAGGACGTCAACTCTGGCGTGCTATGCTCACAGTTCAGGCGTCCTTGCTCTGTCTGGTGAACGGAACATTGCTAGGACCTCAACTCTGGCGTGCTATGCTCACAGTTCAAGCGTCGCGGCTCTGTCTGGTGAACGGAACATTGCTAGGACCTCAACTCTGGCGTGCTATGCTCACAGTTCAGGCGTCCTTGCTCTGTCTGGTGAACGGAACATTGCTAGGACCTCAACTCTGGCGTGCTATGCTCACAGTTCAGGCGTCCTTGCTCTGTCTGGTGAACGGAACATTGCTAGGACCTCAACTCTGGCGTGCTATGCTCACAGTTCAAGCGTCCCGGCTCTGTCTGGTGAACGGAACATTGCTAGGACCTCAACTCTGGCGTGCTATGCTCACAGTTCAAGCGTCCCGGCTCTGTCTGGTGAACGGAACATTGCTAGGACCTCAACTCTGGCGTGCTATGCTCACAGTTCAAGCGTCCCGGCTCTGTCTGGTGAACGGAACATTGACAGGAGTCTCAACTATATCTCTACTGTTCACAACTCTCTGTCACATATACACCACACAACGTAGGTCCTCTAGATAAAATTGAGGTGGTCATGTTTTTCTTGATCTTCTACATACATCTGATTTTAAATGAGGTCATGATAAATTGAGTCCTGTGTCAAACACCGTTGGCGGGAATGGGTGTTAGTGACTTGGTTGTAAAAGGTAGGTCTCAGCTTTATACGGTTGGTTGGCCAGTTCCCGTTCTCGATGTCTTTCCTTTCCTAAAAGCAAGATATATTCCCATTTACAGATGGGTCAACATGAGTGTATCGATAACATGGATTAAACATGTCAGAGTTTGCTATGAGTAGCGAGCACTCTGTCACTCAGACCAAATACAGGAACACATGATCTATGTATCCTAGCTTCATTTTCCTCCTCTAATATTATTCCTCAAGTGGATCACGGGAGCTCTTACTGGATCACGGGAGCTCTTACTGGATCACGGGACCTCTTACTGGATCACGAGACCTCTTACTGGACCCCAGGACCTCTTACTGGGTCACAGGACCTCTAACTGGATCACAGGACTTCTAACTGGATCACGGGACCCCTTACTGGATCACATGACCCCTTACTGGATAACGAGACTCCTTTCTGGATCACGTGACCCCTTACTGGATTAAGGGACCCAGTACTGGATCAAGGGACCCTTTACTGGATCACATGACCCCTTACTGGATCACGAGACCCCTTTTTGGATCACGTGACCCCTTACTGGATCAAGGGACCCCCCTACTGGATCACACGACCCGTTACTGGATCCCTGTACCCCCTTAATGGGGAAGAAATAATACCACAACTTCACATTCATGCTTGTCGATAAAGGAGGGTAAAGAGAGTTGTGCATGGGACTAGCAACACCATCGTATAGAATACGCTGCTACAGGAAGCAAACTATCTAAATGATGCCAACTGTAGTGGTAGCGACATATTCCTGCTGGAATACAAGGACATGATGAAGGCGAAGAATAAGAATATAAACTTTAATTACCATTTGACATATTTTCTTCCCGTTAACAATGTCATGGAATAGGTTCAAAAATGGAAACTAAAAATCAACTATAACAAAACAGTGGACACTTTCTTCACCAAGAGCCACACGGTTGCCAAACAATATAATATTTGAGATTAGATAAACGCCAATTGATTAGAGAAGAACACCCCACATATCTTGGAGTGAACACCACACATACCCTTGACCGACAACTCAACCTCAAGCATCCAGTCCAGAATGTAAAGAATAAAGAGACGTCTACAGCTCTTAAAGATGCTTGCTAGTACATCATGGGGATAAAGATACTGTGAGAGGCTTACACCTTGGTTATCTGCGCTTAGCAATAGAATATAATAATAAGCTTCTTTCAATTTGTTCAAAATCTAACTTGGACATGGTACAAAATAGTGCTTTACGCTTCCTTAGTGGAGCATTGAGGATAACACCAACGGCAGCTGGCAAAATTCTCACCCAGGCGGAATACTTTAGGGTGAGGAGGGATAAAGCAGTTATAGAAGCTTTTGAGCGAAGTAGCAGAATGAAACGGGACCATTCCTACAGACTCCTTGTGGAAAACTGGCAGCCAACAAGCAGAATTGAACAAAAGTCTGCACTTCACCATGTTGATGAAATCGAAGACAGACACCATCTGCCAGAAAGAAGACAAGAGTTACAGAGAGTATTTAACAATATACCACCACAAGCATTCCTTAAAACACCGGAAATACAGACACAATTAATAGATGATACAACCAACAGTTAAGATCCAAGTACTCTCGTTCGAGTAACTCAAAGAACTATTGAACTATCCTTATGTATATACTGATGGATCTGTATTTAAAATCACCTTCAAAGACGGCTATGGCGTTTATATCTAATACCCGGATGGATTCTCTTATGAGGTTTGTGATGCTTACAGTTAGGTTTCCTCCAACTATGAAGGGAGAATGACTGTACTTGAAGACGCTATGTACCATCTGAGCATGGTTTTTACAAATGTTTCTACCTCAAAGGCCCATACAATTGTTATTTTCACAGCTTCGATGTCAGTCTTTCAATCATTAAAATTTGCTGATTATCGTAGACTTGACCTTATCCAAATATCTCTAGACATTGACCACATAATCACTCCCCTTGTTGCCAAATAGTTATGCAGTGGATTCCTGGACACATCTGGCAATAACAAGGAAATGATCAATACAAGTACAGCCACACATAGCAACAACTTTGCAAACAGCCAAACAGCCCATAAGAACAGCAAACAAAGACATTTAACTGAACAGATGAACTATTGGAAAAACGGAGAGGACGATCCTAAGACAAATGGCAAGCCCGAATCAAAATGACAGTATAAATCAACTCCCAAAAACGAATCAGTGAACTATTTTCCGGCTGAAAACTAAACACAACCCACTTAACCAGCACCTGGACATAGTTCAACCACAACGCACTCCTGAGTGCCAGGTGTGTCTACACCCGTTGATCATCATCTCTTTGAGTGTCCAGCGCTCAACAAAACAAAAACAATGCAATAGGATATATAATTTCTTCCCGTTAACAATGTAATAGTTTAGAATTTATAAGTTCTTACGGTTAAGAGTGCAGTCACACTGTTAATGGAAGTTCGCTACACTGGGAAAGTACTTGCCTTGCACTCTGTATGAAATAATGGAAGTTCGATACACTTGGGAAGTACAGTACTTGCATTGCACTCTGTATGAAATAATGGAAGTTCGCTACACTGGGGAAGTACTTGCGCCCGCTCCATGAAATATTTCACTTTATATTTCACTAAACAAGAATACAGCTGTAAAGTGCGTTTCAAAGCTCATGACTTCAGATTTCATCTAATCTCTCCAGAACTTTTGCACGTATCCTCATGAATTGTTGCATGTCACCTTACTTATCTCATAATATTCAGATTATGTCATTCATAACAGTAATTTTTTAAACTGACAAGTTTGTATTACCTTTGTGACCGAAATAAATATTCTATCCCCCAAAATATAATGTACAGTAAACAGAATGCTCTATTATGATCGTGGGCGGATCCAGCATAAAAATTGTTTTAATAAAGAAGTAAAAGAATGGATTCATATATATGAACAGCGTATGGAACGGAATAGAGTAGGTTATATTCAGTTCTGACATCAATCATCTTGATGTATGGGGTGGTCCTGAAAAGGATCTGTTTTCAAATATGATAATACATACAGATGTATTCAACATTACACATCCTCTTGTCAGTTAATTTGTTGGTCGAATGTTTACTGGTAAAAGTGCATGTAATCTATATTTCAACTTAATCAGTCAGACGAGACTAACACATTGGTGACTGCTCTTGGTTGTATGAAACACAAACAATCATTTGTCCAATAGTTCTCTTCACCTTCTAAGACATGATCCTCACATATATGCCAATGTTTCTGGAATCTTTGAGTGGGCGGTAGATGTTTTTTTTTTTTAGATCAAATAGTTTAAATGTTTTAGTTTAATTTTATTTCAGATATGCATCGATAAAGACTTAGTCTCTTTTCAAACATATTTATATTCTTTTATTACGATGTTTGAAGTGTTTTGCTTTTGACTTTCAGACTTATTTTTCACCCAGATAAAATTGTTCACCCGTAGAACTCCTGTTTAATATGGCGATTTCTTATGATGACGTACGTAAAATACCGGAAGTTACTTTCTAACTGTTGAAAAAAGCTATTATTCACTATGATGGAATGAAAGTGTGAAGGCAGTAGTCAAAGACGAGAAAATATCTTTTAAGAAATAGCGGCAATTTCAGCCAGGCGAAGACTATACGTCTTATAGAGACTAGACGTACAGCCAGGTGGGGGGTGGGGTGGGGGGAGGGTGGGGGTGGGGGAGTGGGTGTGGGGGTGGGTGGTTGGGGTGTGTGGGGTTGTACACTAGGAGAGAGAAAGTGCTCGACAGAAACATGGAGAGGTACTGAATGAGCTATGTTCAACATCTCCCTGACATTTTTTCAGACAAGTTCGTGCTCTGCGTTTGCGAGATGAACAATATAGTGTTCAGTGACAAAGAGGGGCAACTACTCTTTGAACATGAGAAGAGAAAACACAGATGGAGGAGTATTTCACATACTTACTTGTACAGGGCGTGTCCCATTATCAGTTGGGGAGGGGGGAGGGAACATTCTAATTACACAAGAGGAAACTATTTTAATTGTTGTCTGTGAAACAATTTGAGGAAGGTTTCAGATGTGTCTAGTAAATGTTGTCAATCCCTGCTGTCTCAGATGGACTCATCTATACGTTTTGCCGGACAGATCTTCTCGCCATGTGTGGTCGGCTTCATTAAACAAGGTTTATGTTGATGTTAGACGTACATCTGTTAGACGCAAAACACAGTGCAGTGCACTCTCCTTAAGATATAGACCGAGAAGAGATTATGTCACTAGAGACCCTTAATATAATAGTAAACAATACGAGAACAAATGTTATCGGTGGAACTAACAAAATGCCACCAACAAAGCGCCACCTACGTTTCTGAACGGCTACCCTTCGGTAGATGTTTTGTTTTTGTTCTGGCGTTGACCTTTGACCTTCAGTGCCGTTGCAGCTTCCCTTGTTTCAACAAATAAAACAAGATCTTCTTCCCTCAAGAATAGGCCGCTATTTAGTTGAAGAAGAATTTGTCACAAAACAACCTGGCATAAAAAAAGAGAACTGAAAATGGGAATGACTATGACGAGCTTGACAAAAATATGCCGACGCGAGTATCAGTTGGACATCGAGAAAATGTACCAGCAGCGTTAAAATCAAACCCGGATTTTATTTTTTAGGGAAATTTGTTCTTTTATCAAGTAGTCAAAATGCCATTTAAATTTCGATATATTCTCGTGCAACGTTCATGCACTTATCCGAGCATTTAAGTAATGCTTGTAAAGCTGTAGCATAGACAGATTTGTCTGAACCAATCCAGGACAGCATGTTTCACTTCATCATCAGTGATGAAATGCTGACTTCCTAGGATTTGTCTATATGTCTGAACCAATCCAGGACAGCGTGTTTCACTTCATCATCAGTGATGAAATGCTGACTTCCTAGGATTTGTCTATATGTCTGAACCAATCCAGGACAGCATGTTTCACTTCATCATCAGTGATGAAATGCTGACTTCCTAGGATTTGTCTATATGTCTGAACCAATCCAGGACAGCATGTTTCACTTCATCATCAGTGATGAAATGCTGACTTCCTAGGATTTGTCTATATGTCTGAACCAATCCAGGACAGCGTGTTTCACTACATCATCAGTGATGAAATGCTGACTTCCTATGAATTCATTTAGGAGTCCAAATAAGTGGAAATAGTTTGGAGCGAGGTCTGGGCTGTAAGGTGGATGTGGCAATGCCTCCCAACCGAGTTGCTGCAGATAGCACGTAGTGCGGTGAGTCGTATGAGGTCGAGCGTTATCTTGCAGGAGCAGGACGCCCTTTGTGATCAAACCACATTGCAAATGCAAATGTTCATGAATTATTGTGTCCACCGTAGCCAGAAAAAGACTTGCCTCGTGTGCAATTTTGCGACAAGTTATGCGCCGAATTTACAGGATAAGGTGTTCCACAATCTAGATGTTCACAGGAATGACTGTGGCGAGTTAAATGTCACCACGGCCGGGATCATCACTCCCGGATGTACTGCCTTCTCTGAAACGTTTACACCATTTAAATGTCCTACTGCGGTTTAGCGTCTCATCATTGTAATGTGATTGCAGTCTTTTGTAAATTTCCGCAGCTTTCACGCCTTCTTTCGCAAGAAACTTCACCTGAACATTCTGTTCCATCTAAGCACTTAGTGTTGTCTGCCATTTTTAGTTATCTGTCACGTGACTGACCCATGGCAAGTACACCGCCTAACAGTAATAGGAAATAAGTGCCCCAAACTAATAATAGTTGTTCCAGCATGCTATAGACAATTCAGTTAGAACAAGAACAACAAGTCCCGGTTTGTTTTGAACGCCCTTCATACATTCCTCTGTTTTTCTTATTAATGTTTATCCAGATTAATTTATACTTGCTGTTATCAGAGATTGTATAACTTTCTTTATAAACATTTGTCTTGTACAGTAAACAAAGTTACATTTAATAGACGACATCTGCTTACTTAAACTGCATTTCTGTTTTGAAAAAAAAATGTACATCACCACTATAGTACATCACCACTATAGTACATCACCACTATAGTACATCACCACTATAGTACATCACCACTATAGTTTTGTCAAAATGATAATATCCTTAATCACACGAAAGACGTCAATCATCTTTAGCCAGCAGAAAACTACTTCCCGGGCATCGAGTTAGAGACCGCTGGCCTAACACTTTATCTTCGTCAGCAGTGCCTGTTTTGGGACTGTTTTAACATTTGATATTAATTTTTTAATTCTCATGTGAATGTTATTCTTCCCAGAATCCTCCACGTTGAGTCCGTATTCGCCCAGGTCACCACCGCCCAATCACAACGTAGCTAATTGCGACAGTATTATCATCAGCGGTAGCGGTCTCAGCTACAACAGCTACCTTCATCACCACTACTCACAACAGCCTCACGCATTTCGAACACCCTCTCATCACCATCACGACAACTACAGCAACCGCAGTAATTTCGAGCAATACCACTACGTGTCGGATGGCGAGAACACACCCCCGTCCCCAACGACGTTGTCAGGATCACACCACAATGATACACCACCATCGCAGGAGTCACCGCTCACACCAACACCACCACCGCTATCATCAGAGATTGCTGCACCAAGCTCATCCATGCACTACACTGAGGGGAGCCCGACCCAGGATTCACGGCACACGGAAGATAGTGCACCGCCCCTGGACATGGCTACAGATTACAGGTACTTTATACCAGGGAAAATTATATTGTCTCATGTGACGGACTGGCACTGTTTTTTTTCTCAAATTATCTCACGTGACCGACAGGTACACTTTATTTTACATTATCTTGTGTGACGGACCGGCACTTTTGATCTGAAACTGGAGTTGTGACGGACATCTACTTTCTGTCTTTATAAGATGAACCAGCACTTTTGGCCTCATGGCTTTGTGACGGACATGTACTTTTTCAAACTGTCTCGTGTGACGGACATCTACTTAGTTACATTTTGCTTCAAACAGTATCGTGCGACATTAAATTGTTGCTTTAATCCATATTATGTGACTTAGTTCCATTTTGCTTCACACGGTGTCGTGTGACGTTGCCAGCACATTTTGTTTTAAACTGTTTTTGTGACGGACATATACTTTTAGCTTGATACTGTCCCCTGTGCCATAGAGTCGTAATTTACTTGAACTGGTCTCGTGTTATGGACTGGTACTTCCTGTTTCAGGGTCACCGGAAGACCGACCTTGGGAGGAGGAGGAGCACGTGATAACCTGTTGTGTTATAACACATTGAGAGGCCGAAGATGGAGCAGTGAGTGAGCTGACAGTAAGGGTGATTCATAGCTAGCTGCTTGGATCAAGGTCAGGGATCCATAACTGACCAAGACCTTACTGCGCCTCCAAGCGGCGGCCATAGAAACAGACTGCAGCCATGCAGCCTGCTTAAGAGATTAGGGATCAAACTGGGAGGACACACCCGGTTCCAAAGATGGCTTACATATATTGCAGCCATTGTAAGAAGAATTGATTAAGTTGCACATATTATTTTCTCACGAGTGGAACGGAGTTAAAAAGAATAGGTCAAATGCCACAGTCAAAGTTTGTCGTAAAATATAACTAAAAAATGGTGTGTTTGGGGCTAGCACTATTTTTCGTGTAAATAAAAACAGTTTTTAATAATCAGCCGCTACAGGTACTCGGATACAGGCTTTCTGTTAGAGGGAACCAGCTGTAACTGAAAAAAAAAACTGTGCTTACTTTAAAAGGTAACCGCAGCAGATGTGGTCTATGCTTCGCATTGAAACGAAAATAGGAATTATGATGATGATAGTGAGCTGATGATGATAGTAATCTATAGTTTTAGTAGAGCATGTGGTCGAGTGGATGGTATAGTCAGGATAACACTTCCAAATCTTGGTATAAACCTCATTTTTTATTCGAGCAGAGAAATAAATGTATAATGTCATCACTGCACGGTTATTTTTTCAGGCAGCGGGCAATGTGTAATGGGAAAAGCGCTGTAATTAGATGAACATAATAGTTTTATTAAGCACATTTGAACAAGTTACTAACATTGAAAATGTTTAGAGAAAATACGTTTGCATTACATGAATAAGGTGAGGACAACAATCGCACAGACAATGATATTTTAAGTTCTCCTGCTACTTTACAAAACCGTGAAGTTATATGCATTCGAGATTCTTCTTCTTCTTCTTCTGCGTACTCAGTCAGACAGTAACCATTATTTTTTCGAAAAAAGCGGCGGTCATCCTGAGGCTGTCGCCACTGCCATAGAGCTTGTCTTGCAGTTCCACTGGTGATGGCCACATCTGCTCTCTCTGATCCTCGTATGTCGGGCAGTTCTGCGGCAGATGTTCAGCGGTCATTTTACCAGTACCGCACGGGCATTCGTCGGTACACCCTATCTTCAATTTGTTGAATAGGTGGTACCTCAGTCTATTGTGGCCAGTGCGAAGTCTGAAGACAACGACCTGCTCTCTTCGGTTCAACTGGTAATAGGCGTCGTTTTTGGTGTAACCAGTATGTTCGGTTTCCCATTTGGTCATGTATCTGGCTTTGATAAGCCGTTTTGACTCTTCGTACGTCATACTGGTATCTGTTTGTGGTAGTCTTGCACCTTCTTTTGCCAGTCTGTCTGCCTCCTCGTTGCCTTGGATGTTGCAGTGTGATGGGACCCACTGTACCACTACCCTTTTTGGTGTAGACTGCTGGCACAGTTTGCAGAGTGCTGCTCTTAGGTCATTAAGCTCAGTGTTTTTCTGGCTTTTTAGCGCTGTGACTACGGCGAGAGCATCTGTAAGCAGGACTATATGGCTTTCATTTTCACTGTGTGTCACCATTTCTTCCACTGCCGCCCTCAGTGCCTCTGCCTCCGCTCTGAAATTGCTTGTGTACTTACCAGTAGCGAATGACAGTGTTATTTTTCTGCCATTTGGTAGGTTCAGGAATGCTCCTGCCCCTCCGTTCTGTGTTGTGTTTGTTACAGAACCGTCGGTGTATGCATGGGTCCAGTCCATGCTTGGGTAGCTTTTCGTTATGAAGCTTAGGGTAGTATCTCTCCTTTCTTTTTCAGTCTGGCAGTTTTTGTTTGCAATACCTGGTATATTTTCTACCACCTCTGGGAATATATCCTGCCTCCAGGTAGGTTTTCGTACAGTAGTGATGGGTTTTGGTGTTGTTAGTGCGTTTATGGGATCTTCGTGCATCTTTGCTTTGCATTCAAGATTCGAACCGCGGAGGTTCAAGTGATGGGTATAGACCTTGCTGCAAGGAAGGACATGGGTTGGAAGATTAGGCTAACTAGTTACTTTCCATATTTTAGATCTGTGGTTCGAATTTGGATTGTCTGCTAACTATTTTTCTTTTCTGTAGTGTTGTGTGGTCTCGTGTGTAGTGTAGTGTTGTGTTGTGTGGTCTCGTGTGTAGTGTAGTGTTATGTTGTGTGGTCTCGTGTGTAGTGTAATGTTGTGTTGTGTGGTCTCGTGTGTAGTGTAGTGTTGTGTTGTGTGGTCTCGTGTGTAGTGTAGTGTTGTGTTGTGTGGTCTCGTGTGTAGTGTTGTGTTGTGTTGTGTGGTCTCGTGTGTAGTGTAGTGTTGTGTGGTGTGGTGTCGTGTGTAGTGTAGTCTGGTGTTGTGTGGTCTCGTGTGTAGCGTAGTGTTGTGTTGTGTGGTCTCGTGTGTAGTGTAGTGTTGTGTTGTGTGGTCTCGTGTGTAGTGTAGTGTTGTGTTGTGTGGTCTCGTGTGTAGTGTAGTGTTGTGTTGTGTGGTCTCGTGTGTAGTGTTGTGTTGTGTTGTGTGGTATCGTGTGTAGTGTAGTGTTGTGTGGTGTGGTGTTGTGTGTAGTGTTGTGTGGTGTCGTGTGTAGTGTTGTGTTGTGTGGTCTCGTGTGTAGTGTAGTGTTGTGTGGTGTGGTGTCGTATGTAGTGTAGTCTGGTGTTGTGTGGTCTCGTGTGTAATGTAGTGTTGTGTGGTGTGGTGTCGTGCGTAGTGTTGTGTGGTGTTGTGTGGTGTCGTGTGTAGTGTAGTGTTGTGTGGTGTGGTGTCGTGTGTAGTGTAGTCTGGTGTTGTGTGGTCTCGTGTGTAATGTAGTGTTGTGTGGTGTGGTGTTGTGTGAAGTGTTGTGTGGTGTCGTGTGTAGTGTTGTGTTGTGTGGTCTCGTGTGTAGTGTTGTGTGGTGTGGTGTCGTGTGTAGTGTAGTCTGGTGTTGTGTGGTCTCGTGTGTAATGTAGTGTTGTATGGTGTGGTGTCGTGTGTAGTGTAGTGTAGTATAGTGTTGTGTGGTGTCGTGTGTAGTGTAGTGTATCTACGTATTATCAGTCTTTCAAAATATACTTGTCTTTGCTATTGTTAGTTTGTTTAATCAATTGTCAAATAGGTTGCATTTGTTTTATTACATTTTGTGGCATGTTTTAAAAAAATACACACACACACAAACACACACACACACACACACACATTCACACCCATGCGTCTTCGTTCGGTATGTACAGAAACAAGAGCCAACGTAAATCCATCAACAAATTATTATTAGTTGGAAAGAATTAATGAAATTTCGCACATTTGCACATAATTAGCCAACAAAGATGTTAACTTTTTCATTTTGTGTTCAGAGTTTCTTCCTCTTCGAGAAACACAAGTGCCCACTCAAGACTTTGCGCCGTTGGGCTATTGCCGCTTTGATTGTGGTTTGGTGATGTTTATGGCAAGCATAAACAAATTCCTCGGTTTAACTCAGTGTTGACTTTTATCTTCAAGCGAAACTTTTTGACCATCAGCGTCTAACTTTTGGGGCGTACGCCTTGTTGGAGCAGACGATCTAATGATAACGCCATCCAGAATCGAGCGGATATGGACAATTCAAAAAGAAAGTTGACAACAACAACTGATTGAACTGTCATTACATTTTGTCAACCAGGCGTTGGTACATCTAGACCAGGAGTTGGTATCTCTAGACCAGGAGTTGGTACATCTAGACCAAGAGTTGGTACATCTAGACCAGGAGTTGGTACATCTAGACCAAGAATTGGTACATCTAGACCAGGAGTTGGTACATCTAGACCAAGAGTTGGTACCTCTAGACCAAGAGTTGGTACATCTAGACTAGAAGTTGGTACATCTAGACTAAGAGTTGGTTCATCTAGACCAAGATTTGATACATCTAGACCAAGAGTTGGTACATCTAGACTAAGAGTTAGTACATCTAGACCAAGAGTTGGTACACCTAGACCAAGAGTTGGTACACCTAGACCAAGAGTTGATACCTTTATACCAAGGTTCGGGAACTTCTTAAATTGTATTACTTACAAATCATCTTTTGTTACATTATATTACCATCGACTTGCTCCTCTAAAAAAAAAGCCAACCAAAGCATCAGTTGCAAGCTAATTGCTCTTAAATTGAAGATTAATCAACTGCCAAGTCCAAGCATTGATAAGAGACTTGAAAAACCAAACATGATGTAACAGTAGCGCACATACATAATTAACTCGATGAACTTAATAATTGAAGTACTCGAATTTTATTTAAAAAATCTGATTTTAAGTTTTGAAAAGAAGGTGCTATTTAATTTTTCATTAAACATCTTCAATATCAGGAATGTTTGCATCGACCTCGTTGAAGAGATCAGTTCCACGAGCTCAAAACTTCAGAAGGAGACAGAATGGCATTTATTTTTCAATTGCACCAGATCCCCTGTATCGAACACATACCATGAATTGCACCAGATCCTCTGAATCAAACACATACCATCAATTGCACCAGATCCCCTCTATCGAACACATACCATCAATTGCACCAGATCCCCTGTATCGAACACATACCATCAATTGCAAATTGCTACTGGCATCTTTTGCCTCCTCATCTTTAATAACGCAATGATTTCTTTATTTGATCGAAGAAATCTATCGTGACCCTTTTCTGCCCAAATGGATATTCTCTCTTTCACAATAATTTGTTGACAGTGAACCCAGTCGCATGGCTTTTTTTCTAGCCATATATGATTTCTGCCATTGTAACAACTGCAGGTTTGACAATTCCTACACCTATAGTATGTGATTTATTGTTTTGGGCAATCAACCAGCCCACTTTAAGATTACTTTTGGATGCCTAGTGTTGTTTAATGTAATTCTCAAGCTGCTTTCTAAATTTCTGCCTTTTGATATCGCTTTTCCAAATTCATATAGTATTCCTGGCTATTCTATTCATATAGTAGATGGCGCCGTAACTATCTGCGAGTCTACATTTCTCTACTGTTTTGGATCATTATGGATGCCGCCAGACCACGGATTTGCCTGGAATTCACACTAGTCGACGACTTACACTTGTGTTCACGGATACGTAGAGTTGTTTTCCGTCTGGACTTGTTATTTCGTTCTTTTTTTGGGCTTTCTTCCATCCGTTTATCCTGGTCTGGACGCCGGCTGAATAGCGCTACACTTAAACTAGTTATACCTGTGTCGTATCTCACTGGTTAGTTCTGCCGGTTCACCTTCACGAATATCGCGTGTGGGAATTTTAGATGCTACTATGATGAACTGAATACAGCTGGGGAGAGATGCCAGACTCACCCACAAGCTGAGTGTTGTCCATACGACCTCTTGTGGTTATCGAAAAGGCACAACAAACTGCGTTAGATGCCTTCCCACCTTTCTACCCTGCGGGTTACATGTTTACGGAAAGGCTTCGGTGGTAACCCTGAGGCAAAAACTGCATCCTATGCTATCTCCAGTCGTCTCGATGAATGTCTTGTGAGGTTGACAAAAGGCGCAGTTTCTTCCTCACTTTAATCCAAATCTCCGCGGAAGTCACCCATTTCAGGAGGCCACAGCAAGAGATAAGACTGTCCACACGGCTGAACAAAGAGAGTGGTCTTCATCACTTGTGATGGATGGACACAGCAAGAGATACGACTGTCCACACGGCTGAACAAAGAGAGTGGTCTTCATCACTTGTGATGGATGGACACAGCAAGAGATAAGACTGTCCACACGGCTGAACAAAGAGAGTGGTCTTCATCACTTGTGATGGATGGACACAGCAAGAGATACGACTGTCCACACGGCTGAACAAAGAGAGTGGTCTTCATCACTTGTGATGGATGGACACAGCAAAGGTACGACTGTCCACACGGCTGAACAAAGAGAGTGGTCTTCATCACTTGTGATGGATGGACACAGCAAAGGTACGACTGTCCACACGGCTGAACAAAGAGAGTGGTCTTCATCACTTGTGATGGATGGACACAGCAAGAGATACGACTGTCCACACGGCTGAACAAAGAGAGTGGTCTTCATCACTTGTGATGGACAAAAACTATCTTAGAATTCCTGCAGTCTTAGATACTAGATGTGAGTGCAAATACATCAAGCAATTCTGAAACAAATTCTTGTTGAAAGTATGTGCAGTCAGCACCCTCAAACTAACGACATGTGGTAGCTCCATTTGCCCTTTTCTCCTATTACTGTGTAGCTATAATTGACGAACTCTGTCATGTATTTCCATTGTCTGTTTGATGCCACTTGAATGGTAAAGGTGAAATTGATTTAAACTGGGAAAATAATAACAATATATTGTAACAATGGGAGCCGATATTGCTAGGAAGAAAACACGAATTTTAATTATATAGATATAAGAAATGAAACGAAATACTAACAACGGATGCATTGTGTCACCATAGCGACAATTTAGAAAATATAATTGTAGAGAAACGGACAAGTCTTACCAAAACCAATAAAGTGAGAACTTCATCTTCCTCTTCGTTCGTCCTCCCACTACCAGGCCATGGAAAGGGCTTTGCAAGTAGCAGGATGTTGTGCAGGGAACGGAATGCGTTGTGTCGTAGTTTACAGCTTGACTGCGATTTTTTCACTTTGCGGTCCAACACATCCGATTTCAGCAGGCATTTTTAAGTACCAGATTAGTATTCCATCTTCGATCCCTTCTCCTTGGCCATTATGTCATGTTGCAGCCTGTTATCCAGGAACACCACGTGGAGGTGTAGAAGGGTATTGGTAGCTCTAGTTCGCTGGCTTTGACTATAGCAGTCAGCTTAGGGTTGCTGACCGCTGCAGCGTTAGCACTGCTCGGCATCTTGATCCCAGAATGATAACAATACGGCATGAACATATATCAGTGGTTTAAGGTAGATCAAACGTTAAAGCGGCTTCGATAACCTATTCCCCAGTCCTGTATGAGTAACAATACGGCAGGCATTTGTTCTAATAAATTGTTCAAGTCCGTTATAATGTCACAACCTCTCTTAATAAACTGACGGCTATGAACGTTTCCATGACGACGTATAAATTAATATAAATGAATGCTAAAAGCAAATATTCTTGTCGTAACAATGTCGCCGAGCAAAAATAGAAAGAAACTAAATGACATTCATTTTTCACTTGCTTGCGGTTAAGTTATGGGTCTTCGAATCTGGAAATTCAAAATGTTCAATTGTAAATTATTCTCACTACTTTCAGTTGACTTCGTTGATGTTCATTAGATTTTTGCTGTAGGTTTTATAGTATTGAAAAGACATATACTGCCCGTACTAGACAGTGCCCAGGTCCTACAACATAAAGTGCCCAGGTCCTACAACATAAAGTGCCTAGTCCTTACTACATTCAGTGCCCAGCCTCTACAACATTAAGTGCCCATCCCTTACTACATTCAGTGCCCAGCACCTACAACATTAAGTGCCCAGCCCCCTACAACATTCAGGGCCCATTCCTTACTACATTCAGTGCTCAGCATCTACAACATTAAGTGCCCATCCCATTCAACATTAAGTGCCCAGTCCCTTCAACATTAAATGTCCAACCTCTTCAACATTAAGTGCCCAGCCCCTTCAACATTAAGTGCCCAGCCCCTCAACATTAAGTGTCCAGCCCCTTCAACATTAAGTGCCCAGCCCCTTCAACATTAAGTGCCCAGCCCCTTCAACATTAAGTGCCCAGCCCCTTCAACATTAAGTGTCCGGTCCCTACACCATTAAGTGCTCAGCCCCTACAACATTCAGTACTCAGCCATTGCAATGTTCCCGTACATGTTTTAGTTCTGTGATTTCAATCCCAAATGCACTTATTTGAACACAAATAGTAACATTGTCAAATCAATGAAACATGGCAACAATTTAGCATCAATGATTGCAAACAAAACTATGTAGTAGAACCCTAGCAAAGAAAACTATGTAAGTGAATTCTAGCAGACAAAACTATGTAGTAGAACTCTAGCAGATAAAACTATGTAGTAGAACTCTAGCAAACAAAACTTTGTAGTCGAACTCTAGCAAAGAAAACCTAATATCCACAGAACAGACAAGTTATCTACTATGTCCTTCTGTGCTGGATATGAACTGGCCAGGGGACGATACTTCCTGTCTGCATTAACAAGTCAATGTTCAGGATTTAGTTATCTGAATGTGTATTTCTTTTCAATAAAAAAAAAGGTGTTGCATCTTGTGCAATCTTTCTTCCAGCTCGAGATTACAGCAGTGGATTCGACGTACGTGATTTTGATTGATTATTGCACGTTAATCTTGCTATCCAGTACAGCAATATAGGGCAAGCAGCATATCTCCATTGTGGCACGCGCAATGTAAACGACATCTATACTTTCCTTAAACGATTCTGCATATTTCCATTGTGGCACGCGCAATGTAAACGACATCTATACTTTCCTTAAACGATTCTGACAAGATGAAAATTAGCGAGGTTCATACATCGGCTCGTGGTTGAGGTCAACAAATCAGGGGAACAGGATTTACAAAGGCTCATATTACGAAACGTCAAACGTCATTCAGCGATAGAGGACTCATATGATAGTGAATGGGTAGTCAGTCAGGTAGCACCAACACCTACACTCACACATTTACTGTGCGCATTAGAGAACATGTTTTCATCCTCTTGTCGTTTTCTAACTCCAACTGATGAAGACAGCCACCGCTACAGTTCTCTTCCTTTTAGAAAGAATGCAATATAGCACTGTAGCAATTTGCTTTATTCAATGATGTTGCTAGTCTCAATCACAACTCTCTCCTTAGTCTCATTTTACAACATTGAGATGGGGTGACTTTGCATTATTTTTCTCTTCCGTATTAAGTGCTCTCGGAATTCACACACAAACACGAACACACACACACGCACACACACGCATACACACACGCACATTTATATATATATATATATTGGCACGTATATAAATACACACACACACACACACACACACACACACACATACATAAATAACATCATTCAAAGGTGAACGTGTTTAGTCAGATATTTAATTAGCTGAATTTGTAAAAGAAAATTTTGCGCATATACACCGTAGCGTACGAATTGTATTATAATGTTTCCGATACACTCGATCCACCGAATGGAGAACGATATTCGTTAAATGTGTACATTAATCTGCTGGAGAAAGTTCTTACTTCAGTTGGTCATCACGAAGCATAGAACAAACAGAAGTGTGACTTCGTGTATAGATAAATGAGATGGTAGATCGTAGAGTCCGACAGGGATGTGTCTTTGACCCAGCGTCATTCTGCCCCGTTATGGATAAGATCTTTGATCAGCTGGAGATGCAGAACCGAGGCGTCACCATCGGACATTTGCTTGTGATTGACCTCGACTATCCAGATGAGGTCGTCATACAAAGCTCCAATCCCCAGGCACTGATCAAATCACTAGTCCACAAAGAAGACATTGCATCTAGATTGATCTGCACATCTCATGAGCAAAAGCCCTGATACAAAACCATGGTTACAGCCACACCCATTTCAATCAAATCCTAACCGACCTTCCATCGAGACAGGAAAATGTGTTCATTCCAAGAATTCAGCTAATTTCATCCGATCTGAAAACATTTCAAGAATTCAGCTAATTTCATCCGATCTGAAAACATTCCAAGAATTCAGCTAATTTCATCCGATCTGAAAACATTTCAAGAATTCAGCTAATTTCATCCGATCTGAAAACATTTCAAGAATTCAGCTAATTTCATCCTATCTGAATACATTCCAAGAATTCAGCTAATTTCATCCGATCTGAAAACATTCCAAGAATTCAGTTAATTTCATCCGATCTGAAAACTATGCTATTTTCCTTGAAATTGCTTACATTTGTAATACGGTAGTAAATTCAAATGATTGTCTCAGTCGATCAGAAATAAACAGTCGTACGGCAGGGGTTTGTGTTAGTCAATAGTTAATAAAATTCACATGGTTGTATCTCACGCATGCCAAGTAAATAGAATTAATTGCCTTTAAACAATATAATGCTATTTTCTAAATACTTCCTAAATAAAATAAGATAGTGACGTAAAATATTAAAACTGATCTACAATTTGGCCATAGAATGTTTAGTGAACATTTAATCTCGATTAGGTCTTTCCGTTCGTCAGATATATATATATATATATATATATATATATATATACATTACGTGTTATCTCATTATATGGCTATATAAAAATACCATTTACATTTATTTTCGAACATATAAAGACATGTTTTATGCTAATTTTAAATCTTTCATGTTTTCTAGGATGCATGTTAATCAATTCACGTGTCACTCAATTTAGTGGTAACTGCTGCTAATCAATATAGTGGTCGTATCTACAGGTCTCATAACGAGTACGGAGACAACGATAACGGAACGGAGGAGGAGGATGGAGGAAAGCCAAGAAAGATACGAAGGAGTAGAACAACATTTACAACATTTCAGGTATATCTTCACGATATTTACAGCATTTCAGTTTTATCTTCATGATATTGATAGCATTTCAGGTATATCGTCATGATATTGACATGTCGGGTATATTTTCATGAGATTGACAACATTTCAGGAATATCTTCATGATATTGACAACATTTCAGGAATATCTTCATGATATTGACAACATTTCAGGAATATCTTCCTGATATTGACATGTCAGGTATATCTTTATGATATTGACAACATTTCAGGAATATCTTCATGATATTGACAACATTTCAGGAATATCTTCATGATATTGACATGTCAGGTATATCTTCATGATATTGACATGTCAGGTATATCTTCATGATACTGACATGTCAGGTAAATCTTCATGATATTGACAACATTTCAGGAATATCTTCATGATATTGACATGTCAGGTATATCTTCATGATATTGACAACATTTCAGGAATATCTTCATGATATTGACATGTCAGGTATATCTTCATGATATTGACATGTCAGGTATATTTTCATGATATTGACAACATTTCTGGAATATCTTTATGATATTGACATGTCAGGTATATCTTCATGATATTGACATGTCAGGTTTATCTTCATGATATTGACATGTCAGGTATATCTTCACGATATTGACAACACGACATTGCCATCGTCGTCAATATAATTTACTACACTGATATTACCAGGCTATTCAACATCATCATTACTGTCACTATGTCCACCACTGGCAACGTCGCTATAGTTACTGCTATACAAGTTTTAACACAACAACACAATCACTAACACAACAATAACACCACTAACACACCAACTAACATATCAGCGAAACAATACAACCATAGTGATTGTGTTGTTGTGTTAGAGGTTGTGTTGTTGTGTTAGTGGTTGTATTGTTGTGATAGTGGTTGTGTTGTTGTGTTAGTGATTGTGTTGTTGTAATAGTGGTTGTGTTGTTGTGTTAGTGGTTAGGTTGTTGTGTTAGTGGTTGTGTTGTTGTGTTAGTGGTTGTGTTGTTGTGTTAGTGGTTGTGTTGTTGTGTTAGTGGTTGTGTTGTTGTGCTAGTGGTTGTGTTGTTGTGCTAGTGGTTGTGCTAGTGGTTGTGTTGTTGTTTTTATCCTATAACTGCCGAGCAAGCCAACCTTTGGCACATCAAAGACGTTCTTTTGTTGATACAGGTCTTCGTCAGTTGTTTCACTGGCCCGTACAATGTTTTGACATAAAACAGCAATGAATCTTTTCATCATGTCTGCAAGCGACTTGCACCCGATGAGTATGTGTCTGCATGTCTCACGAGGACGAGAGGAATGTCTGCACAAGGGCAAGTGCTGGGGATTGATGTGGTACAGCTGGGGATTGATGCGGTACAGCTGGGGATTGATGCGGTACAGCTGGGGATTGATGCGGTACAGCTGGAGATTGATGCGGTACAGCTGGGGATTGATGCGGTACAGCTGGGGATTGATGCGGTACAGCTGGGGATTGATGCGGTACAAGTTCCCATTGACTAGTCCCTGTTCTGTGAGCCAGATTACACGAGCGCGGCCTGCTTCTAGGGTCGCCACTTCGAAGTGGAATTATTTTCTTGTCGCTCTGGTTCGGGGAGCCTGACCCAAGCAGCCATCTATGAGTCGCTCGCTGCTGTCAGCTCATTCACTACGCTGCATTATATTACGATCTCTCCCATCCGCGGTCACTATTGTCTAAGTGATGCTTATCTGTACCACAAATAACTAGTCAACTCTCACACCGTCTCTATCATCTTGCTATCCCAAGAGACATCAAATAATAAAGCGCAATTATGGTTACAGCTGGAATTAATGACACAAACTCAGAGTCAGACAGTTCAAATATTTTAGTCTCATCAAAAGACATACAAAATAACTAACAAGAATAATGGAAGGAATGGTTTCAGGAAGTGTGTCATAGACAAACAACGAAATGAGTTGGAAGATATCACCAAATGATGGACAATGAAGAGCCTAGTAGATTTCTCGATGAAGGTAGGAAACCTAAGAAGTTGGAAATTCCTTGTCGTCGACTTTTGATGCGTAGATGGCACTAGAACTCATCAGAAAAAAATATTTAACATCTGCATATTTACATCCTGTACCCTACCCCTTCCTCTATCCCCCATCTCCCTCCCCTCTCCGCCGCTATTTAATATCACACCCTCTCTGATTAGAGTTGTCATATTGAAATCCAAAATCCATATGCTTATCCACATCATCTTTATAATAACCACCGCTCTAGATGAAATCTTATATCACCATGGTAGTCTATACCAGCACTTCTAACATTTGTCCGGCGCCTTCTTCTTCACAGCTCCATCGTCTGGAGCGTGCCTTTGAGAAGACCCAGTACCCGGATGTGTTCACTAGAGAAGAGTTGGCCATGACCCTTGACCTCAGCGAAGCTAGAGTACAGGTAATTTTTTTAGTTAATAGATACATATCTTGTGTGTATGGGTTAGTATGAGGGATGTGTACGTGTCAGTGCGTGTGTGGGTATGCAGTGACGGAAAGTCCCAAATAGACGTCCGATGCGAAGATGAAGACAAAAATGAATTAAGATGTATGAAGACCAATTTCTGCACAGTCTTAGCCAGGGAATAGAAGAACAAAACTTGTCCCACAGCCACCCCCTTCCGATACCCTGACAGACTGGACGCTGCTTACAAGCTATAGAATCACAGCCTTACGGAATGTCTTTAGCACATTACTTTAGAGAAAATTGTTGAAACAGTTGAATGCTCACAATGAGTTAACTGACTCTTTGACTAGAGAAAATTGGTGTAACTGTTGAATGCTCACAATGAGTTAACTGACTCTTTGACTAGAGAAAATTGTTGTAACAGTTGAATGCTCACAATGAGTTAGCTGACTCTTTGACTAGAGAAAATTGGTGTAACTGTTGAATGCTCACAATGAGTTAGCTGACTCTTTGTCTAGAGAAAATTGGTGTAACTGTTGAATGCTCACAATGAGTTAGCTGACTCTTTGACTAGAGAAAATTGCTGTAACTGTTGAATGATTACAATGAGTTAGCTGACTCTTTGATTAGAGAAAATTGCTGTAACAGTTGAATGCTCACAATGAGTTAGCTGACTCTTTGCCTAGAGAAAATTGTTGTAACATCTGAATGATCACAATGAGTTAGCTGACTCTTTGACTAGAGAAAATTGGTGTAACTGTTGAATGCTCACAATGAGTTAGCTGACTCTTTGATTAGAGAAAATTGTTGTAACTGTTGAATGCTCACAATGAGTTAGCTGACTCTTTGTCTAGAGAAAATTGGTGTAACTGTTGAATCCTCACAATGAGTTAGCTGACTCTTTGACTAGAGAAAATTGTTGTAACAGTTGAATGCTCACAATGAGTTAGCTGACTCTTTGTCTAGAGAAAATTGGTGTAACTGTTGAATGCTCACAATGAGTTAGCTGACTCTTTGACTAGAGAAAATTGTTGTAACTGTTGAATGCTCACAATGAGTTAGCTGACTCTTTGTCTAGAGAAAATTGGTGTAACTGTTGAATGCTCACAATGAGTTAGCTGACTCTTTGACTAGAGAAAATTGTTGTAACTGTTGAATGCTCACAATGAGTTAGCTGACTCTTTGACTAGAGAAAATTGCTGTAACTGTTGAATGCTCACAATGAGTTAGCTGACTCTTTGTCTAGAGAAAATTGGTGTAACTGTTGAATGCTCACAATGAGTTAGCTGACTCTTTGACTAGAGAAAATTGGTGTAACTGTTGAATGCTCACAATGAGTTAGCTGACTCTTTGACTAGAGAAAATTGCTGTAACTGTTGAATGATTACAATGAGTTAGCTGACTCTTTGACTAGAGAAAATTGTTGTAACATCTGAATGATCACAATGAGTTAGCTGACTCTTTGACTAGAGAAAATTGGTGTAACTGTTGAATGCTCACAATGAGTTAGCTGACTCTTTGATTAGAGAAAATTGTTGTAACAGTTGAATGCTCACAATGAGTTAGCTGACTCTTTGACTAGAGAAAATTGTTGTAACATCTGAATGATCACAATGAGTTAGCTGACTCTTTGACTAGAGAAAATTGTTGTAACTGTTGAATGCTCACAATGAGTTAGCTGACTCTTTGACTAGAGAAAATTGCTGTAACTGTTGAATGCTCACAATGAGTTAGCTGACTCTTTGTCTAGAGAAAATTGGTGTAACTGTTGAATGCTCACAATGAGTTAGCTGACTCTTTGACTAGAGAAAATTGGTGTAACTGTTGAATGCTCACAATGAGTTAGCTGACTCTTTGACTAGAGAAAATTGCTGTAACTGTTGAATGATTACAATGAGTTAGCTGACTCTTTGACTAGAGAAAATTGTTGTAACATCTGAATGATCACAATGAGTTAGCTGACTCTTTGACTAGAGAAAATTGGTGTAACTGTTGAATGCTCACAATGAGTTAGCTGACTCTTTGATTAGAGAAAATTGTTGTAACAGTTGAATGCTCACAATGAGTTAGCTGACTCTTTGACTAGAGAAAATTGTTGTAACATCTGAATGATCACAATGAGTTAGCTGACTCTTTGACTAGAGAAAATTGGTGTAACTGTTGAATGCTCACAATGAGTTAGCGGACTCTTTGATTAGAGAAAATTGTTGTAACTGTTGAATGCTCACAATGAGTTAGCTGACTCTTTGTCTAGAGAAAATTGGTGTAACTGTTGAATGCTCACAATGAGTTAGCTGACTCTTTGACTAGAGAAAATTGCTGTAACTGTTGAATGATTACAATGAGTTAGCTGACTCTTTGATTAGAGAAAATTGTTGTAACAGTTGAATGCTCACAATGAGTTAGCTGACTCTTTGACTAGAGAAAATTGTTGTAATATCTGAATGATCACAATGAGTTAGCTGACTCTTTGACTAGAGAAAATTGTTGTAACAGTTGAATGCTCACAATGAGTTTGTTGAACCTTTGACTAAAGAAAATTGTGAGGAGCAGAGTTGTTACATATAGAGAATGAGCGCATCCTACCTAACAACCTAGTTAATAACAAACACCTGAATGAAGACTGGCGAAGGTCAAGGCAATCGTGTAGCAGACAATGCCGTCGGGGATGACGTGTGATATATTTTTTTTGGCAAGATCACATCTTGTTTATGGAATGGGGTTGCAAGCAGCTCTCTTCCCATTTTTTTTCCTATCCTAACAGTTAGCCCGGTACCAATTTACAGCTGTATCGACCGGATCGTATCATTTGCAGGCAGGAATTAAAAACCAAACCTTTGCAGCAAAAAGGGAGTGCTCTACCTCTACGCTAATCAAACGGTCCCTGATGATTGTTTTTGAGGGCTGCAGTTGAAGCATGGGGCGTTCGCTGTGGCTCTTGGTCTGGAGGATGCATAGAACACTAAGGAATTGTGTAACGCACACCGCCTTGGGAAATAGAGAAATAAGGCGAACGCAGAAAAAACAACAAAAAAACACAAAAAAAAACAAAACATCAAACCATAGCTGGGGAGCGTCAGCCTTGATGGAGAGAACTATACAATCTAAATGGGGAGCATGAACGAACGAACCTATACGCAGGTCAACCACTACTTTCACTGTTCCTGGGGTGCCCGCTCTCGTCTGAACAGTTCAAAGTCTAAACAATAAAAGAAGCCGTCACGCAGCCGTCAGGGTTGCATATAACAACCCCATCTACCCCCCCCCCCCCCCCCTCTCACATGATATGGTCAAAATAATACAGGAAATTGTACAAGCAATCTCAGAGCGACGTGGCGAGTCATGTTTACAGATCAACCCCAACAGGGTCACTACTTTGTGGTGCCCCTTGAACAACTCTCTTTAGTCAAGTCTTGCCTCTACCGCATCGCCCTTTGGAGGGTGTGTATGTGAGAGAAGCTTGTGTTACAAGCGATTGTTTGAGATTGGGAATGTTGTTGTTGTTTAATGCTCATAATGAGTATGTTTACTCTTTCTGAAAAGGACGTTAAGTGGTGGGTTGTAGCAGCTTCTCTCAAATCCCGAGTTCGCTGATGAAGGTGGTCTGCGGTCAGACGGGTGGTTGTACTATGCTTGGCTTCATCTGCGTTACGCTCATTACTATGAAAATGACGTCGATCCACATCTCGTCAGTCAGAGTGTCTCGGAAACAGTATTATTTTAGGAAACGCTACATGGAAGAGATATAGTGGTCTTGGTCAGTATATTGTGCTTGACCCTGACGCGATGTCTTGGTCAGTATTTTGTGCTTGACCCTGACGAGATGTCCTGGTCAGTATGTTGTGCTTGACCCTGACGCGATGTCCTGGTCAGTATGTTGTGCCTGACCCAGGCGCGATGCCCTGGTCAGTATGTTGTGCCTGATCAAACTAGCGTCTCAGTTCTCCTTATATTGGGAAAACATATTTGATCGAAGCCTGTCTTATAACTACCATGTCGATCAAATGATTCAGAAATCGAAGGGATGTTTGGTAGCAGTTAGTTCAATTGTACTGAAAACAGTTGGTGCTGTCAGTTATGAATTGGGTATCCCCACACGGTCAAGGCCACAGTGTGAAAGATCGGGATACACTCCAAATGAAGGACTGAGACCGGTAATTTGTTGCATGTAGCATTCTCTTATTGTAAAGATGAGATACAAACTTCGACCTCTATATAAAATCCAGATTTGCAGCCATTCAGACCAAAGTCTAAATGGAAGTAACCACAGACAACAGAGAATAGACACCCACTGGACATGCACACCTCAGATATCAAGGGAGGGATGTCATGGAGGGCACAGGCTGATCACAAAATAGATTTGAACGAAAGTAAAAAATGGATCAAAACTGGAGATGAAATGGCAAACTTCCACCTGGCCATCTTCAACCTGAACAGAGAATGCATAAAGTGGTGCAACCTAAAAGCAGAGTTCATAGTCAAACAGTGGTAATAGTCGGGACAATGATGGTGTTATATACTGGAATGTATCAGTGCTGAGTGATGGGATATCCCAGCTGAGCTTCTCTGCTAGAGTGAGAGACACGGTCGTTGTAAATTGAGTGAGATATACATAGCATTAACTTCTCAGCTAGAGTGAAACATACATATCATTAACTTCTCAGCTAGAGTGAGACATACATAGCATTAACTTCTCAGCTAGAGTGAGGCATACATAGTATTAACTTCTCAGCTAGAGTGAGGCATACATAGTATTAACTTCTCAGCTAGAGTGAGGCATACATAGTATTAACTTCTCAGCTAGAGTGAGGAATACATAGTATTAACTTCTCAGCTAGAGTGAGGCATACGTAGCATTAACTTCAGTGCCGATTGGGATATCCCAGACCACAAATGAGTGCCGTCATAGACTCGCACTATCAATGCTTGCTTGGGAAGGTACAAAACGGTTGGCTATATCATAGATAGATGGCATAAAGGCCGCCAATCTTCGGGATCTCGCGTTCATGCTAGTTTTTTTTCAGAAATATATGAGCTGACACACCGGACTCAAACACACCCAGCATTAATCCACTGAGAATGGATATGGATGGCACTTTGAAGTTAATCATCGACCGCCTCGAGGATAAAAACACTGCAATCAATGAACCAATAATCCATTGAGGACAGCATTTTGAAATCAAAGGTGGATCCGTCAAAGAGTGGCAGAAGAGAGGACGGAGCAGGAGTATGCAGTCAGCGGGTTACGAAAACAATACATATTTATACCCTTCCCCATTTACTGAAAGAAAATCTAAACACCATTGAGTCACTTCGGAGTGGACTGAGGTCGATTCTCAACAGAAAATAAACAGATCATGTGTCCTTCTTACCAACGTATCGTCAACTGTACTTCTTGTATGTCAAGATATGTATCATATATCTCCTCTCTTCTGAGCTGTGAGCAGTTTCCGTACACGTTGACCGGTACGTCACGAGCGCACATTCTCTCTCTCTTGTGTGAGAACACATATGAGATGGACACAGAGAGAATACAAAGGAAGATGTCAAACTCTATAATGAAAACATCAACGCTATAAATGATTGATAATGCAGTGCACAAAAAGGGCCGTGAAAATGGGACATCGATGCTCTTTCAGCATTAACAACGATTGGTTGGACAATGAGCTTCATTTTGAGCTCTCATACAAACAGCAAACGCACACAGATGCACATACGTTTTGTGTGTGAGTGTGTGTGTATATATATAATGAAATAAAGGCCAGCACACGACGTGGCAAAGCGATCTGTAATCACCAGCTTAAAAAACACCTCGGCTAACCCAGCAATGGGAATACAATCGAACGAGTTTTTCTTTTAACACACACACACACACACACACACACACGCACGCACACACAGACATACGCACACACACTCACATACACAAAGGGTATTCTAAAACTAAAATACATTTTTTATGAAGAGAATATGCTGTTAATTTTATTTTACGACTCCATCTCGTATAATAACAGAGGAAACGTATATTACATACATATCAATTATATTTATCTATGTCGCGTAATTATAGTCACTACTTTGTTCACAAATTGCATTAGCTGGGGAATTAGTCCATTGTTACCCTTGCGTATTACTCTTGGAAACGACAACATAGCTTACTGCCCCTTCTATTCAACTAGATATCACATTCTTGCTATACAATAATATTCCGTGAGCAGATACCGACTTTAATCACGTCTGTTGTTATATCATTTTGCCTGTCACTCATAATGTATGCACCTTAGATATTTTCTTTCTAAAGTGGTTTGACATTTTTCAGATTTTGTTTAAACAGCGGGGATTGTGGATGTGTTAGCTAGGGTTCTCCCCCCCCCAATACTTATACCGGTGTAACGTTAAATTTGTTAGCCAGCATGAAGTCTGCACACCAACAAATTAGTTAAAAAGTAATCCACCCCTCGAAAGCATGCCGGGTCGTTTATTCTTGATTGCTCTATGCAGCTTGTCTAGTGTGTTATTGTAGCGGATGACACTGCTATTTCTGTCAGGCTCTTTTAAGTCTACCAACAAAAGTCCCTTAAGGTAAAAAAAAACTCTGTCACCATAACCATAGAAGCGCAACAAGTGGTTCAAATTCCATCTCATGCGTTCTTCCTTTTGACGGTTGGTCAGCAACGGAGGTGCCCATTGTGAACACACCTTCCGATACCTCCGTTTCTTGCTAACCACCATTTGAACTGTCCTTAGCGACGCAGCGAATTCCTCTGCTAGCGAACGTACGCTCCAGCAACGGTCCATCTGAATTGGTGCATCCATTTTGGGAATGACATCTTCTGTTGCAATAATATGCCGCCTGACCTGGTCTCGGAAAATCTTACGTTAACTTGTGTCCTTGTTTAAACATCGTTGTCCAGTTCTTCGCTGTTGTCTTCGACACATTTTTGTCACCATACACTGCCTGCATTCTGTGATGAATGTCAACTGGTCGACATTCTTCAGCTGTTAGAAACCGCATCACCGCTTGCTGATCAACTCTGGACGAATTCCGTATCACACCCGCCATGTTTTCAATGATCTGCTGAGGAAACTATGAGTCGGAAGATAATGACATTTTGCAAACTTGACGATTTGGCATGTACTGTTTACACCTGAAGTGACGTCATCATGCGCATCGTACGTATGTTCACTTAGTGCAGACAGGTCCTGTTTCATTTGAACACGCCTCGTGTGTGTATATATATTGGTAGGAAGTAATCTAGTCTATACAAGTGTATGAATTCAACTACGTATATTTTTCACAGTTGCGAGTTGAATGCTAAGACAGGCCTGGCCATAGATAATACGTGTTACTGGTTTAGCTGGTCGGATCCTGTATATAAGACTTGACATATAGCGATGTAGTTTTCTTGCATAAAGAGATATGGTTTCAATAACAGATTTGCCAGTACTTGATCTCTTTGGCTTGTGTTCAGTGAAAGATGTTGTCACAGTACTAGCACACCTGACTCTGCGACCTTGTTGTTACTCGCCTACGTTCCTTCCAATTTACCGTCCACAGAGCTATCTCCCCCTCCCCCCCCCCCTTTCCCTCATCACTTTCCGGGGTAATATACATGAACTTAACCGGGAAGCATATACAAGGTAACATAGATTTGTTAGAGAGTATGAGATTTGTCAAGCCTGAGTTTTCTCACACTCGTAAACTGAAGCATTCATTTGTTAGAGAGTATGAATTGTGTCCCGCCTGGGTTTTTTCCCACTCGTAAACTGAAGCATTCATTTGTTAGAGAGTGTGAATTGTGTCACGCCTGGGTTTTCTCACACTCGTAAACTGAAACATTCATTTGTTAGAGAGTATGAATTGTGTCACGTCTGGATTTCCTACATTCGTGAACATACATAATTGGTTATGTTAGTATACATTATGCAAATCCTGGTTTTCACATCATTAAACTGGTACGACATCAAATTAGATGGCGAGCCTCAATTAGGCCAAAACTGGACTTTCCCAGACTCGTTAAACAAGTGTAACATCAAGTTTGTCACAGAGCATCAAGTTTATAATCTAACATTACGTTATTCAGCTCTGAGTTTTCACACACACACGAAGAGAGACACACACACACACACATACACACACACACACACACACGCACGCACGCACGCACGCACACAAACATACTTAAACAAGTGTACAATCAAATTTGTTAGCCAGTTGGAAGTGTGCCGACATATTCCATCCTGTCATTTGTCTTGCACCGTTTCTATGATTGTCTGTGTTGCAGGTTGCAAAAAACATGATCACAATAACACGAATGTGATCATGCGGGTTTGTGTAATGATTTCCAATGCAGTCATGCTGACCCCGTATGTTCAGTGGTCCCATGTCATAAAACCTGACATATCCACGCTGCATGTTCCGCACACATTTCTCCATGTCTATGGGCCAAACCACCAGGTCGCCTGCCATCTTAACCCAAATATGACAGAATCAAATCTAGAGGCAGCCTCCATTGTGCTTCAGCGAACAAGCTTCTGCCTCGCTTAACAAACAACAATGGCGGAGCAGTGCTGCCGAACTCAAGCTGCTTGCTTGGAGCCTAGTCGGGCAGTAGCTAGTTCGCATGCGTCATGATCCCGCTGAACTGTCAACAATGTATGGTTGCTTTCAGCGACAACGGCACCCGAGGAGTGGCCAGAGGTACTTACCCAGATAGCAATACAGATGAGAATGATCTAGCCCTAAGGCACAGGCTTCCCAGCAGGAGTCGAGCGTTGTCGCCGACCTGAGTGAAAGACATGAGCTAAAGTAATTGAAGGTGTCGTTGTGCCGTCCACATCTAAGTGCTCACGTGAAGTGCTAGGACCATGGCCCGGCTTGAAGCCGCTGTCGGATGAAGGGATGGCCACGCAAGTAGCTGAGAGCTAATTGGAGAGGCAGGGAAAGAAAGATTAAGATGGACTCCAGAATAAAGAATACGGGGAAACGGAGATGAAATGAATAGCGTATGAAGATCAGAAACCTGCTTGACAATGCTGGTACAAAGACCTACCTCTGGCGGAGGTAATGAGTTGAGAAATGGTCTGACAATGCTGCAACAGAAAGTGGGTGGAAATGTCTTCAAGTATCAGTGACAAAATAGGATTTCTCTCCCTGCAGTGTGACGGAATGGGTTACAGGTGGTCGGGGCAAGAACTACAATCACAAAAGGGCATGGGGCAACTGGTCCTGACAATTTAGGAGACAAATGGAAGCTCTCAACTTTACAGAAAGTGCACCTCTCGTCTGATTGGAAACACCTGTTCAAATAGGTAGTCCATAATTTATTGACGAAAAACATAGTCTCAACTGTGTAATTATTTTTGGTTACAAAATGTTAATATCAATAAGTTTGACAAGTTTTCAAAAGTTAATACTCAGACCTGGAGATTAAAAAAATATTTACTGATGGCCTAAAGGGGCAGACAGAACACGTGTCGATTGAATTGAGACAAAAAACATGTTAGGACTCAGAAGAAAGCACACAATTGACTTGCAATTATTTACTTTGGTGTATGGGAAGAATTGCAAAAACTTAGGTGAAGAATAGTGGAAAAATACAAGTTTAGGTAAAGAATAGGGAAAATATACAAGTTTAGGTAGAGAAAAGGGGAAACATACAAGTTTAGGTAGAGAATAGTGGAAGTATACTTGTCAGAAACAGACATAGATGTGATAATACAAATATAACTCCAATGATGACACAACTTTGTTAAGCATACCTTGAAAACATGTCGGCGAGATGGACATTGCGTGTAGACATTTTGAAAAAGGTACAACACGGAGAGATGTTAGGAAGCAAGAAAAAATGGGATAATATGTTAGAGAGACACGAGACATACACACATACATACATACATACATACATACATACATGCATACATACGCACAAACGCTTTATGTGAAGAGACAAACAAATGGAACATAATCTATTAAGGTCAGTTCAATTGCCGTCTCCGCATCTAATTTTCGCTGAAATGAATCTCCAGCGCACTATATATGTTGCCGAAATGGTGTAGTCTGACAATCTGTTTTTAGTCCATCTCCTGATGTTATCCACCCCATTATAACTTTGTCTGCTTCTTAAACGACTGCCTTGCATCCTACCCTCTAGTAGAGTGTTACACAAGGATGTTTGTCTTGTTATATGGACAACATATCTTGATCGTTCAACTTTGATTTCCGTCATTATCTCTGTTTTTACCCCCAACGTTATCAATACCTCTATATTTGTTTTCTTTTCATTCCAAGAAATGCAACCAATAAACCCACGCTTTGAAGACTTTGATAACATTTTTCAACTTTTTATGCAGCGTCCATTTATTAACTAGGTTAGACATCCAGCAACAACTTCTGAATATGATAGTCAGGCAGGCAGGCAGGCCGGAAGCCGTCAAACAGACAGACATCAATAATTTGAGAAGTCATTGCTCTAAACAGTTTGCCGACACATAGATTGAAAAACTCATTTTATTCTTCTCAGATTCTTCAGAAATGACCGGGAATGTGTTTTGTGTCCATTAAGTTTTTAATGCGGGAAACAATCTCTCTCCATTCCGTCTGGTCTACACCGATCAATCAAAGTTTCTGGTTAATGACGTTCTCTTCTTCTTCAATGGACAATATGTGACATATGTATAATTCTGAATCATATATCGATTCCTCTCAAGAAACTGTCACATGAAAACAACGAAATATTGTTAATCGAACCGTTTTCTATATACCAGGTCTAATCAGTATCTTCTGAGATCATTTCATTGCCAAAAGTATCGATTACAGCACAGACTCTGCAGCTCCAGCGACGACTCAGACAATTTTTTCTGTTTTCGTCAAGTACCCATTTACAACTGGGATAACTTGTAGAAGCGGTTATACCATGCAAAACAAAAACAAAATGCCCTGGTCAACTGCGCAAGACGCCATTTGAACTTGTTATTTTGGGAATGTAAATCAAACTGAAAAAACCCTTAGACAACACGCTGTCCTGGCAATTCTAAAACCAATCATGTATAGAGTTCCAGTGCGATTTCACAAGTCTCAACATATTGACCTCTGATTTTCCTTCTGCCGTCCAGGTCCTAAGCCACTTTGCGCTGCTAATCAAAGGTTAATCCGATCACGCCCCCCTTATGAGAACTGGCCCACGTGCCGGCAGGAGTCGACTGTGTAAACGGATCAGGCTACAACAACAACATGGCCGACACACACGTGACCACCAAGGGGATTTATGGGCACTAAATCTAATATTAGTGCTAAAGTTGGAGGATTGAATGCTTCTATATAAATGATGGACGGAAGATATAGGGAAGAAACGTGGAAACAACACAATCATTTGAAAATGATACATATTATTCTTAAATACATAGTGAAACAAGATTAGTATACCGCTACAAAATATGCATTCATGGGACGTTAGATGTTAATTAAGGAACCAGATAAGCGGTTTCAAACAATCTCCAGATCTTGGACGTCGTAAAGTTTGTGATAACTCGTCTTGGACACTTTCTCTCTGTCTCTACACGAAATGGAATGATAAACTTACACAAACATTTCTAGAGAATTCTGGGTACACCGCTTCATATTAATTATAAACAATAAGCTACGTGAACACCATTGAGGAGTCTAATACGGTCATGTGGATTTGAATGGTTTTTATGTGGGCAATTAGTTACTTAGTGTTAGTTAACGGTCCACTTGTACCCTAATTGCGGTTGTGAGGAGACATGGTCGCGTCTCCTAGACCAGATACCCCGAGTCTGACTTCTTCAACAAGTATCCATGGAAAATCGTTTTTATGTCGCTATCCAAATTCCCCTTGGTCGTCCTCTAGCTTGGAAGCCGGTCAGTTGGGCATTGTAACCTCGCCTGGAAGCCGGTCAGTTGGGCATTGTAACCTCGTCTGGAAGCCGGTCAGTTGGGCATTGTAACCTCGCCTGGAAGCCGGTCAGTTGGGCATTGTAACCTCGCCTGGAAGCCGGTCAGTTGGGCATTGTAACCTCGCCTGGAAGCCGGCCAGTTGGGCATTGTAACCTCGTCTGGAAGCCGGTCAGTTGGGCATTGTAACCTCGCCTGGAAGCCGGTCAGTTGGGCATTGTAACCTCGTCTGGAAGCCGGTCAGTTGGGCATTGTAACCTCGCCTGGAAGCCGGTCAGTTGGGCATTGTAACCTCGCCTGGAAGCCGGCCAGTTGGGCATTGTAACCTCGTCTAGAAGCCGGTCAGTTGGGCATTTTAACCTCGCCTGGAAGCCGGTCAGTTGGGCATTGTAACCTCGCCTGGAAGCCGGTCAGTTGGGCATTGTAACCTCGCATTGGAAGCTAATCATGGCGCCTTCTCGTGAGATGACCGAACCAGTTCCCCTTTCTATCTGGATATGTGTTAAGTCGAAGACACATACACCTTTACGAATATGCTCGTTCCTCACTCTGTGTCTCCCGGAAACGCAGAGAAAGGAGTGACTTTGAATATATTCCGACCCTGTACCCCAACACCTTTCTGGAAGTAATAACTGAACTTGGGTGTGTTATCTTTGGATATAGCGAGACCTGACCTGACTGCATCCCACAGCCACGCTTACAGCATTTATAAAAATAGAACCACGTACCTTTCAATTCGTGTTTCTTCAGTTAAAATATGCTAGACTGCGCATATAGTACGACTACATCTTTCGGTAGGATGTGCTTATGAAAAAAAAAACAGCTCTATACTCGAACCTATTTGGTCACGTGATCAGTAAGCGACATGATGATGATATTACCTGGTAAAGGAAGATAGATGTTCCTTATATGGGTATAGTGACATCACTCTCACTTTATATGGGTATAGTAACATCACTATCACCGTTTATGTGTATAGTAACATCACTCTCACCTTATATATATATATATATATATATATATATACATATATAATAGTAACAACACACATATCTCCCTATATGTGTATAATAAGACCACTCTCTCCTTCTATGAGCATAGTAACATCACATGTATCTCCATATATGAATTTAGTAAGAACACATATTTCTTAACACGAGTATAGAAACACCACATCTTTCTGCTTATCCCGCACGAGCATTCATGTTCTGCTTAAATAAGATAGTAGTTAGCAGATTCATTACAAGGAAGAACAAGAACCAGGTTTACCCAACCAATCAGCAGTCTAGGAGAACAAGCTTAGAAAAAGTTGAATGAATGTGTAGAGAGAAATGCCCATATTGTGTTTATTTGGTATACCTTTATTTGGATGCCTCCGTAGATCGACCTCAAGTCCACTGCCAACGTGTCTTCCTTGAACATGAACTCAACGTTCTGTGAAAGAGTTCAGGAAGAACTATAAATGAAGCCAGCTCACAAATGATATACTTTAATTTGACACTGTAGACAGAAAACACTTGATCAATAAAGGATTCTTAGCCAAGATTAGGAGGTGCGGTGATGAACAAGTCGATGAGAAAACACTTGAACTAGGGGCCATGTATGGAGGAAATTGTGTTGGAGGCTTACAGAAGGCGGGAGAGAAAATTGAAAGTGCAGACATTGGGGTTTTATGGAGAAATTGGAGATGTCAGCAAACTGGGCAGACAGCGGCTTGAGGCTTAAGTGGTAGCTGGATATTTGTGTGATTGTATTAGTCATTAGTTAGCCTCAGTTTAGAAGGAGGGGAGAGGTGGGCCGGGAGCGGGTTGATGTATCTTGGCAGGGTGGCTGCTAGAGTTGTGGGTGAAAGCCAGTAGGAGAGACATCAAGTGACGATGTGTGTAGGGGATAGCGGCAGATCTCTCCAGGGATACGAAGAATGAAGTCAAAATAAAGATTAGGAAAATGATTTCAAAATTATAGTTTACTTGAAACTTGTTGTTGCTGTTATTTATGTATTCAAAGACGACGAAGATTAAAAAAAAGACAATAAAATGAAGAAATAGTAAATACATCAGATGAAGAAGTGTAACAACAACAACAACAACAACAACAACAACAACAACACCTTAGACAGAAGAAGCAAATGGCGAACTTGCTCATCAATCTCGCAGCAATAAATATATAATCACTCTACAGAACAATGAACAAAAGAAAAACAATTTAGGAGTAGATCTGTGACGTAAGTACCACTGAGTGTAGCGAAGAGCGACCTTGACTTTCCCAATGCATGAACCTGTCGTCATCATCTTGTCGATGTCTCAGATATCAGATCCGAGTCAAACGTAAAGGTGAATGTGTTCATATGGCAGCGTCTGTTGTCGGCAATGAAGTGTTTCAGACTTGACGTGAAGTGTTGCAGACTTGACTTGAAGTGTTGCAGACTTGACACGAAGTGTTTCAGACTTGACATGAAGTGTTTCAGACTTGACATGAAGTGTTGCAGACTTAAAATGAAATGTTGCAGACTTGACATGAAGTGTTTCAGACTTGAAATGAAGTGTTTCAGACTTGACATGAAGTGTTGCAGACTTGACATGAAGTGTTTCAGACTTGACATGAAGTGTTGCAGACTTGACATGAAGTGTTTCAGACTTGACATGACGTGTTGCAGACTTGACATGAAGTGTTTCAGACTTGACATGAAGTGTTGCAGACTTGAAATGAAATGTTGCAGACTTGACATGAAATGTTGCAGACTTGACATTAAGTTTTTCAGACTTGACATGAAGTGTTTCAGACTTGACATGAAGTGTTTCAGACTTGGCACGAAGTGTTGCAGACTTAAAATGAAGTGTTTCAGACTTGACTTGAAGTGTTGCAGACTTGACATGAAGTGTTTCAGACTTGACATGAAGTGTTGCAGACTTGACATGAAGTATTGAAGTCTCAAACGGATGGCATTTAAAAGACTTATTGCTCACGGATTTGGTCAAGTTTGCCATTTTCCCGCACTCTATAATTTCATACGCAAATATAGTCAAGTCTGCACTTGTCTCCACTCTGTAATCTCATACACAAGGATAGTCAAGTCTGCACTTGTCCCCCCCCCCCTCTATAATCTCTTACACAAAGATAGTCAAGTTTGCACTTGTCCCCACTCTACAATCTCATACACAAGGATAGTCAAGTCTGCACTTGTCCCCACTCTATAGTCTCATACACAAGGATAGTCAAGTCTGCACTTGTCCCCACTCTATAATCTCATACACAAGGATAGTCAAGTCTGCACTTGTCCCCACTCTATAATCTCATACACAAGGATATTAAAGTCTGCACTTGTCCCCACTCTATAATCTCATACACAAGAATAGTCAAGTCTGCACTTGTCCCCACTCTATTATCTCATACACAAGGATAGTCAAGTCTGCACTTGTCCCCACTCTATAATCTCATACACAAGGATAGTCAAGTCTGCACTTGTCCCCACTCTATAATCTCATACACAAGGATAGTCAAATCTGCACTTGTCCCCACTCTATTATCTCATACACAAGGATAGTCAAGTCTGCACTTGTCCCCACTCTATTATCTCATACACAAGAATAGTCAAGTCTGCACTTGTCCCCACTCTATAATCTCATACACAAGGATAGTCAAGTCTGCACTTGTCCCCACTCTATAATCTCATACACAAGGATAGTCAACTCTGCACTTGTCCCCACTCTATAATCTCATACACAAGAATAGTCAAGTCTGCACTTGTCCCCACTCTATAATCTCATACACAAGGATAGTCAAGTCTGCACTTGTCCCCACTCTATAATCTCATACACAAGGATAGTCAAATCTGCATTTGTCCCCACTCTATTATCTCATACACAAGGATAGTCAAGTCTGCACTTGTTCCCACTCTATAATCTCATAAACAAGGATAGTCAAGTCTGCACTTGTCCCCACTCTATAATCTCATACACAAGGATAGTCAAGTCTGCACTTGTCCCCACTCTATAATCTCATACACAACGATAAACAAGTCTGCACTTGTCCCCACTCTATAATCTCATACACAAGGATAGTCAAGTCTGCACTTGTCCCCACTCTATAATCTCATACACAAGGATAGTCAAGTCTGCACTTGTCCCCACTCTATTATCTCATACACAAGGATAGTCAAGTCTGCACTTGTCCCCACTCTATAATCTCATACACAAGGATAGTCAAGTCTGCACTTGTCCCCACTCTATAATCTCATACACAAGGATAGTCAAGTCTGCACTTGTCCCCACTCTATAATCTCATACACAAGGATAGTCAAGTCTGCACTTGTCCCCACTCTATAATCTCATACACAAGGATAGTCAAGTCTGCACTTGTCCCCACTCTATAATCTCATACACAAGGATAGTCAAGTCTGCACTTGTCCAAACTCTATAATCTCATACACAAGGATAGTCAAGTCTGCACTTGTCCCCATTCTATAATCTCATACACAAGGATAGTCAAGTCTGCATTTGTCCCCACTCTATTATCTCATACACAAGGATAGTCAAGTCTGCACTTGTCCCCACTCTATAATCTCATACACAAGGATAGTCAAGTCTGCACTTGTCCCCACTCTATTATCTCATACATAATAATTTTCATCCTCAAAATGTTCCGTCACATCCTTGCCATCTATTTCTCTTTCTGCCCCTCTCTCTCTCTTCTAGCTTCTCTATCTGTATGTCTTTTATCCCCTTCATTCAGAATCCTAGCTGCTTGCTCCTTGATTTTTGTGGTGGTTTTTTTTCCTTTTCTTCTTCATCTTCTTCTTCATCTTCATCTTCTTCTTCTTCTTCTTCTTCTTCTTCTTCATCTTCTTCTTCTTCTTCTTCTTCTACTTTTCTTCTTCTTCTTCTTCTTCTTCTTCTGCTTCTGTTTCATATTCATCATCATCTTTTTCGTCTTCGCATTATTATTAGTCTTCTACTTCTTCTTTGTTTTGTTTTGCTTCTTTTTCTTCATCTTTTTCTGCTTCTTCTTTGTCTGCTTTTTCTTTTTCGCCTGCTTGCTCAGCATGTTTTTCATATTTATCCTTTTATTCTTCTTCATCCTTCTCTTTTTCTTCTTATTCTTCTTCCTAATCTACTTCTTCTTGCCCAAGGGCGTAGACTGTTATGTCTCGCAGGGACTCACTGTGATTAGTACTGTAGCCAGCTGTTTTCTGGCCCACGACGTTGAATTATTTAGTGTCTTCTAACTGACATCCGTTGTTGCTGACTGTATCCATCCAGATTTGATGTAATGAAAGTCTTCTCTGACCTTCCTCTTCATGACCATTGCCCATATATGTGAAAAATCAACCAACGATAGAATGTGCTGAGCTCACCTATTGGCATAACGTTATTGACTAATTAGTATGTCTCTATTTTTAGGTTTGGTTCCAGAATCGAAGAGCAAAATGGAGAAAGCGAGAAAAGGCATTAGGCAGAGACAGTCCCACATTTATCTCTGTGGACTCGCCAGCATCCCTCTCTGAGATGATGAGCCTGGCCAGACCGTTCGGAATACCGTCCCCACTGGATTCCTTCTGGGGTACCAGGTTTCCACATCTGACCGGTGTACATCCCATGATGGCGCTGTCTCACCCGGCCCTCTCCTCAGCCCAGGCTGCCGCTGCTTACAGTGCCAGGTGAGTTGTTAGTGATAGCCACCTTAAACTTTGTACACGAGAAAAGATCACCGCAATTTCCACCAAACATCTCCCATAATTGAATGTCTATGCGAGACTGAAGCACAGGCATATTGAAAGAACTGAATGTCCATGTTTGACAGGCAAACAAAATATCTCATATAAGCGAATGTCCATATTGAACTGACGTACAGACATTCCACAACATTGGATGTCAATGTTTGACTGAAGTAGATACATTTCACATAAGTAAATGTCCATTTTGACTGAAGTACAGATACTACACAAAAGTGAATACCCGTATTTGACTGAAATACAGACATTTCACAGAAGTGAATGTCCACCTTTCACTGAAGTACATAAATTTCACAGAAGTGAATATCCATCTTGGACTGAAGTACAGACATTTCACAGAAGTGAATTTCCATCTTTTACTGAAATACAGACATTTCACAGAAGTGAATGTCCATCTTTCACTGAAATACAGACATTTCACAGAAGTGAATGTCCATCTTTAACTGAAATACAGACATTTCACAGAAGTGAATGTCCATCTTTCACTGAAGTACAGATATTTCACATAAGTGAATGCCCATCTTTCACTGAAATACAGACATTTCACAGAAGTGAATTTCCATCTTTCACTGAAATACATACATTTCACAGAAGTGAATGTCCACCTTTCACTGAAATACAGACATTTCACAGAAGTGAATGTCCATCTTTCACTGAAATACAGACATTTCACAGAAGTGAATGTCCATCTTGGACTGAAGTACAGACATTTCACAGAAGTGAATTTCCACTTTTACTGAAATACAGACATTTCACAGAAGTGAATTTCCACCTTTGACGGAAATACAGACATTTCATAGATGTGAATGTCCATGTGGCAATAAAATACAAACTTCTTAACTCTTCTTAATATTTTGCAATATTGCGTGTTTTTGTCTATTTCTGTGTCCATGTATGCCTTTTTCGATTTTGCTTTCTCTGTTTCTATCTTTCTCTCTCTCCTATTCTCTGCATCTTTCTATCCCTCTCTCACTCACTCACTCACTCACTCACTCACTCTCTCACCCACTCACTCACTCACTTACCCATTAACTAACTAACTCACTCACTCACTCATTTAATTATGCAACAAAATTGGTTTAATTGTCGATTCCTTATTCATCCACAACCTACATTTTTCTCTTTTCTCAGATCTGCATTTGGTGGCATGATCCCTGGATACATGCTGTCAGCTGCAAACGGGATTGGAAGCCCCCCGTCAATGGCTGGCGGCGTTGCCATGATGCCAGGTTTGACGTCATCAGTGTCGCCACGCATGACCTCATCCACAGCCATGTACGAAGACGGCCGGTGTTCTGGTACTAACGGTAACAAATCCAGTACGTCCAGCGTTGAGTCACTCAGGATGAAGGCCAAGGAGCATGCAGCTGAAGCAGCAGCAGCAATTGTAGGCATGCAGTTTTCTGATCACAATGTAGCTGTCAGTATGGCCACGTAACTAGCACAGCCAATCATAATGCAACAATTCTGAGTTCACGGAAAAATAAAGAGCTAGTCCTTGCACCTTGACACCAGGAATATATTGGTCACAACGTTATAGAACATGTAGGTGACTAATCCCGCATCCGTTCCAAGACCAATGACAGAACTGTGTCAACAGATCGTGGCAGAAGCTGAATGTATATATGATGAGACAATTATCTCCAGCAAAAACTTATTTCAAAATAATTTATTTTGGTGACATACTTGCGCATACAGAGAAGTGCAGGGAAATGAAATCTAATCACCAGAACAGTCGTCCGTCAAAACAAGTGCTTCGGCCATTTGCCCTACTGAGAACTGTTGTGCGGATACGGCAGCTTTCAATGGTCCCGTGACTCAATTATTCCCTCACATAGGTTTGACGGTCATAATCTGATCAGTTGAGAAGTCATGAAATAAGCTAGAAGAGGCATTGCATGCAACGATAGTATCTTACAGAAACTGGAAATAACGCATTATGTGGTATACATCACAAAACAGATACTTTAACAGGGCATCTAACTCTAATATCTCTAAACCTGTAATCGCACGAGCCTATACCATCAAACAGCAGGGCTTAAGAGGAAGGGAAAGACTAAAGTACCACACAAGCATCGATTGAAAATAAAGGCCGGACATATTGCAGCTTCCCACGTCGTACGATGACACGATTAGATAGACGAGATGTGGTGGGACGGATGGAATACAAAGATTGTGATAATGTATTCTTTTGTTGAGACTAATGGTCTGTGTTTGGTAGGAAAAGGTCAAGGTGGCGCTTCTGGACGAGCTATAGTGGTAGAGACGAATTTCCAGGACAACAACTACAAGTATGATGATGCAGCTCATGGTCGCTACTACAGTTCTGATGTGGCTTTTTAGCACCATATAATATGATAATATGATATTTATCTGAAGCAGTGTTCAAATCATATATATATATATATATATATATGTTGTCATTGAAATGTCGAAGCATCAAATCAATAAATGAAGCTGGTCTTTTGTTTCATCACTTAAGATATCTGATCATGAAGTTGCTTATGCACAATATAAGAAAAGTGATTTTGTGACTCCTGTATGGAGAACGGGACATTTTAAAGTCATTTAATGATTGCCTGCACGGAATAGGGGGACAGTGTGAAAGGTGAATAATCGATTTTAGATTGCAAGAGATTGGAATCAAAACTTAAACTGAGCCATGAGCTGCACTAGCGGGAATGGGCCGCCATTGTGTTCAACAGAATCCATCAGCTTTTACATCCTTTCTCAACTGCTGAATAATAAGCACTTAAATACGTATGACCTTATTTGGGATACAGTGATGTCGAATTTGGTAACATTAATTTAGCTTGAATTAGTTTTTTCCCAGTATTCCACTAATCTCCTTCTTTATGTTTTTCCCAGTATTCCACTAATCTCCTTCTTTATGTTTTTCCCAGTATTCCACTAATCTCCTTCCTTATGTTTTTCCCCAGTATTCCACTATCTCCTTCCTTATGTTTTTCCCACAGTATTCCACTATCTCCTTCCTTATGTTTTTCCAGTATTCCACTATCTCCTTCCTTATGTTTTTCCCAGTATTCCACTATCTCCTTCCTTATGTTTTTCCCAGTATTCCACTATCTCCTTTCTTATGTTTACCCCCAGTATTCCCCTATCTCCTTCCTTATGTTTTCCCCCAGTATTCCACTATCTCCTTCCTTATGTTTTTTCCCCAGTATTCCACTATCTCCTTCCTTATGTTTTTCCCAGTATTCCACTATCTCATTCCTTATGTTTTTCCCAGTATTCCACTATCTCCTTCCTTATGTTTTTCCCCCAGTATTCCACTATCTCCTTCCTTATGTTTTTCCCAGTATTCCACTATCTCCTTCCTTATGTTTTTCCCAGTATTCCACTATCTCCTTCCTTATGTTTTTCCCAGTATTCCACTAATCTCCTTCCTTATGTTTTTCCCCAGTATTCCACTATCTCCTTCCTTATGTTTTTCCCAGTATTCCACTATCTCCTTCCTTATTGTTTTCCCAGTATTCCACTATCTCCTTCCTTATGTTTTTCCCAGTATTCCAATATCTCCTTCCTTATGAACACTGGTCATTCAGACGTATACGATTAAAAAAAACATTCAACCCCAACATTACAGGATTCTCATCAATGAGACAGTGGAAAACAAGACAAGGCAACTAAGTGGGTAAGCTTGGGTGAGGAGATAATCTAGGGAGAGAACAACCATTCTTGAAAACCACAAGTGCAAGCTAAGGCGAGGTATTAAGGCAGTTCAATGCTCTAGAAGACAGAAACATTCACGTTTGAAGGAACAAAATCTGTCGTTTATATTTTCTTAACTGCATCACTGCGACAGTTATTAAACAAAGGATATTAATGTAAATAAATCAATAAAAATATGATACAAATACTTGCATGTGTTTCTTCTATTGGTGTGTCTTGAATCTGTAACATTTAAGTTGATGTTTTTAGTGTGTAGATTTCATGTTGAATAAGGTGGATATTTAGAGTACTTTTGAGATGCCGAGTACCATGGCGATTTTGAGTACTTTTTAGATTTCGAGTCCCATGGAGATTTTGAATACTTTTGATATTTCGAGTCCCATGGAGATTTTGAATACTTTTGATATTTCGAGTCCCATGGAGATTTTGAATACTTTTGATATTTCGAGTCCCATGGAGATTTTGAATACTTTTGATATTTCGAGTCCCATGGAGATTTTGAATACTTTTTATATTTCGAGTACCATGGAGATTTTGAATACTTTTGATATTTTGAGGCCAATGGAGATTTTGAATACTTTTGATATTTCGAGTACCATGGAGATTTTGAATACTTTTGATATTTCGAGTACCATGGAGATTTTGAATACTTTTGATATTTCTAGTCCCATGGAGATTTTGAATACTTTTGATATTTCGAGTACCATGGAGATTTTGAGTACTTTTAAGATTACGATCAGCATGGCGATTTTGAGTACTTTTGAGATTTCGGGTACCATGGAGATTTTGAATACTTTTGATATTTCGAGTCCCATGGATGTTTTGAATACTTTTGATATTTCGAGCCCCATGGAGATTTTGAATACTTTTGATATTTTAGTACCATGGAGATTTTGAATACTTTTGATATTTCGAGTGCCATGGAGATTTTGAATACTTTTGATATTTCGAGTCCCATAGAGATTTTGAATACTTTTGATATTTCGAGTACCATGGAGATTTTGAGTACTTTTAAGATTACGAGCAGCATGGCGATTTTGAGTACTTTTGAGATTTCGAGTCTAATGGAGATTTTGAGTACTTTTGATATTTCGAGTACCATGGCGATTTTGAGTAGTTTTGAGAAGCTGCGTAATTATGAAATGCTGAGTAGTTTTGAGAAGCTGAGTAATTATGAAATGCTGAGTAGTTTTGAGAAGCTGAGTAATTATGAAATGCTGAGTAGTTTTGAGAAGCTGAGTAATTATGAAATGCTGAGTAGTTTTGAGATGCTGAGTAGTTTTGAGAAGCTGAGTAATTATAAAATGCTGAGTAGTTTTGAGATGCTGAGTAATTATGAAATGCTGAGTAGTTTTGAGATGCTGAGTAATTATGAAATGCTGAGTAGTTTTGAGGTGCTGAGTAATTATGAAATGCTGAGTAGTTTTGAGATGCTGAGTAATTATGAAATGCTGAGTAGTTTTGAGGTGCTGAGTAATTATGAAATGCTGAGTAGTTTTGAGATGCTGAGTAATGAAATGCTGAGTAGTTTTGAGGTGCTGAGTAATTATGAAATGCTGAGTAGTTTTGAGGTGCTGAGTAGTTTTCAGATGATTAGTAGTTTTCAGATGATTAGTAGTTTTGAGATGCTGAGTAATTCGCTTATGATTATTAGTTCTGAGATACTGAGTAGTTTTCAAATGATTATTAGTAGTGTCTCTGAAATGCAGCAATAATCTGATGATGCTGGTGTTTGCTTGCAAAGCGCAGCTATTTCTGGTGTCCTTAAAAAGTAAAATACTCTTGAGATTGGAACAATACGGTTTTATTTTGTGGAGAGATTTTGGTTTGAGAGAAGAAACAGACACTCATCTGAGAGTTGAGAATAAGACTCCACCTCCGGAACAGAATACTGACCCCCACAAGCCAAGTCAGATAGAGACATTAATGTAAATCAAATCAGATAGAGACAGGGATATAAGCCAAGTCAGATAGAGACAGGGATGTAAGCCAAGTCAGATAGAGACATTAATGTAAATCAAATCAGATAGAGACAGGAATGTAAGTCAAATCAGATAGAAACGTGAATGTAAGTCAAATCAGATAGAGACAGGAATGTAAGTAGAGTCAAATAGAGACAGGAATGCAAGTCAAATCAGATAGAGACATGAATGTAAGTCAAGATAGATAAATACAGGAATGTAAATCAAAGGAAGCAGAGACAGGAATGCAAGTCAAATCAGATAGAGACAGGAATGTAAGTCGAGTCAAATAGAGACAGGAATGCAAGTCAAATCAAATAGGGACATGAATGTAAGTCAAGATAGATAAATACAGGAATGTAAATCAAAGGAAGCAGAGACAGGAATGGAAGTCAAGTCAGATAGAGGCAGAAATATAAGTCAAGTCAGAATGAGACAGGAATGTAAGTATATCAGATAGAGACAGGAATGTAAATCAAGTCAGATAGAAGACGGAATGGAAGTCATGTCAGATAGAGACAGGAAGGTAAGTCAAGTAGAATATAGACAGGAAGGTAAGTTAAGTCAGATAGAGGCAGAAAGGTAAGTCAAGTAAAATATAGACAGGAAGGTAAGTCAAGTCAGATAGAGGCAGGAATATAAGTCATGTCAGACAGAAGCAGGGAGGTAAGTCAGGTCAGACAGATGCAGGTAGGTCAGTCAGTTCAAATAGAGGCAGGGAGGTCAGTCAGGTCCGATAGAGGCACGGAGGTCAGTCAGGTCAGATAGAGGCAGGGAGGTCAGACAGGTCCGATAGAGGCACGGAGGTCAGTCAGGTTAGATAGAGGCAGGGAGGTCAGTCAGGTCAGATAGAGGCAGGAAGGTCAGTCAGATCAGAGGCAGGGAGGTAAGTCAGGTCAGATAGAGGCAGGGGGGTCACTCAGTTCAGATAAAGGCAGGGAAGTCAGTCAGATCAGAGGCAGTGAGGTATATGAGGTTAGATAGAGGCAGGAAGGTAAGTCAGGTCAGATAGAGTCAAGGAGGTCAGTCAGGTCCGATAGAGGCTCGGAGGTAAGTCAGGTCAGATAGAGGCAGGGAGGTCAGTCAGGTCAAATAGAGGCAGGGAGGTCAGTCAGGTCAGATAGAGCCTAAGCTTTATATCGAAAAGCTACCCAAGCATGGACTGGACCCATGCATACACTGACGGTTCTGTAACATTCACTACACAGAACGGAGGGGCAGGAGCATTCCTGAACCTACCAAATGGCAGACAAATAACACTGGCATTCGTACACAAGCAATTTCAGAGCGGAGGCAGAGGCACTGAGGGCGGCAGTGGAAGAAATGGTGACACAAAGAAAATGAAAGCCATATAGTCCTGCTTACAAATGCTCTCGCCGTAGTCACAGCGCTAAAAAGATAGAAAAACACTGAGCTTAATGACTTAAGAGCAGCACTCTGCAAACTGTGCCAGCAGTCCGCACCAAAAAGGGTAGTGGTACAGTGGGTCCCATCACACTGCAACATCCAAGGCAACGAGGAGGCAGACAGACTGGCAAAAGAAGGTGCAAGACTACCACAAACAGATACTAGTATGACGTACGAAGAGTCAAAACGGCTTATCAAAGCCAGATACATGACCAAATGGGAAACCGAGCATACTGGTTACACCAAAAACGATGCCTATTACCAGTTGAACCCAAGAGAGCAGGTCGTTGTCTTCAGACTTCGCACTGGCCACAATAGACTGAGGTACCACCTATTCAACAAATTGAAGATAGGTGGTACCGACGAATGCCCGTGCGGTACCTGTAAAATGACCGCTGAACATCTGCTTCAGAACTGCGAGGATCAGAGAGAGCAGATGTGGCCATCACCAGTGGAACTGCAAGACAAGCTCTATGGCAGCGGCGACAGCCTCAGGATGACCGCCGCTTTTTTCGAAAAAAATAATGGTTACTGCCTGACTGCGTACGAAGAAGAAGAAGAAGATAGAGGCAGGTCAGGTCAAATAGAGACAGGGAGGACAGTCAGGTCAGAAGCATTGAGGTAAGTCAGTTTAGATAGAGGCAGGGAGGTCAGTCAGATCAGAGGCAGGGAGGTAAGTCAGGTTAGATAGAGGCAGGGAGGTCAGTCAGATCAGAGGCAGGGAGGTAAGTCAGGTTAGATAGAGGCAGGAAGGTCAGTCAGGTCAGATAGAATCAAGGAGGTCAGTCAGGTCCGATAGAGGCACGGAGGTCAGTCAGGTCAGAAAGAAACAGGGAGGTAAGTCAGGTCAGATAGAGACAGGGAGGTAAGTCAGGTTAGATATTTGCAGGAAGGTAAGTCAGGTCAGATAGAGGCAGGGAGGTAAGTCAGGTCAGATAAAGGCAGGGGGGTCAGTCAGGTCAGAGGCAGTGAGGTAAGTCAGGTTAAATAGAGGCAGGGAGGTCAGTCAGGTCAGATAGAGTCAAAGAGGTCAGTCAGGTCAGATAGTGACAGAGAGGTAAGTCAGGTCAGATAGAGACAGGGAGGTAAGTCAGGTCAAATAGAGGCAGGGAGGTCAGTCAGGTCAGATAGAGGCAGGAGGATCAGTCAGATCAGATAGAGGCAGTGAGGTAAGTCAGATCAGGTAGAGGCAGGGAGGTAAGTCAGGTCATATAGAGGTAGGGAGGTAAGTCAGGTCAGATAGTTGCAGGGAAGTAATTCAGGTCAGATATTTACAGGGAGGTAAGTCAGGTCAGATATTTGCAGGGAGGTAAGTCAGGTCAGATAGAGACAGGGAGTTAAGTCAGGAGATAGAGACAGGAAAGTAAGTCAGGTCAGATATTTGCAGGAGGGGACGGCGTGGCCTAGTGGTTAAGTGTCACGGCTCACAACCAGAAGGTGCTGGGTTCGATCCCCATCAAAGCACCGGCCGTTACCCCGGGGAAGCAAACCCTTAGAAAATGCAGGAGGAAGCAGACCCTTACATAAAATGCATGCTGAAGTCGGATGCACTGGGCTGACAGGCGCAAAATAAAAACCACAGTGTAACGCACACACGCTTTGGGTCAGATAGAGGTAGCTAAAATAAATGAGGTCATGTAGAGGAAGGGAGGTCAGTCAGCTCAGATAGAGTCAAGGAGGTAGGTCAGGTCCGATAGAGGCACGGAGGTCAGTCAGGTCAGATAGAGACAGGGAGGTAAGTCAGGTCAGATAGAGACAGGGAGGTCAGTCAGGTTAGATAGAGGCAGAGAAGTAAGTCAGGTCAGATATTTGCAGGGAGGTAAGTCAGGTCAGATATTTGCAGGGAGATAAGTCAGGTCAGATAGAGGCAAGGGGGAGGGGGGGGGGATCAGTCCGGTCAGATAGAGACAGGGAGGTCAGTCAGATAAGAGGCAGTGAGGTAAGTCAGGTTAGATAGAGGCAGGGAGGTCAGTGGGGTCAGATATAGTCAAGGAGGTCAGTCCGGTCAGTTAGTTGCAGTGAAGTAAGTCAGGTCAGATAGAGGCAGGGTGGTAAATCAGGTCAGATATTTGCAGGAACGTAAGTCAGGTCAAATATAGGCAAAGAGGTTAGTCAGGTCAGATAGAGGTAGGGAGGTAAGTCAGGTCAGATAGAGGAAGGGAGGTAAGTCAGGTAAGATAGTTGGAGGGAAGTAAGTCAGGTCAGATTTTTGCAGGGAGGTAAGTCAGGTCAGATAGTTGCAGGGAAGTAAGTCAAGTCAGATATTTGCAGGGAGGTAAGTCAGGTCAGATAGTTACAGGGAGGTAATTCAGGTCAGATAGACTCAGGAATGTAAGTCAAGTCAGATAAAGAAGGAATGGAAGTAAAGTCATTGATAGCTCATGAAGGGAAAAATAAAGTAACCCAAAGCATTACATACTTACTTTGGGTGTGAGGTGATAGTGAACTGACATCTCAAAGGCTTGGTTATATGAGGGCGGCAGCCATCACCTTTACGTTGCCACCTTTACTTCTCAACGACATCCGCAATCTCTCTGATCAATATCACGCCCTCCCGGCTTATATTGCCTTCTCATTGTTCTCCTATCTGGACCACTATTTGGCCACGCTTTGCTTATCAGGCTCCCATTTCAGTTTCCATCGAGTACTTGGCACAACCGGTCGCTTAGACAGAAAGCGTCTCCTACCTGAAACAGATGAGTTGACCCCCTTTTTGTCTTATATGTTGATTTGTTAGTTCAGTGTTGTTGTCCCTGATGAAGGCCTATTGGTCGTAACGTAGGTTTTGTTTGTGTTCTCGTCTCGGTGCGGTATCTGACCATACCCATTTTTAAATTTTGATTAAGCTCAACCTTAATCAACTTTTACTAGTTTTTGTTTTCTTTTTTTTTCATGTTTTTTTCCCACTTTTACTTCTCGGACTGAACCTGTACCCATTTAAGACTGGTTAAGTATATACAATATAAGACTGCTCTAAGATCACAGAGACCATATATATATTTCAAGGGGACATTGATACAGAGAGATTAAGATCAGTCGTTATGTGTATCAAGTCAGATAGAGTTTCAGTATGATGTATCAATATGATGTATCGGTATGATGTATCAGTGTGATGTATCGGTATGATGTATCAGTGTGATTTATCATTATGATGTATCAGTGTAATGTATCAGTGTGATGTATCAGTGTACTGTATCATTATGATGTATCAGTGTGATGTATCAGTGTAATGTATCAGTGTGATGTATCAGTATGATGTATCAGTATGATGTATTAGTATGATGTATCAGAATGATGTATCGGTATGATGTATGAGTGTGATGTATCAGTGCGATGTATCAGTATGATGTATCAGTGTGATGTATCAGTGTGATGTATTAGTATGATGTATCAGTGTGATGTATCAGTGCGATGTATCAGTATGATGTATCAGTGTGATGTATCAGTATGATGTATCAGTATGATGCATCAGTATGATGTATCAGTAAGATGTATCAGTGTGATGTATCATGATGATGTACCAGTGCGATGTTTCAGTGCGATGTATCAGTGTGATGTATCAGTGTGATGTATCAGTGTGATGTATCAGTATGATGTATCAGTGTGATATATCAGTGTTACGGAGAAAATGATTTTTAAAGAATTTCAGAGATTGAAAGTGAAATATGTCTGGGTCTAGATGTTATTCATTCAACATTGCTGTTTGAAACGAGAGACATATTAGCAAAACCAATGGCTATATTATGTTCTCAATGATTTGGGAAGCGAATAGTTTCAAAGGATTGGAAAGTTGCAGGAGTGATCCCCTTTTTCAAAAAGTGCAAGACAACACATCCAGCAAAACAGAGACAGATGATTTTAACGAGGAAAGTCTGCACAATTTGTGAGACAATAATCCAAGAAAACATTCTAAAGCGCTTGGAGATATTTAATCTAATCAGAAATAGTCAGCATGGATTTACTAAAGAGAGATCGTCTTGAACATATCTATTGGAATTGATAGAGGATGTTACCATGATAGATGGAAGGAAGCCAGTGCTTGTTATTTATCTTGATTTTGCAAAGGCCCTTGACAGAGTACCTCATCAAATATTGTTTAGGAAGTTAACATCACAGGGAATAGGAGGTGAAGTTGCCAAATGGATTGTAAATTTGTTACTGGGAGGAAGTTAAAGAGTGGCCACAAATAAGAGTGCTGTGAAATAAAAAGTAGAGTGCTACCATGCTCGGTTTTGGTACAAATTTTGTTCTTGATATAAAGAAACGACTTGGACAATGTTATAAGGGCTATGATTGTTACATTCACGGAGGACTCAAAACTATGCAAAGAGACCTCAAGTAGTTACGACCAGGATATGTTATCAAACTCCAAGGATGCGTCTTGTTTGAGCATTCAAGGCAACAAAACCGCAGAAATGCAAGAAAGAAATCCATGAGAAATGAAAAATGACTAAACGTGTGAATGCGGATGGCAGTTGTCCAAGATCAGACAATTTCTGATAATAATTTACAAGTAGAAGCGACAGAGGGTGAATCAAATATACACCTATAGTCCAGCTGTCATATAATGGGAGATGGGAACCCATCACATGATGCTTCTCAATAGTTGTACAAAACCAGTGGTGACCTGCTGAGTACACGCGTATCCTTCTTTCTCTTCTTGTGGAGTATCGCTCAAGTTTGGGACAGGATGTTCGCTCATGTTTGGGACAGGATGTTCGCTCATGTTTGGGACAGGATGTTCGCTCATGTGTGGGACAGGATGTTCGCTCATGTTTGGGACAGGATGTTCGCTCATGTGTGGGACAGGATGTTCGCTCATGTTTGGGACAGTATGTTCGCTCATGTTTGGAACAGTATGTTCGCTCATGTTTGGGACAGGATGTTCGCTCATGTTTGGGACAGTATGTTCGCTCATGTTTGGGACAGGATGTTCGCTCATGTTTGGGACAGGATGTTCGCTCATGTTTGGGACAGTATGTTCGCTCATGTTTGGGACAGTATGTTCGCTCATGTTTGGGACAGTATGTTCGCTCATGTTTGGGACAGGATGTTCGCTCATGTTTGGGACAGGATGTTCGCTCATGTTTGGGACAGGATGTTCGCTAATGTTTGGGACAGGATGTTCGCTCATGTTTGGGACAGGATGTTCGCTCATGTTTGGGACAGGATGTTCGCTCAAGTTTGGGACAGGATGTTCGCTCATGTTTGGGACAGGATGTTCGCTCATGTTTGGGACAGGATGTTCGCTCACGTTTGGGACAGGATGTTCGCTCATGTTTGGGACAGGATGTTCGCTCAAGTTTGGGACTGTATGTTCGCTCAAGTTTGGGACAGTATGTTCGCTCATGTTTGGGACAGGATGTTCGCTCATGTTTGGGACAGGATGTTCGCTCATGTTTGGGACAGGATGTTCGCTCATGTTTGGGACAGGATGTTCGCTCATGTTTGGGACAGGATGTTCGCTCATGTTTGGGACAGGATGTTCGCTCATGTTTGGGACAGGATGTTCGCTCATGTTTGGGACAGGATGTTCGCTCATGTTTGGGACAGGATGTTCGCTCATGTTTGGGACAGGATGTTCGCTCATGTTTGGGACAGGATGTTCGCTCATGTTTGGGACAGGATGTTCGCTCATGTTTGGGACAGGATGTTCGCTCATGTTTGGGACAGGATGTTCGCTCATGTTTGGGACAGGATGTTCGCTCATGTTTGGGACAGGATGTTCGCTCATGTTTGGGACAGGATGTTCGCTCATGTTTGGGACAGGATGTTCGCTCAAGTTTGGGACAGGATGTTCGCTCATGTTTGGGACAGGATGTTCGCTCATGTTTGGGACAGGATGTTCGCTCAAGTTTGGGACAGGATGTTCGCTCATGTTTGGGACAGTATGTTCGCTCATGTTTGGGAAAGGATGTTCGCTCATGTTTTAGACAGTATGTTCGCTCAAGTTGGAACATGAACTTGCGCCGTAGTTTAGGAGTAAGACTGGCTGTAGTTTGGTACATGACTATCGCTGAAGTTTTGGACATGACTTTAGCTGTAGTTTGGGACATGACTGTGGGTATAGTTTGGGACATGACTGTCGCTGTAGTTTGGGACATGACTGTGTCTGTAGTTTGGGGCTTGACTGTGACTATAGTTTGGGGCTTGATTGTGACTACAGTTTGAGACATGACTGTAACTATAGTTTGGGGCATGACTGTCGCTGTAGTTTTGGGAGTATGACTTTCGCTATATTTTGAGATCTGACTGTAGCTGTAGTTTGGGACCTGACTTTAGCTGTAGTTTGGGACCTGACTGTAGCTGTAGTTTGGGACCTGACTGTAGCTTTAGTTTGGGACCTGACTATAGCTGTATTTTGGGACCTGACTGTGGCTGTAGTTTGGAACCTGACTGCTGCTGTAGTTTGGAACCTGACTGTAGCTGTAGTTTGGAACCTGACTGTAGCTGTAATCTGGAAGTATTACCGTGGCTGTAGTTTGGGACACGCTGTGAAAGCCAAACTTCATAATAAATCCGAATGGGGTAAAAATCTTGAAATATTTACTAAACACGTTTACAGCGTGCAATTCATTGTTAATGGCTAGGTCCTGCAAGCTACTTCTGATCTCCCCCAAAGATCGACCAGGTTTTGTGGTCATACAAGAAAATTAGGAAAGCACATGATTCATTGAGGCTCACCTTGGTTTCCTCTGCTGGGTCTGACTGCATTCAGCGAGTTCATGGATGAAGCTGCAATGCGGATTCTCTGAGTGATTTCTTGTATCTTGGTCACTACGTACATCGCAAGTCTGTCAGCTGACTAGGACGATGAAGTCATTAGTGGAATTTTGACGCTTTTATCATTAACACTGACTACCGCTGCAGGCAGGCCACTGCCCATACTTTGTTTCTTGGTCTTCGCCTAAAATAATATGCAGGTCTGAGTGTGAAGATGACCGCTTGGTGTGGTAAGATAATGTCTGCCTATCGAGCTTGGTCAGACCTCTAGTATCCGACAAAGACGTCAGGGTTATGCGTGTCCACCTGTGCGAGGATTCAATCCGTAGTGTGGTAGATAAATCCTAGTGCTAGGACATATCATTGGCGGATTAAAACCATGCAGGGAATTTGTCAATAAGCTCATGTTCTAGGCGAATTCTTGTACTGCTATTGTGATGGAGCTCCTTTATCAATGCTAACAAGGACCAACAAATCCTTGAGTCTTCCACAAAGCGGATCTGCACACATAATGGATACATAGGGTCAACGTTAGAAAGTGTATTCCAAAAAAGGACCTTTCACTTACAGGAACAGTTGAAAAATGCCTACAAGTAGGGAACATTATATAACGTATTATTAATCACTTTTGTTTATATGATGTTATCGTTTCTACTGCATAGTCTACGACAAAGTTTGTTTAGCAAGAAACGTCTGTCTCGTCGTCTGTTACTGTATAAAGTATAGCTTTGCTTCAATCAGTTGGCTTCAGTCCGCATCTTATTGGTGCAGAGAAAATGACATCTCATACATAATTCACTACGAGAGACAATGGTGGATGGGACTTTCGATTCTTCTTCTTCTTCTTCTTCTTCTTCTTCTTCTTCTTCTTCTTCTTCTTCTTCTTCTTCTTCTGCTTCTTCTTCTTCTTCTTCTTCTTCGTACGCTGTCAGACGTCAAATTGAATTTGTTCAAAGAAAGCAGCTGTCATCCCGAGGCTGTCGACACTGCCATAGAGCTTGCCTAGTGTTGCCACTGGTGATGGCCACATGTGCTTTCTCTGGTCGTCGTATGTCGGGCATGTTTGCAGCAGATGTTCAGCGGTTATTTTCCCTGTACCACAGGTGCATTCGTCAGTACCACCTATCTTCAGTTTATTGAATAGATGGTACCTCAGCCTGTTGTGGCCTGTGCGGAGTCTGAAGACCACGACCTGCTCTCTTCTGTTCAGCTGGTAGTAGGCATCATTTTTTGAGTAGCCAGTATGTTCTGTTTCCCATTTGGCCATGTATCTGGCCCTAAAAGACCTTTTGGACTCTTCGTATGTCACACTAGTATCTGGTTGTGGTAGTCTTGCACCTTCTTTTGCCAGTCTGTTTGCCTCCTCGTTGCCTTGGATGTTACAATGGGATGGAACTCACTGTACCACTGATCTTTTTGGTGTGGACTGCTGGCATAGTTGACAGAGTACTGCTCTTAAATCATTAAGTTCAGTATTTTTCTGGCTTTTTACTGCTGTAACCACGGCCAGGGCATCTGTAAACAGGACTATCTGGCTTTCATTGCTTTCGCCTGTCAGCATTGCTTCTACTGCAGCCTTCAGTGCCTCTACCTCCGCTCTGAAATTGCTTGTGTATTTTCCAGTAGCCAATGACAGTGTAATTTTTCTGCCATTTGGTAGGCTCAGGAATATTCCTCCCCCTCCAATCTGTGTTGTGTTTGTTACAGAACCGTCAAGGGTCCAGTACATGCTTGGGTAGTTTTCCGCTATGTACCTCAGGGTTATGTCTCTCCTTTCTCGTTCAGTCTGGCTGTTCTTGTTTTCAATACCTGGTATATTTTCTACCACCTCCGGAATTATATGCTGCTTCCATGTGGGTTTGCGTACATTAGGGATGGGCTTTGGTGTTGTTATGGTGTTCATAGGGTCTTCGCTCATCTTTACTTTGGATATTTCTGCAAAGTTTCTCCGCTTTAGTTTCCCTTTTCCAAATCTATTTGGACTGTCGATTCATAGTCAGGGTGACCTGGCATTGGACAAGGATTTACATGCTCAGCTACGGTTAGAGTAGTGGCTGCGTGTATCAGAAGTCCAGGCTTCGGAAGTTACTCGCTTAACGTGTATTCGAAAAGATCTCAGAATCCATTTAGCGAGTTATTTATTTCTTATAATGGGCAGAGAAATGTCGGAACTCGAGTTATCTCGCCTGTCGACTGACTTTATTATTTGTCTCAAATTTGCAAATCTCTGAATAAATATTGTGAAATGGGGAAACTACATTGGCTCAATTGAACTAACGAGGCAATGACACGGGGTTGTCCCCCTTGGCCGACCATCTTGCCTCTTCGATCCTGCCAGTTGAGGGCGAAACTCTGTGAAGCCCGCTACAGGCCAAACAGCGCGATTAGCATCGACCGATCCTCTCTTCACTCTCCTCCATTATTTGTCATCTTTAACGCGAGATTGACTTCGCTTTCCCCATTCAAGGAAATTTGATGCAATTCCAGCCAATTTCAGCCTCAATAGAAACATGATTTGGAACGTGTTCTGGGTTTATTGCCGAAGAAAGAGGAATTATTTGCGCGTACAGATCGACGCCTTGTGATTGGGTCAGTTTGTCTGAAAATGGTTCTTTACCAAGATTTCCTTTTACACTCTACTTTCGATTCTCATTCAACACCTCCTCAAATGTACAGACCGCCCGGTCTCTACAAGATACACAAATAAAATAAGTCATTGCTTTTTTGTTTAAAAACCTAAGCACGAGCTATTATCTACATCTATAAGTGAGCTTGTGTGTCTGCAAAGGAAATATATTTTTGCTGATGCACTAGTGCATTTCAGGCCCAGCCTTGCCATATTTGGCACAGAGATTCCTTTTGATCCGATTGTCCTCGTAGTTAATGATAGAACCAAAAAGACAGAAAGAAAAATTGTATACGACGTCTCGCATTATTTACAAAGACAGCTTAGAGAAATAACAAAAAAATAACTGTCAATACAACTTTCTCCGATTGCTGGCGTAGTCGAGGTTTTTGTTTAGGCTGAGAACTACAGGCCGCTTCGCCACTGCTGTCGCCACGTCATGTGCTCGCTATGTTTGTTTATAGCCAGGCCTCGAGAACATTCGGCCATGCGCTTATCGCTTAGAGAAATATAGATACTAAACCACATAGGTGACAAGTTAGTGGAGGAACTAGACGTCATAGTTGAACTGATGTAGGAGGCATGCGACGCCTCATACTTTCTTCGTAGGGTTGTGCAACACGTTGGCGGGTTGAGTGAACTGTTGTAGGGTTGTGCAACACGTTGGCGGGTTGAGATGAACTGTTGTAGGGTTGTGCAACACGTTGGCGGGTTGAGTGAACTGTTGTAGGGTTGTGCAACACGTTGGCGGGTTGAATGAACTGTTGTAGGGTTGTGCAACACGTTGGCGGGTTGAGTGAACTGTTGTAGGGTTGTGCAACACGTTGGCGGGTTGAGATGAACTGTTGTAGGGTTGTGCAACACGTTGGCGGGTTGAGATGAACTATCGTAGGGTAGTGTAACACGTTGGCGGGTAGAGGTGAACTATTTTTGAAAATATGAATGCTAAATGTGCTAATTGAAGTTTATTGTTAATGTGCTATTAACTTATTAGTGCTAGTCATTATTTGTGTTATGTATTCGCTGCCAGGCAACATGATCAAGGTAGAATGAAATTGAAGGCGCTGTAGAGAGAGAGAGAGAGAGAGAGAGAGAGAGAGAGAGAGATAGATAGAGAGAGAGAGATATTTACGCGAGAATATGTTATAGTTTTTATCTCATAACCCCGGTGGGGGAGGGGAGGGGGGAGAGAGCTGGAGGAAACGCGGGGGGGGGGGGGAGAGGAGGCTGGAGAAGATAATATGCGCAATGGGGAAAATTGCAAATAAGATAATGGTCCTGAAATGTACGTGGTCATAGAAACAATTCCTACGCGCCATTGCTACCTGGCCTTCTAGAGTTGATGTGATTGTGCTAAACCCACGAAGCACATTTGGTTTTTAGGGTCTGTTAGGGAAATCCTTTGCAGATCTAATACAACTGAAGATGGAGGATGGCTAGCGGACATGGATAGGTTGAACCGTAAAGGGAGAAACCAACACATATTACCAAACATGAACTTGAGTAGAACCAGATAAACAAGGATACATTTGTAGGATAATGAGTCGTTTACAAATGTTGACACAGGTTGTCCCGTAATGGGCCGTGTAGAATGGTTGACGCAGGTTGTCCCGTAATGGGCCGTGTAGAATGGTTGACGCAGGTTGTCCTGTAATGGGCCGTGTAGAATGGTTGACGCAGGTTGTCCCGTAATGGGCCGTGTAGAATGGTTGACGCAGGTTGTCCCGTAATGTGCCGTGTAGAAGGATTGACGCAGGTTGTCTCGTAATGGGCCGTGTAGAATGGTTGACGCAGGTTGTCCCGTAATGGGCCGTGTAGAATGGTTGACGCAGGTTGTCCCGTAATGGGCCGTGTAGAATGGTTGACGCAGGTTGTCCCGTAATGTGCCGTGTAGAATGGTTGACGCAGGTTGTCTCGTAATGGGCCGTGTAGAATGGTTGACACAGGTTGTCCCGTAATGGGCAGTGTAGAATGGTTGACACAGGTTGTCTTGTAATGGGCAGTGTAGAATGGTTGACGTAGGTTGTCTTGTAATGGACCGTGTAAAACGATTGACGTAGGTTGTCTTGTAATGGACCGTGTAGAATGGTTGACGCAGGTTGTCTCGTAATGGGCCGTGTAGAATGGTTGACGCAGGTTGTCCAGTAATGGGCCGTGTAGAATGGTTGACGCAGGTTGTCCCGTAATGTGCCGTGTAGAATGGTTGACGCAGGTTGTCTCGTAATGGGCCGTGTAGAATGGTTGACACAGGTTGTCTTGTAATGGGCAGTGTAGAATGGTTGAGACAGGTTGTCTTGTAATGAACCGTGCAGAATGCTTAACAATGTTTCAACTAGTAAAATGAAGAACAAACAAATCTTCAATAGTGAAACAGAATACATTCACACAACACATCCACAAAACACAATGAGAAAACATATTGACAAAATACATTGAGAAAACACATTCACAAAACATGCACAAACACATTTAGAAAACAAATTAACATAAATTATTCTGAATGAACCAAATAAAACAAAACAAATTTAACCAAACATATTCACAATATATTCTCAATACATTCATAAAACACATTAGTAAAGCATGTACAAAACACTTTCATAAAACAAATTCAGTAAATAAATTAGCAAAGCAATTTTCTCAAATCACTTGCGCAAAATACATTCTTAAAACATACACAACACACAATCATGAAATATACACAAAGCATATGCCCAAAAACACATGCATAAAACCCATTCACAAAACACATTCACAAAACATATTCACAAAACACATGAACAAAACACATTCACAAAACACATGCAAAAACAAAACATAAAATACGCCTAAAAGAATGTATCAAAACTGGCACAAAAACACATACAAAAAAACCCATGCACAAAACACAAGAAAAAAGACTTTCATAAAAACTGAATAAAACACACTCATGAAGTATGAAAAGAACACTTGCACAAAATACATGCATAAAACACATTCACAGAGCACATTCACAAAACACATTCACAAAACACATGCACAAAACTCTAAAATATAATGTGCAAATAATTTATTACCAAAATAAACGTACAGACAACACACACAAATACCCTATCTTAATAAAAATGAATTAAACACATTCCTGAAGCGTGAACAGAACACTTACACAAAACGTATTCACAAAACACATGCACAAAGCAAATTCATAAAAAAACACATTCTCGAAACACTTGCATAAAACACTGTTCCATAAGCACGTAGCACAAAACACATAAACAAACAAATCTTTAAAACATTGGAACAAAACACATGCACAAAACACATTCATAATACACATGAACAAAACACATCCACAATACACAACCACAACACACATGAACAAAATACGTCCACAGGACACATTAACAAAACACATAAACAAAATACGTCCACAAAACACACCCACAATACACATGAACAAAACACATCCACAATTCACATGAACAGAACACAAACACAATTGACATGAACAAATCACACTCACAAAAAACACATTCACAATACACATGAACAAAACACATCCACAATACACATGAACAAAATACTCCACAAAACACACCCACAATACACATGAAAAAAACAAATCCACAATACACATACACTAAACTCAAAACAGAAAACAGAATAAAATATGTTCAAAATACATTCACAAAACATGTGCAAAATACGTTTCTAAGACATGCATTTAGCACATTCTTAAAACATGGACAAAACATGTGCACAAAACACATGCACAAAACACATTCACAACACATTCATAAAGCATGCACAAAACATACACATAACATGCACCAAACATGCATATAACATGCTCAAAATCAATTCACATAACATAATAATAGACCACGCACATGTGGCAGAGTCTGGGTTTCGCTGAGTAGTTACTTATCTAAGCGTTATAAATTTCATTCACACCACGACACGTCTACACACAGCAAATAACAAAGGAAACCCTCTACTGTAATACATATATATTATTTATTAACATGCAAATCAATAGAAACAATATTAGCAACAAATAACAAATACATCTGAATTAAATAATCAAAAAACCGTAATTCCCACTACAACGGAGGTTGTAAGCATTAGCTTTTGAATATTTCCTCCAACTAATAAAACCCAGTTGTTGTCGTTACACTTCCCTCCCCCCCCCCTCGTTATCTGCGCACTCAACACATTTTCACACACTCGCATTCACGATCGTATTATGTACTCTATCGTTCTGTGCATTCACCCACACTTAGATCTCTCCAGTCAGGTGATCTGTACATCCACATTCGATCTATTCACGTATACTCAGGTGATCTATGCGTTCATATGAAATTAGATCACGTCACTTTTAGTCAGAATCGCGTACTCACTTGTGGTCATACACTCAGTCGATCTGTACATACACATACTTCAGAACACACGTCGTTTACTCGGTGTCCTGCACGTACGACAAACATTCAGATCTCTTCTAGTCACAGGGTGTCGAACACACACACATTTTTAGAGCGACTTGCCAAAACTCGAATGTGTCTGCTGGTTCAGTCACTCTGCAGCTCATTCTATATCTCACAAACTCCTAGTCAGCCTGCTAGCTACTAGCAGCCTATCAATCGCTCTCATAGTCAGCCTATGAGCTAGTACCTCAGTCTTTTTCTGTCTCTATCTCAAGGCCAGTCTGCTGAGTTCATCTTTGCGAGTATTTCATGGTCTCAAACAGCTTCATGGCTGTCCAATGGACTTAACCATCACTTTAATTTGGATTACTAGATTACACTCCAACTACTTGTTATTGGAAAAATATCTCCGAATTCATGTCACTTTAAATGTCGTAGCAGACGGTGGCGGCCTCTGACTGTCACTAACCCCCCACTACGCTAAAACGGAATTCCAGAGTGGTCCGCTGCGAACCCCTACCTGTACTAGACACATTCTTCCCCCTAACCTCTCGTTTCCTTTTTCAACTTAGTGCCGAGCGATAAGTGACATGGTACACATTCAGGTGACCTTTGTTCCTTGAGTCGCCGGCCCCCATCACCCATGCCCTTAATGTCCATGCTCCAGCTGGAACTGTTACACACAACACATACGCAAAATATATTCACAAACACATTCACAAAACACACTCACAAAACATATTCTCAAAACACCTTAATAAAAAATGCAAAAAACCCGTGAACAAAACATATTTACAAAACACATTCACAAAACATATTAAGAAAACATTCATATAATATTTTTACAAAACACATTAAAAGCGCATTAAAAGTGCATTCACAAACACAGTCACAAAAAAAATTTACAAAACACATTGAAGCATATTCACAAAACACATTAAAAAAAGGTACAAACACATTCATAAAAGAGGCGCAAGAGACATTTATAAAATATTCAGAAATTCTATTTATGGAACATGCAGAAAACATATGAATATAATACATTCCCGAACATGCACAAAATATATTTTCAAAATTGTACAAAACACAATTATAGAACATACACAAAACACATATACTTCTTCTTCTTCTTCTTGGTACGCTGGTTGCAGCGATATACGTTGCACTGTGTTACTTTGTTAAGCCTGTGGCCCAGTGCATCCGATTTCAACAGGCGTTTCTGTAGGGATGCCCTCCTTAGCCTTTGGCTGTCCCCAGCTTATCTGCAAGACAGCAGTTGTTTTTAGTCAGAGTTGTCTCTCTTAGGGAAGTTGTCTTGCAGGACTATCGAGTCTTCCCCACTCGTGTCAATAGGGTGTGGCAATGATATGATATGGACTATGTACTAGTTTGTACTATCCCGGAAGAGAGGCAGTCCAGTGTGTCCGTGTCCCAGGATCGTCACGTCCTGCCAGAAACGTAGCATATGCATGGGAGTGAGGTATCTCCTTGCTCCCTTTATTTTCTCGACTTCGCTGCAGTAATGGTACGCCTAGCATTCTCCGCCGCCTGGGAGGTTGTCACAATAGGGCAGAGGTGCAATGTCCGCTGGCCTGCATCTCTTCTGCGTCCATTGGGATGACTGATAGAAAACACATATACAAAAACACATGCACAAAACACATGCACAAAACACATGCAAAAACACATTGAGGAAAAGGATACACACATTATATATCACGTTAATAAGTTTTTCCTCGCGCTCAAACAGTACACGTCACGTTTATAAGTTTTTCCTTGCGCTCAAACAGTACACGTCACGTTTATAAGTTTTTCCTTGCGCTCAAACAGTACACGTCACGTTTATAAGTTTTTCCTCGCGCTCAAACAGTACACGTCACGTTTATAAGTTTTTCCTCGCGCTCAAACAGTACACGTCACGTTTACATGCCTTTACACATATGTATCATCATTGGCTCTATCCTTCTTGTCAGAGGATAGTAACTGATCTATTAGTACAAAGCCCGGGCAGAAATATGGAGACCATATGGTGCCAATGCAGTATGGCCCCCTCTTTCCGTCTTGTCAGAGGATAGTAATTGATCTATTAGTACAAAGCCCGGGCAGAAATATGGAGACCATATGTCGCCCATGCAGTATGGCCCCTCTTTCCGTCTTGTCAGAGGATAGTAATTGATATATTAGTACAAAGCCCGGGCAGAAATATGGAGACCATATGTCGCCCATGCAGTATGGCCCCTCTTTCCGTCTAATCAGAGGATAGTAATTGATCTATTAGTACAAAGCCCGGGCAGAAATATGGAGACCATATGTCGCCCATGCAGTATGACCCCTCTTTCCGTCTGCCTTGTTTACTCCAAGGGAAAGGTGATACCAATAAATTCTGAACAAGGAAAGCTGTAGAAGCTGCCGGATCAGCAGAGCACCTGTCGGGGCTTCACTCATTGGCCCAGCCGCAAACCAAGGCTAAGGGCCTGGTCTGCACTGCCACCACACTCAGCCGAGGTTGTCTTTTCTCGCTCTAGGATAAGGCCTTGTATCTTCTAGCGTGTGCTCCTTTGCACATCGTCGGTTATTAAGTTTGGTAGATGCTGACCAACTTTCAGAGTTATCAGAAAACAGGTTGCAAAAGGTCTGACAAAACCGGACAAGATACGCCAGTATCTTATCTGCAAGGCTGCAGATGGTTTGAAATCAGAGTTTTTCTTCTCCTAGATGAGCTGCCTTCCTAGGCTTTCGAGCCCCATCTGCCCGAGAATACCGGTTTTAAAGCACCAGTGACTCGCCTTTCACTCCTTCTTCTGTTAGTCAAAACAGTTTTGCCGCGCGAAGGCCAGGAGTTGGACATTACGACTAACAATATATATTTATATGGTGTTACGCTTAGCAAAATCCATCACACAACACGCATATGTAATTTTACTCTAACTACCAGAAATAAGACACGACACTATATGTTAATATCATCACCAGATGTAAGGTCAAACTTGATCATGTCGCTCTACTTCTACAATAAGAGGTAAGGGACTTGGCACAGTCACTTCACTTCAACAATAGGATGCAGAGTACTTGGCACAGTCACTTCACTTCAACAATAGGATGCAGAGTACTTGGCACAGTCACTTCACTTCAACAATAGGATGCAGAGTACTTGGCACAGTCACTTCACTTCAACAAAAGGATGCAGAGTACTTGGCACAGTCACTTCACTTCAACAATAGGATGCAGAGTACTTGGCACAGTCACTTCACTTCAACAATAGGATGCAGAGTACTTGGCACAGTCACTTCACTTCAACAATAGGATGCAGAGTACTTGGCACAGTCACTTCACTTCAACAATAGGATGCAGAGTACTTGGCACAGTCACTTCACTTCAACAATAGGATGCAGAGTACTTGGCACAGTCACTTCACTTCAACAATATGATGCAGAGTACTTGGCACAGTCACTTCACTTCAACAATAGGATGCAGAGTACTTGACACAGTCACTTCACTTCAACAATAGGATGCAGAGTACTTGGCACAGTCACTTCACTTCAACAATAGGATGCAGAGTACTTGGCACAGTCACTTCACTTCAACAATAGGATGCAGAGTACTTGGCACAGTCACTTCACTTCAACAATAGGATGCAGAGGACTTGGCACAGTCACTTCACTTCAACAATAGGATGCACAGTACTTGGCACAGCCAGTTCACTTCAACAATAGGATGCAGAGGACTTGGCACAGTCACTTCACTTCAACAATAGGATGCAGAGTACTTGGCACAGTCACTCCACTTCTATAACAGGATATGGAGGACTTATTTTCGTGTTATTACAATTGATAATTTCTACAAGATAGACTAGCTCGCTCTAACCCTCCGTATTCACCCCAACAGTCTGCCTAGCAGGTTACAGTAACACTAATAGTTGCTCCCTTCTAGACCCCGGTATCTCACAGACCACATATTCGTTCTACCAAATGTTATTGGCATGACGTTCTACATGCGTATATAAAGAGTTTAATTTTTTATTTCAGGCAGACTCCGGTCCAACATTTTGTCAGCTATTGTGAATTAACTTGTGTTTCAAGTCCCTAAATATTCTCCAACGGAGGCGCCTACATAATATAACTACTATCATTTTAGCCAAGCATAAAACCCTCTTACAGGCACACGTTGCTGGCTTCATATAACATTTGTAACGGTCGACTTAGAGCGACAAACTTTCATATCGTCTCAGGTTCTAATAATCATTTGATTAACCCGACAGCTCCAGGGTTGGGATGACGTGTCGCAGGTCGCTTCCTTCTGCCCTGTCGCTGGTGATTGCATTTCGTCCGTGCTAATAACGCTTAGAGGCCAGAGTTTGGGACCGAGTTTAGATAACAGCCTTTATCATCCTATTAGAGAACCTCGGCTGGTTATTGGCGTTTGTGGGAGACAAACCTGCCTGTGTGTGTATGTGTGAGTGTGTGAGTGGGAACCAAAGAGTGAGGGTCGCTTCAGACAGACCTTCTAATCACTGGGCATGACAAATGGGGCACAGATTCTATAGCTCATTTAAAAATTGTTAACTATTTATGAGAGTTTTAAATACATGGCCGACTTGAACTGGTCAATAACCTTTTACCCTTTCATTATTGTCATCTGTCATCATCATCATCTATCTGTAATCCTCAACATATATCTGTAATCACCATAATTTATCTGTAATCACCATCATGTATCTGTAATCATCATCATCTATCGGTAATCACCATCATTTATCTGCAATCATCATAATATATGTGTATTCAAAATAATTTATCTGTAATCATCATCATCTATCTGTAATCATCATCATCTATCTGTAATCATCATCTTCTTTCTGTAATCAAAATCAATTACCTGTAATCACCATCATCGATCTGTAATCACCATCATTTATCTGTAATCACCATCATTGATCTGTAATCACCATTAATTTTCTGTAATCACCATCATTTATCTGTAATCATCATCATTATCTTTAATCACCATAATTTATGTGTAATCATCATCCTTTATATGTATTTTCATTATCGTTATTGGCCAGTTCTGAACTTGGTAGTCTATTGGCAAGAAAAGTCGGCAAGAACATGTGGCGTAGGCAAGAACATGTGGCGTAGGCAAGAACATGTGGCGTAGGCAAGAACATGTGGCGTAGGCAAGAACATGTGGCGTAGGCAAGAACATGTGGCGTAGGCAAGAACATGTGGCGTAGGCAAGAACATGTGGCGTAGGCAAGAACATGTGGCGTAGGCAAGAACATGTGGCGTAGGCAAGAACATGTGGCGTAGGCAAGAACATGTGGCGTAGGCAAGAACATGTGGCGTAGGCAAGAACATGTGGCGTAGGCAAGAACATGTGGCGTAGGCAAGAACATGTGGCGTAGGCAAGAACATGTGGCGTAGGGAAGAACATGTGGCGTAGGCAAGAACATGTGGCGTAGGCAAGAACATGTGGCGTAGGCAAGAACATGTGGCGTAGGCAAGAACATGTGGCGTAGGCAAGAACATGTGGCGTAGGCAAGAACATGTGGCGTAGGCAAGAACATGTGGCGTAGGCAAGAACATGTGGCGTAGGCAAGAACATGTGGCGTAGGCAAGAACATGTGGCGTAGGCAAGAACATGTGGCGTAGGCAAGAACATGTGGCGTAGGCAAGAACATGTGGCGTAGGCAAGAACATGTGGCGTAGGCAAGAACATGTGGCGTAGGCAAGAACATGTGGCGTAGGCAAGAACATGTGGCAGAACATATCAATTTAAAAAACGACGTGACAAAAATGTATGATCAAAATGTTAATAGAAACAGCATGTCAGCTAGTCTAGACGATCATGTATGATAAAAATGTTTATGGAAACACCATGTCAGCTGGTCTAGACGATCATGTATGATAAAAATGTTTATGGAAACACCATGTCAGCTGGTCTAGACGATCATGTATGATAAAAATGTTTATGGAAACACCATGTCAGCTGGTCTAGACGATCATGTATGATAAAAATGTTTATGGAAACACCATGTCAGCTGGTCTAGACAATCATGTATGATTAAAATGTTTATGGAAACACCATGTCAGCTGGTCTAGACGATCATGTATGATCAAAATGTTTATGGAAGCAACATGTCAGCTGGTCTAGACGATCATGTATGATAAACATGTTTATGGAAACAGCATGTCAGCTGGTCTAGACGATCATGTATGAGCAAAATGTTTATGGAAACAGCATGTCAGCTGGTCTAGATGATCATGTATGATCAAAATGTTTATGGAAACAGCATGTCAGCTGGCCTTGACGATCATGTATGCATCCAACTTCCTATCTTACTAGTGGCGTCTACAATTCTTTATCCACATGTGTAAGGCACAATGCTGCAGTACTTGGCGCTGCTACTGGCACGGCAAGTTCAATCCGAAACACCAAAGTAAGTGAGGCCACGATCTTAGCTGTCCTGTTCACTGACGACTATGCTCTTAAGACATGCGCAGAACAAGGTATGCAGTCCACCACCAGGGAGTTTCCAGCGGCTTGCAGTAACTTTAGTCTCACGATCAACACTAGAAAAACTGAGGAAGTCTTTCAATCTGCTCCTGTGAAGCCGTACATAGAACCAAACATTTCTGTACAGAACCAACGTCTACAATCAGTCGATAGCTTCCCCTACCTAGGCAGTATCCGCCAAAAGAGAGGCGAATATTGACTATCATGTCATCAGTAAAGTTGCAAAGACGAACTGCGTTTGGAAAGCTGTGAGCAAATATCTGGATTCGATAGAGTATCCATATCGCAACTACGGTAGAAGTGTATCGTGCTGAAGTGTTAGCAACTCTACTGCACGCCTGCGAAACATGGACAGTGCATAGCAGATACGACAGACAGTTAAATCGTTTTCACTTGAACTGTCTACGTAGACTGTTAAGGATCTGATAGCACGACGAAATGTATTATCTTTGAAATTCTTTGCAAGACTAACATGTTGAATATCCATACGCGTCTGCAAATAGTTCAGCTGAGATTACCAGAACATGTTGTTCGCATGCCAGCTTAGCGCATCCACAAGCAGATGTTATACTGTAAGCTTAGAACAGACAGACGCTCATTAAGAGAGCAGAAGAAACGCTACATAGACTTCTTGAAAGTGTCTCTGAACGGCTACAACATTAATTTCACCTCTTGGGAAACCTTGTACAGAATTATCTCTACCTGGTATCACCAAAGATGTTCATATCGCAAAGCGAAGCTACACAATCGGGCTCAAAGTAAGCTTGCGACTCGAAAGGGCAAAACGCACGAGAATTCCACAGTCGACTACTCATTGCGACAAAGTCTGCCTTGCCAGGATCGGCCTCTCTAGCCATGACAACACGTCCCGCAGGACAGGCCTGATGCTGTTGCCGACTATTATTATCTTCGCCATCTATTGTTATTATGCCATGGCTGTAAACTGATCAAAGATATTCTCCCTGTTTGTTTCTCTTGTTTATTCAGAGCGATTGTATCAGTGTCTTCTAGCTGTCATCTTCTCATATAATGCAACAACAAATCCGTTTCTGAAGTGTACAACGAGCTTGGAGTGCACATTGATAATTCTTAGCACTTCCTCACTTCAGCATTCTTCCACATCGAGGCCGTTCTCCCCTTTCTAGGTCATTCTTAGCCTTCCATGTCATATCTGTCATTCTAAGCCATCCATGTCGTCTCTGTAATTCTTAGCCTTTCTTGTCACATCTGTCATTCTTAGCCATCCATGTCATCTCTGTCATTTTTATCCTTTCTTGTCATATCTGTCATTCTTAGCCTTTCTTGTCATATCTGTCATTCTTAACCTTTATTGTCTTATCTTTCATTCTTAGCCTTTCTTGTCATATCTGTCATTCTTAACCTTTCTTGTCATATCTGTCATTCTTAGCTTTCCATGTCATCTCTGTCATTCTGAGCCTTTCTTGTCATATCTGTCATTCTTAGCGATCAATGTGATCTCTGTCATTCTTTGCCTTTCTTGTCATATCTGTCATTCTTAGCCTTCATGTTATCTCTGTCATTCTTAGCCTTTCTTGTCATCTCTGTCATTCTTAGCCATCCATGTTATCTCTGTCATTCTTAGCCTTTCTTGTCATCTCTGTCATTCTTAGCCATCCATGTGATCTCTGTCATTCTTAGCCTTTCTTGTCATCTCTGTCATTCTTAACACCCTTTGTCATCTCTGTCATTCTTAGGATTCTGTGTCATTTATGTAATTCTTTGGATTCTTCGATGAAGCCAGCTTTGTGGCACCTGAAACTTTCATATCTCCCTACTCATTGTACACTATTCGCTGGTATATGACATGATCAACAATGTATGTATGTATGTATGTATGTATGTATGTATGTATGTATGTATGTATGTATGTATGTATGTATGTATGTATGTATGTATGTATGTATGTATGTATGTATGTATGTATGTATGTATGTATGTATGTATGTATGCATGCATGCATGCATGCAGGCATGTATGTATGTATGTATGTATGTATGCATGTATGTATGTATGTATGTATGTATGCATGTATGTATGTATGTATGCATGTATGTATGAATGTATGTATGTATGTATGTATGTATGTATGTATGTATGTATGTATGTATGCATGTATGCATGTATGCATGTATGTATGTATGTATGTATGTGAGTGTGTGTTTGTCTCTGTGTGTGTGTGTGTATATATGTATCTATGTATGTAAGTATATAAGTATGTATGTATGTATGTGAGTGTGTGTTTGTCTCTGTGTGTGTGTGTGTGTATATATGTATCTATGTATGTAAGTATATAAGTATGTATGTATGTATGTGAGTGTGTGTTTGTCTCTGTGTGTGTGTGTGTATATATGTATCTATGTATGTAAGTATATAAGTATGTATGTATGTATGTGAGTGTGTGTTTGTCTCTGTGTGTGTGTGTGTGTATATATGTATCTATGTATGTAAGTATATAAGTATGTATGTATCTTCCCACCTTCCTATCCACCGTCTACTGAAGAGCTACCTAATACTTGTGTTATTTATCTCTTCCTCCCGTCTCTATCTTCCGCTCGTACTAAAGACCCTCCCCCACTTATAGGTTTCTCAGCCCGGCAGCAAATTTAATATCGCTAGCCCCAAATTGGCTCGATGTTGGAAACTGACAACGAGTGGAGCATTGGACCCAAAGTTTGGAAACGGCAAGCCATCTCGGTATTGGATATCAAGTGGTCGCCCTTGGCACAAGTCACGTGAACCTGGCCAAGAACTTGGCTTAGACTCTGCTCACATTTGATTAGAGTGTAATGTGTCGCTAAATTGTCAATATTTGCATCCAAATGTCTGTAATCAATTTCCAGACTCGCGATTTGGCGTGGACAGACATCAAGTTATTGGATGAAAATAGGCTGCTAAGGTAATTAATAAAAGGACAGCCAAATATTTGAGATGCGGCAACTTGGCAAATAATATTCCCAGATTCTCTCATTATGTCCTGATTTTATCCTATTTTAGGGCCCAATTCTGCAGTGAAGAGCACAGATTTCCATCAGCGTGAGGCTCTTTCAGATGAGACACAATTGCCCCTTGGCTGGTCTATTATGTGTGAATGGAGATGAGAGCGATGAGGAAAGGGGCGTAAGCAAGAACAGGAAAAGGGACATAAGCTAATGATACTTGTGAGTTCGGGAAAGAACAAACTAGTTTTCTTTCCATTGGAAATATGGAGACCTTGATCATCAGATTGATTTTGAATATGTGAAATTGCTGAAAGGATTTTAAAAATACAAAATGAATTGCGTTCACCTGAGCTCATTCTAGTTTAAACATAGGCCATAACTCTTGCAAACCAATATACAGGGGAAGAGAATTATCACAACATTTGGCCTGTTGCGCAAAAGAATTCTTGTTGTTTTGGTTCAGTAATGTACGAACTTTGGCTTGTTAAAATCATTTCTTTGTTGCATTTGCTATTCAGGGGTTGGGTATGAGTGTGGGAATGTTCGAGAGATGTCTGTCACTGGGGGATTCAGAATGGTTCTTTCACAACATAGATACTGCACATGCAAATATACAAATAATGTATGTTTACAGGGAAGGGAATTGTCTGTTTGATTTTGTGTGTGTGTGTGTGTGCGAGCGTGCGGGCGCGTCCGCGTATGTGTGCGTGTGCGCGCGCGCACATGTGTTTTAACTCAGTGTTGAAAAGAAAGATAAAAATAAGTCCCAAATTATGATTGACAGATGGCTGGTGGAAAGATTGAATGTCTGGTGCCCAGCTCTAACTGATTGCTGTTCGTTCATTACGGAAAATGAAGCCCACAATCTCTGTTCGTCCTTAACCGGTCATGAAGCCCACAATCTCTGTTCTTTCATTACGGGAAATTAAGCCCACAATCTCTGTTCGTCCATCACCGGTCATAAAGCCCACAATCTCTGTTCGTTCATGACGGGAAATGAAGACCACTCTTTCTGTTCTTCTACTTGGTGATGGTTCCCACCATCTCTCTTTGTTTTTCTTTATGGTTCCTACTCTCTCTCTCTCTCTCTCTCTCTCTCTCTCTCTCTCTGTTCATCCATCGTGGCTGATTGATCCCTCTCTCTCTCCCCCTCTCTCTCTCTCTGTGCATCCATCTTGAGTGATTGATTCCTCTCTCTCTGTTCATCCATCTTGAGTGATTGATTCCTCTCTCTCTGTTCATCCATCTTGAGTGATTGATTCCTCTCTCTCTGTTCATCCATCTTGAGTGATTGATTCCTCTCTCTCTGTTCATCCATCTTGAGTGATTGATTCCTCTCTCTCTGTTCATCCATCTTTAGTGATTGATTCCTCTCTCTCTGTTCATCCATCTTGAGTGATTGATTCCTCTCTCTCTGTTCATCCATCTTGAGTGATTGATTCCTCTCTCTCTGTTCATCCATCTTGAGTGATTGATCCCTCTCTCTCTCTCTCTCTCTCTCTGTTCATCCATCTTGGCTTATTGATCCCTCTCTCTCTCTCTCTCTGTTCATCCATCTTGAGTGATTGATCCCTCTCACTCTCTTTCTGTTCATCCATCTTGAGTGATGATTGATCCCTCTCTCTCTGTTCGTCCATCTTGAGTGATTGATCCCACTCTCTCTGTTGGTCCATCTTGAGTGATTGATCCCTCTCTCTCTGTTCGTCCATCTTGAGTGATTGATCCCTCTCACTCTCTCTTTCTGTTCATCCATCTTGAGTGATTATTGATCCCTCTCTCTCTGTTCGTCCATCTTGAGTGATTGATCCCTCTCTCTCTGTTCGTCCATCTTGAGTGATTGATCCCTCTCTCTCTCTGTTCGTCCATCTTGAGTGATTGATCCCTCTCTCTCTGTTCGTCCATTTCAAGTGATTGATCCCACTCTCTCTCTGTTGGTCAATCTTGAGTGATTGATCCCTCTCTCTTTGTTTGTCCATCTTGAGTGATTGAACCCACTCTCTCTGTTGGTCCATCTTGGCTGATGTATCCCACTCTCTGTGTTCATCCATCGTTGGTGATAGATCCCACTATATCTATTCTCCATGAAGGTGACCCAGAAGCCCGATGCATGTAAGGCAGACCTTGGACGGTGTTTGTAGGGAATGCTCGTCTGGCGTGAAGCCTTCATGTCATGGGCTATTCTAGATTCTCCTGTGTTCAGCTGCCTCGCACGACACTGTACCTCCACGAAAAGATGTACGCCAAGCTGTTCGGTCTTGCTCAGCAGCTTATTTTGTGTTGGGTGGTGTGCAATTGGTTTTTAGTGAACCGCTAAACGTGTTTTTGAATCACTTTACTTTACCACCATCACATATTATTTATACCTTATTAGAGTATAAATTGGTGATAATGATACAGGTGGGATTGATAAATGGCCAGTCTCAAAATTGAGTGTTCATGGTCCAGATGTGGTAAATAATGTAGAACATGAGTGACACGGGCTTAGAAGTCATTGATTAATGATCAGATTAGAACCTGAAGGACACGGGCTTAGAAGTCATTGATTGATGATCAGATTAGAACATGAGTGACACGGGCTTAGAAGTCATTGATTGATGATCAGATTAGAACCTGAAGGACACGGGCTTAGAAGTCATTGATTGATGATCAGATTAGAACCCGAGTGACACGGGCTTAGAAGTCATTGATTGATGATCAGATTAGAACATGAGTGACACGGGCTTAGAAGTCATTGATTGATGATCAGATTAGAACCTGAAGGACACGGGCTTAGAAGTCATTGATTGATGATCAGATTAGAACATGAGTGACACGTGCTTAGATGTCATTGATTGATGATTATATTAGAACATGAAGGACACGGGCTTAGATGTCATTGACATATAAGCAGCGCAAAACATAAATGATAAGGTCTATATATGACTGAAGAATGTAGAACTTGAGTGACTTATGTCTAGATGTGATTCACAGATGAATAATGTGAAAGTTGAGTGACAGAAGCACGGAATGATGGATGTAAAGCACTAACAGGAAATAAATATGGAGGCAACATAACGTAAACTCATGAAAACTAGACCATGCCACCAGGTTACATGTGTCAAAACTGTTTAAAATGATAAAGTTACCTAACATTCAGCTTTCTAGACTTTATTAATTGACTGTTAAACTGAGTTCACTTCAGTGTAGGCTGGAAAGTCTCACCAGTTCTAAGATCTTTGAAACATACCGTATGTCGATGGCAGATAATCCTTGATATCTCTAACACACGCCCTCAGGGTGAGGCCGTTCCATTGCTCCTCGGGTGGCTTGATCCCTGTGATCTCCCTAACTAGCATAGGTACATACAGGCGCAGACATGCACCCAAACACCGGTTAATACGTCCTGATATCGCCCAAAATATTACGGTCCGGTGTGGAAAGAGCGTGCCTTCGCCTGTAGAATATAGAGATGTAAACATTTCACACAATAAAGACACCCCCCCCCCCCCCCCCCCCCAAAAAAAAAAACAAAAAAACAAACAAACAAAAAAACAACACAACAACAACAGACAAACAAAAAACAACACCAACAATAAAACGTATGTCAATGGTTCTAATAAACACCCCTGATCCGGCCAATGTTTGATTCTCAATGAATGACACTTCATGGCGGCTGTTTCATCGATTACTAAAGCAAGTAGACCTCGCCCACTAAACAAGGCCATTTCCAGTTTTTATTAGCATTGATGAGACCTGTTGCTCTAGTTTATATTGTCACACATTGCCTAGCAACCATATGGATACTGACCATCGACCAGTCGTGCTGACACAAGTACTTTCACACTGGACGAGTCAAAAGACGGTCAATCCAGTTTTGGTAACAAACCTTCATAAGTTAGGCGAGGAAGCTGTTCGGTATAATGCATGCCTAAAAGTTACAAATGTCTTTATGGCACTTTCAGAAGAACCTAGGGACATAAAAAGTGAATAGGCTATCTTTAAAATAACTTTGACGACTGCACTTCATAAGTACTGTGGAACAAAGAACTTACGTCAGAAGTGAACAGCTTGGTGGAGTGATGTGTTAAGGGCGGCTATACTGTCTAAAAAAAGCTTACAAGGGTTGGTATACTTCCAAAACGCAAGATAACTACAACGCCTACCAGACAGCAAAGACAAAATGCCAAAAGGGTAATAACATACGCCAGAGAAGAATCTGTGAAAAATTATGTCGAGCAACTCACTTTCATATATCAAAATCGCCATAGAGACTTTTTCTAAAGTGTCAAGGCGATGCGATTTAGAGATGAATGCTTTAATCTTACTACAGTCATCAATGACAAGTAGGGCTTTCCTATTTGTAATGAGCTCAGCAGAAGAGATCGGTGGAAGGAAGACTTTTTAGAACTTTTCAACCTTACTAACTCCACGCCGGATTAAGTTTTTCTGCCATGCAACCCAGATCATACCTAGCCCGACATAATAGTTCAAGAAACAGAGCGATAAAGAATAGTCCCAAGAATAAGTCACCAGGCAAGGACGGCATAACAGCAGAGATGATTCATGCATGTGGGCAAACAGGGTTACTCTGGCTACATAGACTCTTAACAAAAGCACGGAAAGGCATACTCGTACCAGAGGACTGGCAGCAAGCTATAATCGTTCCAATTTGGAAGACATTGCGACAAAAGAAACTGTGACACGTACAGAGGCATATCACTACTTAGCCAAATCCTGGAACATTAGATAAGACCTATTATTGGACCTCAGCTACCCAGAGCTCAATTTGGATTCCGACGAGGTATGAGCTGCACGGACGCCTTGTTCACCTTAAGGCAAATAAGCGAAAGATCATTAGACTACAACGTAAATATATGTGTTGCTTTCATTGATCATAAAAAAGCGTTTGATAGGGTAGACAGGATTAAACTTTGGAAAATACTGAAAGATTATGGTGTACAAGGCCAGCTTCTTGATAATGTCAGAGCGCTGTATCGTTCGAGTACCAACGTCGTCAGAACGACTGATGGTGTCACAGATGCTTTTGAAATCACTACCGGCGTGAGACAAGGGTGTGCTTTTTCCTCTGTTTAACATCTACACGGGCAGAATCGCACCAGAGACTAATCAAATTGAGACATCTAAAGCAGAACATAGCTCAGTACACGAATTGCTCTTTGGAGATGATCAGTGCTTGCTGATAAAAACAAACTAGAAAACCACATGAAAACAAACTAGAAAACCACATGAAAACAAACTAGAACACCACATGAAAACGCTTGCGACTATTGCGATAATTGGAGATAGTTGGGAGATAAAAGAAGATAGTTGGAGATAATTGGAGATCTGATGGAGATAATGGAAGATTGTGGGAAATTAAAAGATATAATGGGATATAATCTGAGATAGTGTGATATAAAATGAGATAGTGAGAGATAATTGAAGATTGTGGGGCATTTGAAAACGATAGTGGGAGATAATATGAGATAGTGGGAAATAATTGGAGATACATTTAATCTTCAGTTCAGGTAAACACCATGGAAACTAAAGCTTGAGAAATACCAAGACAGAGTGGGGGTATACCATAGATGCATTGAAAGGAGCATCATGTTCAGTCCTTCTTCTTCACTCACCTTTATTCGATACTTAACTTAACTGAGCTACCCCTGTGCTCAATCTCTGAAGCACACATCTACAACCAACGTGTCACAGAACACTCTAATACTTTTAAATAGGAGTTCACTAATACATGTATACATTTCACGACGATAATGAGCTCACAACACAAACGTTTCACATCTGGAATGAAAACAGTCATTTGTCCTACTTATTTATAAAAATAAAAGACTATCTCGTGTTCTACTCTTCTAGGAGCACGCACGTATGCACTGTTGTTAATCCCACTTACCAACTTTTCCCAGGGTCTGTCATTCAGTCAATAAATTAAGACTGCCGCCCCTGAACTTACCTATTTGCGTGACTGGTAGTGAAACGTTCTCTTCTGACTAGTTGGTAGTCTACTCGCTCTCTGTTATTCTTGAATTTGTCAGCTTTGTGATAGTGTATATAACTCTGAAATGAATACAGCTATGACAATTAACACTTTACAAGTGTTTGAAGTGTTTGTAGTGAAAGATGGGCTGTTACAGAACATGTAGACACAAATGCTAAGTTGCTAAGTTGCTAAGTAGGTCTGGTAGCCGGTAGACCTGTAGTAGTTTGTTGGAGATTGTAGGAGATAGTGGGAAGATGGGAGAGATAGTGAGATATTGGGAGATAGTGGGAGATAGTGGGAAGATGGGAGAGATAGTGGGAGATAGTGGGAGATAGTGGGAGATGGTGGGAGATAGTGGGCAGATGTGAGAGATAGTGAGATAGTGGGATATAGTGGGAGATAGTGGGAAGGTGTGAGAGATAGTGAGATAGTGGGAGATAGTGGGAAGGTGTGAGAGATAGTGAGATAGTGGGAGATGGTGGGAAGGTGTGAAAAATATGGAGATATTTGGAGATAGTGGGAAGGTGTGAGAGATATTGAGATAGTGGGAGATAGTGGGGGATGGTGGAAAGGTGTGAGAGATAGTGAGATAGTGGGAGATAGTGGGAGATGGTGGGAAGGTGTGAGAGATAGTGAGATAGTGGGAAGGTGTGAGAGATAGTGAGATAGTGGGAGATGGTGGGAAGGTGTTAAAAATATGGAGATATTTGGAGATAGTGGGAAGGTGTAAGAGATATTGAAAAATTTGGAGACAGTGGGAGAAGGTTGGAGATATGTGTAGATAGTCGGGAATAGTGGGAGATAGGTGTACATGGGGAAAGATCGTTGGAGATCGTGTTTTGTAGATCACGTTGACAGCATGGGAACATGGTCTCACATATATTGGGAGATGGGATGTGACAGAATGTAGGCACCATGAACACATGGTCTGAGAGATAGTGGGGATTGGTCTGTGACAAGAAATGTTGACACTATGAGTACATTATCTGAGATATACTGTGAGATAAGCTGTTATGGAGCATGTAATCACCATCATAATAGGGATCACGACAGGAACTTCCATGAAGATATACTTAAAAATATTTGGACGTTTTCTCTAAACGACGACCAAATCGGCCAATACTTTCAACACTCAAGAAATATTCATAATAATTTTTGAAAAAGTGCTTCTGTTGATATTAAACACCTCCGAGAGTCTTTCTAGTGAGACAAAAACGATACAATCTGACTGATGCAATCAGTGAAAATGCGATGTCCTGGTGAAAAGGGGAAATCATATCACGGAATCGATTAGAATAGTTCTAAAATAAGGCGAATATAATTGGCACTGGAGAGACCAGCCGAACAACATTGAAGCACAATCTCCCTCAAAACAGGTTTAGATGGATGAAACACGCAGATAAAACATGCAGATGAAACATGCAGATAAAACATGACCTTAATCACACAACACAACACAACACATGCCCATTGCACGTAATATGACCTCAATCACACAACACAACACAGCACAACACATACCCATTTCACGTAACATGACCTCAATCACACAACAGAACACAACACAACACATGCCCATTGCAAGTAACATGACCTCAATCACACAACACAACACAGCACAACACATGCCCATTTCACGTAACATGACCTCAATCACACAACACAACACATTGCCATTGCACGTAACATGACCTCAATCACACAACACAGCACAACACATACCCATTGCACGTAACATGACATCAATCGTTTGACCTCAGACAACTATCTGTATTTCACGAAAGCTAAATGGGACATGATCAACAGCGGTCTATATAAAGCAATCCTACAGTTAGAACCAACATTTGCAAAATACGAACTAACTAAAAAGTGAACTATAAGCCACATCCCAAAAGGCTGCAGAGCAATGTACATTTCTGACTTCAATGAAAGCAACGCAGCCAAATATGAACAATATTAGCAGTATACGAATTGGCCTTTTCTAAGAGAAGATCCGGGTCGGCGTGTACCTCATGTACTCTCTCTCAGAGTCTAAAACAGACAGATGATGCATACTAGTGAAAATCCTAGACATAAAACAGAACAACCGCTGTATGCTAAGCGAAAAACTTGAAAATAAACCAGAGATAGCAGTTACAATGGCCATCCAAGTAAACCCAAACCGACAAGCTCACCAACTACTGCTAAATTGAAAGGCATACCAAAACTTACAAGAGGATCCAGATTAATATCAACACCATAGACTCGATGAAACACCCTCTTCCATAACGGAACTAAATTTAGCAATTCAACAGAAGAACAACTTAAACTCCCACACGCATGTACGATTGAAGATCTGCTCGATGGAAACGACATATTGTCAGGGTGGTTGAACACAGGACCTCTGTCGTATGACGGGGTGCAAAGTAAACGGAAATTAAGTAGTATAGGGATATTAAACGTTAATTCCATTCAGTAAAACATCTTGCAACCAAATTGCAAACGATAATAAAACAACGCGAAAGGAAATTCAGATATAAGGGACGTAACTAGTAAAATATCCCAATGAAAATTCGTTCTTCTGTTGTATCTTCCCTTGTTCTTATCATTGCGCTGAAAGTAGTCTCCCATCATTGCTTCTGTTGGTGGTGGTGTTAGAGATGTCGTTGAGGTAAGCTACATTTCATTAATGAGAATAGGTGGTCAGTTCCTTTCCTCAATGTCTTCCCTTTTTTTTCATTATTCCAGCTATCCATTTACAGCTGGGTCGTCTGGGGTTGAACCAAATACCTTTGTCATGAAATATGTAAACAAAATCCTCCCTGTCTTTTACCTGTGACTAATAATAGAAGTTTCATTCGAGCCACATATCAGAACAAAATTGTCTCTTGTCGACAAGTGCCACAGCTGAGGAAAAAACCAGCTTACATAAAGTTCCATATCTACCATAAAGCAACTTCTATCGCCACCCACTTTAAATCATTATATATTTATGCTCATTGGTTCAGCAAGTCTAAGTCTTAGTCTTTAGTACGTCTACAGGAGCATAATCCCCCGTGCAGGTCCCATCTCTGAATGTAGCCAGAAGGAGGATTTCCGGCTTAGCTGGCTAGGCTCGAGCAGCTTATTACTCTACTAGGGAGGATAGTTAACTAATGTGCGAGTCAATCTTAATAGACAACTACACTAGAGCAAATTCGAGCAAAGTCGACCCGCAGCCTGTTAGGCGCCATCTATGCTGCTCTTAACAAACCAACTAACCATGGCCGGTGTTATGCCATGTCACACAGTTAGTTGCCTTGTACGACATGCTCTCTGTGGGGCAGTGGTGCTATTCATGTCTTTGTCGTACACATAGACCCTGGCAAACCCCTTGATTTAGCCACTAAAACATCTAACATACATTAGCCACTAAACATCTAACATACATTAGCCACTAAACATCTAACATACATTAGCCACTAAACATCTAACATACATTAGCCACTAAACATCTAACATACATTAGCCACTAAACATCTAACATACATTAGCCACTAAACATCTAACATACATTAGCCACTAAACATCTAACATACATTAGCCACTAAACATCTAACATACATTAGCCACTAAACATCTAACATACATTAGCCACTAAACATCTAACATACATTAGCCACTAAACATCTAACATACATTAGCCACTAAACATCTAACATACATTAGCCACTAAACATCTAACATACATTAGCCACTAAACATCTAACATACATTAGCCACTAAACATCTAACATACATTAGCCACTAAACATCTAACATACATTAGCCACTAAACATCTAACATACATTAGCCACTAAACATCTAACATACATTAGCCACTAAACATCTAACATACATTAGCCACTAAACATCTAACATACATTAGCCACTAAACATCTAACATACATTAGCCACTAAACATCTAACATACATTAGCCACTAAACATCTAACATACATTAGCCACTAAACATCTAACATACATTAGCCCCTATTTCTAGAATAAACAATTGTACGCCTACTTCTCAGTATCACCCACACGAGGACACCAAGCTACACTTATCAACGATACCCAGATTGTCTGCAATTGCTCTTATAACGGCTTAAGTATATCATAAAGCCAGGACAACATCAAAGGAACACCCACGTTACAGTTACAGTACCTTCCTCGTGGACAAATGAATGAACGAAAAAAACTAAAAAAAAACATACCGACACATAAAAGACATGTAAAATGGTCGGTTTCATGTTGATGACATATTTGAATCAGGTCTTTTTTTTGGTTTATGATTTGCTTGTTTTGTTGCTTCGACTTATAACTGCATTAGGTCACACATTGACAGAGCGGATTGGTCGTTCTTATAGTAATTGTGCCTCTGGCCTAGATAAACCATGGAGTTTTGTTCATGCCTAGACCAAGCCATTGCTAGCTATTCATGCCTAGACCAAGCCATGGCTAGCTGTTCATGCCTAGACCATGCCATGGCTAGCTGTTCATGCCTAGACCATGCCATGGTTAGCTGTTCATGCCTAGACCAAGCCATGGCTAGCTGCTCATGCCTAGACCAAGCCTAGGGTTAACTGTTCATGCCTAGACCAAGCCATGGTTAACTGTTCATGCCTAGACCAAGCTATGGTTAACTGTTCATGCCTAGACCAAGCCATGGCTAACTGTTTATGCCTAGACCAAGCCAGGGCTGGCTGGTCTACGTGACGTTAATTCAACTAACAAGCACCAATACTTCACAGCCATTTGATGTATCCAAGCACGTGTCGGTAATGCTGTTACGTGTAAACTTTTGATTGCCATTCAATTTATCTTTGGAGGAAATACATTTAGAAATTTAAAATTCATAGACTTTACACAACTCTATTTTCTCTGCAGTTGTGTGTTTATCAGAAATAATTAACATAACTAAAGACAGAGAATATGATTTACATTGTTTTCCATTTTGTTTAAAAATCTTACAAATTTTTTTGGTTTAGTATCCTGCGCTTAAAAAAGTTTGAAAATGAACGTCTTTCATCTAGTTGATATTGCACACCGTTCATGGAGTGACTCTTTCACATAGTGACGCATGTACGTCTATCACAGAGTGACTCGTGATCGTCTTTCACAAGGTGACACATGAACGCCGTAGTTTTTGCATTTTCTTAGAAGAGAGTTTGTTAGTATTGAAAGTGTTACTAACGAATAGAGGAACATACATTTGTTTAGAAACGTATTGCATTTACTGATAATTGCAGTACGTTTATTTGCCACTGGTTAAATAAATGTTATTTTCCAACATATTACCATTATTGTTTATTTCGATAGGCCAGAACATCATTTAGAAGCAACTGATTGTCAAGAATGTGAAAGTACATTCTTTGTGAGAATTAACTGCTTCATTTGCTTAATTGCTCTTACTTCTTAAATGACAAATAAAAGCCACAACATTTCAAGCCACGAAAAACGTGCGACAAAGGAAATAAATCAAAGGTAATAGAAATAAAGGTGGACAGAAACATAAAGGCATGTGTTGTCATGGTGAATTTGGTAGAATGACGACGCTCACTTGGGGTACTAAAATAGTCACGTGACACTATAAAAAAATAATAGATGATCAGTATAAAATTGAGGTCACGTTAGCTTTAGCAAGGCTGGGCTCGTTCATTTTGATCGCGAAGATCATGTTGAATGACGTTACCAAGGCCGAGCTCATTCATTTTGGTCGCGAAGACCATGTTGAATGACGTTACCAAGGCCGAGCTCATTCATTTTGGTCGCGAAGACCATGTTGAATGACGTAAGCAAGACTTGGGTCGTCCTTTTATACGTCACTTTACCACGCCTACATTATATTTTCTTTTTTTGTGTGTAAATATTGGTATACAACTTTAATTGTTTTATGTGCTGGTAAATGTAAAACGAGGCTGAATAATACATATCCTGAGGAAGGCCCAATCCAACATAGCCAGACATGCTCTCACGGAAATCCCCAACGGGAGAGAAAGACCTACGGTTACATGGTTACACCTGGGTAAAAACAGAAAAAGTAGCTAGGGCTTGCATGCTGGAGAGATGTGGTCAACGGATTGTACACCGAAGGAAGAGATGGTCTGTGATTGATCGATTGAGATTTAAAATGAGACGATTACGATGAGAACTTCTTTCCTAATAAACAGACATACCTTGTCGGTGCCATCACTGTAATATTGTATAAATAAATACTTCATACAATTTTCTTGTTGGCTTCCTTGTTTGAGTTTCAGTCATAGTCCAAGGTAACTTATGCTCCTGTTTTTCTATGTATGACCTTGACTTTGTTAGTTGTATTGCTATAACTATTTGAAGTTGTCTAACGCCTAAATGACTTTATTGCAGAGTAAACACAAATGAGGTTTTTTTCAATTTTTTTTATATTCTTGTCAAGAAAATCTCTAATTGTATTTAGCAACATGTGAGAACTGGTCAATTGATTAGAGGGTTATCTGTGAGTACTGGTCAATTGGTTAGAAGGTTATCTGTGAGTACTGGTCAATTGATTAGAGGGTTATCTGTGAGTACTGGTCAATTGGTTAGAAGGTTATCTGTGAGAACTGGTCAATTGATTAGAGGGTTATCTGTGAGTAGTGGCCAACTGGCTAGAGGGTTATCTGTGAGTACTGGCCAACTGGTTAGAGGGTTATCTGTGAGTACTGGCCAATTGGTTAGAGGGTTATCTGTGAGTACTGGTCAATTGATTAGAGGGTTATCTGTTAGTACTGGTCAATTGGTTAGAGGGGTATCTGTTAGTACTGGCCAACTGGTTAGAGGGTTATCTGTTAGTACTGGTCAATTGATTAGAGGGTTATCTGTTAGTACTGGTCAATTGGTTAGAAGGTTATCTGTGAGTACTGGTCAATTGATTAGAGGGTTATCTGTTAGTACTGGTCAATTGGTTAGAAGGTTATCTGTGAGTACTGGCCAATTGATTAGAGGGTTATCTGTGAGTACTGGCCAACTGGTTAGAGGGTTATCTGTGAGTACTGGCCAATTGGTTAGAGGGGTATCTCCTTCAATAACAGAACATCATTAAACCACCTTCTAGTAATAGAGTCCCGACGTTGATCGTCTCCCATATCATGTCTTCAAGTTGTTCAATATTTTCTCTTGTTACCCCCCCCCCCCCCCGCCTCTGTCCCTGGTGCCAGCGATTTTGCACGTTGTCCTCATGTTCCAACCCGCCTCTTCATGTGGCATGTCCAAATGCTGTCTTTTCGTATGTGCCTCCTAGAGAACACCTTTATTTGCTTTTATTTGCAGTTCGTGAAACTTTCATTGTTCTATAAACCTACATTTATGCTGCCTCTGATGATCTATGTAAATGCCTGCTGATTGTCCATGACTCGCGGCCTTATGTCAGTACTGGTTCTACGTATTCCAAGAATTCTATTCCTTAAATCTGATGATAAGACTTTTGTTGCACAAGATTCCTCTCATGCCCTGGACGACTAATTTTGCCTTGGCTGTTCTGTTCGTTATTTCATAAGTGCATCTTCTATCCAAACTGATGTTTGTGACCAAGTATTGAAATGAGTGTATTTGTTTTAGTTCTGTCTCGTTAACCTTCACACAACAATTTGGAGATTTGTGTTTCTTAGATACCCCAATTTTATTCTGATTTCTTTTCATTTAAGCTGAGACCTATATTTTCGCTTTGATGAACTGCCATGTTGACCAGTTCTTGTACATCTAACTAATTCTGCGCTATTAAGACGGTATCATCCGCGTAATGAAAATTGTTTATGTTCTGTCACCAAATTCAGGCATTGCGTCTGGAGATCGCAGTATAAATTCGCCGTATGTAGATAAAAGATCAGTGGACATCACACACTCCTGACTCGCTCACTTTTGTTTATTCATCCTGGTTTCCTACAGTGTTATCTATTCGTATAGCTGCAGTGTGTACAAATTATATATTCTGAATAAGTCCCAGGTCCTTGTTATCTATAAGCTCTTCCATCATTTGGATTACTTCACTGTTGAATGCCTTGGTATATAAGGGGCTTGTCATAAGTCTTTACCCTGATCATGAAGGAGTAGGAGGAGAAAGTTGAAATTTGGCAAAGCGCTTATACTTCTCAATGTAGCCACCATTTGAATTTATACATTTCTGCCATCTTTGCGTGACATTGATACGACCTTCAGAATAAAGTAACCTATTTTTCGAACTAAAATAGTTATCGCAAGCCAGTATGACATATTCGTCACTGTCAAAATGATTTCCTTACAGATTTTAAGTTTTGTGAAAAGAAAAAAGTATGATGAAGCTAAATCCGGAGAATATGGTGGGTGTGGAAGAATTTTAATATTCAAATTGTTGGCCGTTTGCAGCACAAGCCTTGTTTTATTTATGGGAGGGCTCGTTGTCTTGAAGCAAACGCAGAATTTGAGTGCGCGCTATCCCTCGTTTTCTGGTCACAGTCTTTCGTAGTTTGGTAAGGAGATCTCCATAATATAACTCATTAACCGTGTTCTCATAAGACAGGCAATCTTTCAATATGGCACCTTTGACGTCCCAAATAATAGCATCACTTTTCTTGCAGATTTCTGTGCTCTTGGCTTGACATGTGTTGGTGAGCCCGGGGTTTTCCACTGCATGCTGGAAATTTTGGATTCTGGGTCAGATTGGTGAACCCAAGTCTCATCTACTGTCACCATGGTCGGCAACATGTTTTTCGACCGATACATTTTGAGCAACTGGCCACAGCAATCAACCCTCGTTTGTTTCTGTTCACAAGTCAGCAGATGCGGGGCCCAGCGGGCTCACACTGTTCAGTCTATTGTGTAAAATTCTAAAAACTACTTTTATTCGGTTTTGCTGACCTAGATATGTCTCCAATTGCCATTTCTGTAAGTGTTTTTTACTGCAACATCACGGATTGTATCACAGTTCTGGCCTCTGATTTCTCCATTGTTCTGGCAAACCTTTAAATGAGCAGATCCGGTCAATAAGGTGTGTTGCACCATGCACCGTTCCTGGGATAACCCATCGAGGTGGGAAATTCATACTTCTCAAGTCCAGTACAAATTGAATCAGCTACTTATGTGCCAAATGTAAACTTTCTCCTACTTCTTCATAGTCAAAGTAAAGACTTATGACAAGCTCCTTGTATTCTATGAGGCACAAATGTAATATGTGTTCATCTCAATAGCTGTCTCGATTATTGTTCTCAATATATATATATGACATTGTTTGTGTTCATTATTGTACACAAACATTTCAATATGTGTGAACATTTCACAATACGTATGCACATCTTGTGTGAGCATTTTATAAGAGAATAAAACGAATATGAATATTTTACAGTATAAGAGCACACAAGCATGCACATCTTGAATTGAGAAGATAGATACAACTTGTGTAAACGTTTTACAGTGAGAGGAGTATTGCAACTTGTGTAAACATTTTACAGTGAGAGGAGAATTGCAACTTGTGTAAACATTTTACAGTGAGAGGAGTATTGCAACTTGTGTAAACATTTTACAGTGAGAGGAGAATTGCAACTTGTGTAAACATTTTACAGTGAGAGGAGTATTACAACCTGTGTAAACATTTTACAGCGAGAGGAGTATTACAGATTGTGTGAATATGTGACATGATAGAGAAGCGACAAGTCTGAAAATTTTACAGTGAGACTGGATCTATGCAAACATTAACATTTTACAGTGAGACTGTATTTATGCAAACATTAACATTTTACAGTCAGACTGGATCTATGCAAACATTAACATTTTACAGTGAGACTGGATCTATGCAAACATTAACATTTTACAGTGAGACTGGATCTTTGTAAACATGTACATTTTACTGTGAGACTGGATCTTTGTAAACATTAACATTTTACAGTGAGACTGTATTTATGCAAACATTAACATTTTACAGTGAGACTGGATCTATGCAAAAATTAACATTTTACAGTGAGACTGAATCTATGCAAAAATTAACATTTTACAGTGAGACTGGATCTATGCAAACATTAACATTTTACAGTGAGACTGGATCTATGCAAACATTAACATTTTACAGTGAGACTGGATCTATGCAAACATTAACATTTTACAGTGAGACTGGATCTATGCAAACATTAACATTTTACAGTGAGACTGGATCTATGCAAACATTAACATTTTACAGTCAGACTGCATCTATGCAAACATTAACATTTTACAGTGAGACTGCATCTATGCAAACATTAACATTTTACAGTGAGACTGGATCTTTGTAAACATGTACATTTTACTGTGAGACTGGATCTATGTAAACAAAAAACAAACACATTCACCCGCCATTGTTGTGTCTTATGTTTTTTTAAATTTTGGAGCATAATTTTTTAACAGAATATGAAAAAGAAAACATGCAGCCCCAATTAGTGAGGCTGCGTTAATCCTTGTAAAGCTATGAGACACAATTCTGCAGAATTTAGCACGAAATGAACAGTTCCCAACCCGTTCTTAGATATACTCACATTATATCGTTCAAAGAATCTGCCCAGTTAGTCTTGCAAAATGTTCTAATGAGACGGACGGACATATTGTGTGCTTGTCTAATGAGCGCATCCCCACCCAGCATCTGTACATGGAACTCAGAACATCAAGGGGACAGAAGAAACGCCTAGGAAATGTCTCTGAAAAGCATCATCATTGATGTTATCTCCCGTGAGTTACTTGCGCAGAACCGTTTCAAATGGTACACTAACGTCACCAAAGGTGCTTAGATCGCATAACAGAACTCAATTGCTGAGACTCCGAGCAAACCTGCTGCCCGAAAGAACAGATCGTACGACGACTCCCCGGCCGCCTCCATATGTGTGCCCGATGGGGGCATGGTCTATTGTTCCAGGATTAGTTTTTACAGTTAAATGAGAACCTATTCGCAGCACAAGTATGATGGTGCCACCATCTTCACTTGCAATGGGCAACCATTATTTAATAAATCTAGAACTACCACTTCACAAAGTAAATATGAGTACGTTCCAATTTATCATTATTTCAAATTCAGATATTTACAGTGCATAAATAAACATAATTACGGACCTACTAGCCTGGTTTAAAATCTTGATCAGCTTAAATGTGTTTTTAGACATTAAGCGAACACAGTTGTATTATTATATATAAACATGTTCCCCTCATTATCAATACACGACTTCCATTCTCGTGTTACTCTCGCGCTCGTGACGTAGCAAACAGCTTTGTCCATGGTCTGCATTGCATGTCAATTATTTGACCTGTATCGAAGACATTGCATGTCAATGATTTGACCTGTATCGTGACACATTGAATGTCAATTATTTGACCTGTATCGTGAGACATTGAATGTCAATTATTTGACCTGTATTGGGAGACATTGAATGTCAATTATTTGACCTGTATCGTGAGACATTGAATGTCAATGATTTGACCTGTATTGGGGGACTTTGAATGTCGATGATTTGACCTGTATCGTGAGACACTGAATGTCAATGATCTGACCTGTATCGTGAGACATTGAAAGTCAATGATTGTCACTTGAGTCTGTATGACGGGATATTGACTGCCACGTTGTCATTTAGCCTGGATTATGAGGATGTTTATGACACTTGTCAGTTTAGTTGTGATTGAGGACAATGAAAGCCAGCAGCTGTTTTGGTCTGTGTAATGGGCCGTTGAATGTTACTTGTTGTCAGTGTGGCCCGCATGATGAACCATTGAATGCCACTTGTCAGTTTAGTTGTAATTACGGGCATATTGAATATCATATGTTGTCACTGTAGCTTGTATCGTTGGGCATTTAATGTCACTTGTTGTCACTGTGGTCTGTATGGTGGATCATTGAATGTCAATTGTCCATTTAGTCGTACTTACGGGACATTGAATGCCATGTGTTGTCAATGTAGCCTGTACCATCGAACATTGAATGTCATGTGTTGTCAATGTAGCCTGTACCATGGAACATTGAATGTCATGTGTTGTCAATGTAGCCTATACCATGGAACATTGAATGCCACTTGTTGTCGCTGTAGCCTGTACGCAGGATATTGAATGTCAATTGTTGTTGCTGTAGCCAGGATCATAGGACATTCAATGTCACTTGTTGTCACTGTAACCTGTGTCGTGAGACATTGAATGTCACTTTAGCCTGCATCATGGGGACGTTGAATATCACTGTCAGTTTAGTAGTGAATGCGGAGCATTGAATGCCACTTATTTATTGTCACTGTAAGCAGACTTAAAAGTTTCAGAATGCTACTTGCCCTAGTTCATTTGCACTACGGAGTTCCTGTATATTATTTGTTGCTTTTTATGACATAGTTTTGCATAATCGACATGGCTCTATTCCCGACAGACCCCTAAGGCAAATGATATGAAAACGAACAGATTATGTGGCTGACTTGGTGTATACACCGTGCTCAACTCACCTGTAAGATGAAACTCTTACAACGTGTAGACTTATTAATTGACCAGAAATAATCGTCTAGTTGAGAACACGAGAAAGGCAGCTATTGCTTGATTTCTAATGGTACCTGATATTTATCATCCTTGTTGGCATCAATTATTTGATTATATTCATGGTTTAATGTACTCGTAGCTTTAATTCTGATATTCGTTTGACTTTGTTTGCAGTTTTTATGTGCGCTGTTTTCGATTAAAACAAGTTCATTGATTACACCTAGGCCTTCGATACGGTTAAACATCAAAATATGTGGACGATCATGTAGAAAATGGGGTTTCCTGTGCATATTATCCATTTAATTGAAACAGTATACCAAGATCAATGAGCCGAAGTCCGAGTAGCTGAGCAAAAATCAAATTGGTTTGCAGTACAAAAGGGAGTAAGACAAGGGTGTATCCTCTTACTTTATCTATGCAACATATATGCGGAATGTATAATGAGAAATGTTAGAGAAGACGAGAACATTGAAAGTTTTTATACATTTACAATTGGCGAGTACGAGATTCCAGAGATACTATTCGCAGACGACACAGTGATACTATCAAGGAGTGCAGAAGGGCTAGAGCAGCTAATTTCAGCCATAATTGGACACAGTAAAGATAAAACCTGTTTATAAACATAAAATAAACAAAGATAATGATCACCGACAAAACACAATGTCAGCATAAATTTACAGTGGGTGGTGAGAAAATAGATCAGGTCACGCATTCTGAATATCTGGGCTCCAGAATTGACAAAAATGGCGACGGCTCGAAAGAAATCAGAAGAAGACTAGCTATGGCAATGCAGAGACTGAACAGCCTGCAGAAATTATGGCAGAGTACCAACAACATGATGAAAGTCTTGAGAGCCTGTGTTTTTGGCAGCATATGTATTCGAATAACTGTCGATTATCAAAACTTCCAGACAAAAAAATCGAATCCTTCGAGTCAAAATGTTACAGAAAGTTCCTCATAACACCGTGGACAGTTATAAAATTACAAATATAGACATTCAGCAAGAATTGAACATAGAGGAGAACTGGTTTATTAATTTTATTTTGGCCTGAAAATGTAAATACTTTGGTCACATCAAGAGACACAACGGTCTTAAAAGAACAGTGATGTAAGGTATGTCGCCAGACACAAAAGGCAGGGGTAGACCAAGAAGACGATGGCACAAAGATATCCAGAAATGCTTTGGTATGACTATTGCGGAGCTGGAGTTTTGGCAGACAATTTTTTTTTCAGACAGTGATGGGATTCTATAAAGAAAATGCTACATGATGATGATGATGACGGTGATAAGGACTTATTTAAGACGAAACGTTGGTAGATTTATGGGGCTGTTCTCAAGTAAAACTCATTCTAACTCTTAAATCTCTCGATCCTGATATTCAATCGGCACGTGTGCTTGATGGTGGCCAAATGTTCAGCAAATATAATTAGCCGGTTTTCCTTGGTGTACCATGGTTGGCGCAGAGCATCCGTCAGGTCATCTCTCCACCTCAACCTCTGGCATCCGTGAGGGCATCTACCGTTGAACAGCAATTAAGACATATCTCTACGTGCTCATCTGTTGTCCGGCATGTGCACCACATGACCAGCCTAACTGGATTTTCGTAACAGCGCGACATCTATGATGTCAGTAAAGAAAGTTCGACGTCTGATCTTTGCGTTGCGGATTTAGTCACGAAAAGATATCTTCTATGTTCTTCATAACAGCGCTCGTTGAGAAACGCACCGCTTTATGTTGGTTCCATACCTCGCAAGCATATACCATGGCTGGAGTAACCACGCTGTTGAAAGTGTGAACTCTATCTGTGCAGTTTAGCATCTATTGCAGTATGTTTGATACAGTTGAAACGGAGACATCTCGCTGATATCCTTCACGAGATCTCACTGTTTATTGAAATGGAGTTCGTGATCCCCTGATCCGAATGGATGTAGGAATTTACGTTTTCGACTGGACAGTCTTCAAGGTGCATTTCTCCTTTTGAGTGGAAATTGTTTTTCGCAATACTGTCATTTCTCAGGCATTTATCATGGCAGTTATCTCGATGATATATGAAGGCCTTCTGAAAGTCCACGAACACATAACATAAAGGTATCTGTACATCATGCGAACTCTACATTAGTTTATTAATTGTGTGGATGTGGTCGATTGTTAAGTAGCCTATCCGAAAACATGTTTGTTCTTGTATTGATTCCTATGCAGCAGACTATCTAGTTTGTTGATAATCAATTTTGTGAAAATGTTACAAATGGATGAGAGCAGACATATTGGTTGGTAATTTGCAAGTGTGTCATTGTCCCTATCTTGTAGATTGAAAGGGCTGTGGTCAGAGACATGAGATTGATTTAGACAAATGTTGAACACTGTATCTTAATGTGGTGCTAGTGTCCCTACCAGCTTGAATTACTTCGTGTGTGTTTACGTCTCGTTCTGGGGCTGTACCTGGTTTAAGTTGTTTGCATGTATCACCTCATCTGATTTGATATTTGATGCCAGCACAGATTCAGTGTTGTGTGATAATTTTCTAATTAAGGCATTTGTTGCAAAGAAGAAAGTGTAGGATCTCATACATCCTGCCTCTATTTCTGCTCTACCCGTCATAGTGGCATCTTCTGCATTTTTAAGTTCAGCAAATAGTCTCCGACTGTCACTTATTTTTTAACACACAGATGTTCCGGGACTTCAGTCACATTTTTGTTTGTTTGTTGTTAAACAACATTCTCCAGGAATAGAAAACTGCATGGAGGAAATCGACCTACACTGCGAGCTTATGCTCAAACAAATCAGGTCTATCCTTGTTTGAACCCCAGTCAACATTTAGCACTCTGTGCGCCACGTTGGCTTGAATCGTGGAACTTCTAAATGAAGCCTTGAATTACATTTAATATCAATATATTCTGTATCGTAGAACTTCTAAAGGAAGCCTTGAATTACATTTAATATCAATATATTCTGTATCGTAGAACTTCTAAAGGAAGCCCTGAATTACATTTAATATCAATATATTCTGTATCGTAGAACTTCTAAAGGAAGTCTTGAATTACATTTAATATCAATATATTCTGTATCGTAGAACTTCTAAAGGAAGCCTTGAATTACATTTAATATCAATATATTCTGTATCGTAGAACTTCCAAATGAAGCCTTGAATTACATTTAATATCAAAATATTCTGTATCGTAGAACTTCTAAGGGAAGCCTTGAATTACATTTAATATCAACATATTCTGTATCGTAGAACTTCTAAAGGAAGTCTTGAATTACATTTAATATCAATATATTCTGTATCGTAGAACTTCTAATGGAAGCCTTGAATTACATTTAATATCAATATATTCTGTATCGTAGAACTTTTAAGTGAAGCCTTACATTACATTTAATTTCAATATACTCTGTACGTGGAACTTCTTAAAGAAAAACTTTACGATCATTATTTTTCATGTTAATTGATATGAACCGAAACCCTGACCTTGCCTATAGTTTATTAGACGTAACATGTTGAATTTTGACTTTGACTTTAGATTATACGAACTAGATGTAGAATCTTGTCGTTGACTTCAGACTATAAGAATTATGATGTATAATCTTGTAGATGACCTCAGACTATAAGAATTATGATGTTTAATCTTGTCGTTGACCTCAGACTATAAGAATTATGATGTATAATCTTGTAGTTGACCTCATGCTGATTGTAAGCCTAGCTAACATCTCATGATGGTGTTTCAGCTGAGACCAAGCTACACAAGAATTCAGTTATTGAAGTGAGCAGAAGAATGGCAGAGATTCCGTCAATGGAAGGGGGCATGGGTACTTGAGACTATCATCTAAGTTAGAGTTACGTAACATGGCACACTAAGAAGATGTCAGTTAATTAATGGATGTCAAGTTGGTACCATCCAAGATACTGTTGTCGAAGATCAAATGTTAGAGTCTTCATTGTACGATGCCACCTGATGTGTGTAAGGTATTCTTGACAGTTCCCTTTCACACTGTCATGTCTTACCTAACTGTATGTAAGGTATTCATTTATAGTAAATTGAAGTGTGCCTACATTGGGTTCAAACCAGTCACTGTGCTGTTAGATACTTGTTCTAACCACTCTGCCTTTAGGACGTTACTGGTAGATTTGTTTTATTAAACTTTCAAAAATGCTTCTTTGTTGATTAAAAGTCAGAGGAAAATAATACCAAAAAAATGTAGATGATAAGGGAGGAGCATAAGGGATTGTTAACTAGTTGCAAGTGTTACATACGTGATGGATAGCAGAAGGTAAAGCATAAAACATTATACAGCTGTCTTAGTTTCTGCGATTTCTGCTGCCGTCGAAAGCGATGGTCATGACAGTGTCAGAGTGGAGATTATTTGTTTTTCCATCGTTTAAAGTATGAACTGGAACTTGTACCTTAAGAGAGAAAGATGTGCCCTATAATGAGCTGCACTTTCTAACCCTGAGCTACTCTGGTCCAGGGGCTAGGCTTGTTAGTCGAGACTAATGGAGGCAGTGCAGATTTCTTTGTCACGGGTTTACTTTCGTGATGCATGAACTATACCGGGTTTACTTTCGTGATGCATGAACTACACCGGGTTTACTTTCGTGATGCATGAACTACACATGGGAGCTGTCTGTCCTCCCTTCAAGCATATTAGTAGGGTAGGAGAGTAGGACATTGCTAGGTTGTTGTGTTGTAAGTCTGAAGGGTATGAACGTAGGACATTGCTAGCTGGAGGGAAGGAGAGTAGGACATTGCTAGGTAGTTGTGTTGTAAGTCTGAAGGGTAGGAAAGTAGGACATTGCTATGTAGTTGTGTTGTAAGTCTGAAGGGTAGGAAAGTAGGACATTGCTAGCTGAAGGGCACGAGAGTAGGACATTGATAGGTAGTTGTGTTGGTGTAGTGATGCATGACAGAAGAATTCTAGTAAACAAGAATGTGACTTAACAAACAACTGCGAACTTAAAACAAATAAGAAGAGCGAATATTTTATCTGATTCAGAACAAGTGTCAATATCATCATGTGTTGCGATGCCACAATTATGTCCACGACCATCTGTTACATGATCATCTGTCGATCTGTGTTTCTGTCATTCTATACATATCTCTTATGCCATCGTTGTGCATCTCATGCCCTTGACCTTTCGTCTTGTCACATTGCCTTCCAGATCCTTGACTTTCCTTTTGTCTGGCATGACTTTTGTTGTAGTTAGCGATGACTGGTAACACTTATGGTGGGAAGATTGTTGCATGAATGGATGATGATGATGATGACGTAAAATGGAATACGGTTGTCAATGAATACTTAATACTTGCTAGACACTGCAAACGCATCCTTATCAGAATTTGTGCTCTTTATAAATATCGGATATTTGTTCTAAATTTGTGTCAGAAAGTTTCACAGAACACTGGTATCTATTTCCTATCAAATGGTCCAAGGTGTTCCCGGGCACGTATCCGCAGAGAGGTAATGCTGTAGCTTTTGTCGTTGCACACCCCTGGACGTTCCTCGTGCATGCCTCGCTTTGATACCAACGGATTAAACATGGTGGAGAGACCGTGCAAATGTGACGTCAGGCTGTGTGACGTCATGGCAGTGGGAAGATAATCTGTGAAGGACATTGAAGCCGGGTTGCCCATAACAGATGGAGAGAACGGAGAGAGTGTTGACGTTGATATGTCTCCTGCCATGCTCACAATGGACGGAGTCAGCCAAGGGTCAAGAGGTAATGATGTGGGTCCAAGAGTAACTGCCGCGTTTAGCTTTGGAAGGGTGGGAACCGTCAAGCTCTCCGGAAGATTCCCGTATTCAATCTTCTCCTGTCTCCGCCACTTAGCTCGTCTATTCTGGAACCAAACCTGGGGAAATAATCAACGTGATAATGTACCAGTACAATCGATGGGGTGTAGTGAAACATAGATGTGATGGGGTAGGTAAGTAGATATGTGACGTGTGAAGTACCCTGACATGATAAGTTAGGCCAATATAAATGTGACATAGACATAAGTTAAGCCAATATAAATGTGACATAGACATGATAAGGTAAGCTAATATAAATGGGACATAGACATTATACATTAAGCCAATACGTTAGATATGTGACGCAATCAGTCATGATAATATCGATATATAGATATGTGACGCAATCAGTCATGATAATATCGGTAAATAGATATGTGACGCAATCAGTCATGATAATATCGATAAATAGATATGTAACGCAATCAGTCATGATAATATCGATAAATAGATATGTGACGCAATCAGTCATGATAATATCGGTTAATAGATATGTGACGTAATCAGTCATGATAATATCGGTAAATAGATATGTGACGCAATCAGTCATGATAATATCGATAAATAGATATTTGACGCAATCAGTCATGATAATATCGGTAAATAGATATGTGACGTAGTCAGGCTTGATAATGCAGGAAACATAGATTAATAAAGTTATCCCACACATTAAGGAAGACACGTTCAATTCGTGGTGTGAAACATGGATGGTCTGTGGAGATATAAAGAGATGGTAGACAAGGAAACAGTATCAACAAGAATATGATGTAGATATTGCATAGAACATCATTAAATCAACTTCCCAGATTTACTACAGTTATACTTGCTCTATCATAACGTTGTATGCACACGCTCTCAGTGTCCAATTGTACACGCTCTCAGTGCCCAATTGTACATGCTCTCATTGCCCCTTTGTACACGCTCTCAGTGCCCAATTGTACATCTACTCAGTGCCCAATTGTACATTTAATCAGTGACTAATTGTACATGCTATCAGTGCTCAAGTGTACATGTACTCAGTGCCCAATTGTACATGCACTCAGTGCCCAATTGTACATGTACTCAGTGACTAATTGTACATGCTCTCAGTGCCCAATTGTACATGCACTCAGTGCCTAATTGTACATGTACTCAGTGCCTAATTGTACATGCTCTCAGTGCCCAATTGTGCATGTACTCAGTGCCCAATTGTACATGTACTCAGTGCCCAATTGTACATGCTCTCAGTGCCTAATTGCATATATCATCACCATCATTGGTGTCTATGCAGCCCATGCGCTTGGTGCCTTGTGAGTGTTGTCCAGCTCTGTCTCATGTATTCGGACCCTGTCTACTATGACTGTGAAGATAGATCTATGAGGTCCTTGCCACAGATCGTATAGCCATGCTGATGAGGCTGGCTTGGCCAGGTGTCCCACAATCTCTTCGATTTTTCTCTTTTGTCTGTTGCCAGATGACTTCTACGAGCCTCTTCTAATTGACAGTCTCCAAACGGCTCGATAATTTGCAATCGTTTACCAGCTTTTCGGTCTGATGTCGCATGATGCACTCAGTACCTAAGTGTACATATACCCGCCTAATTGAGACTTTATGAGGCCCTAAGCTATGCAAAACGTGGAGACCCTTTCTTCAACAGAAGAGCACCAGCATGTATCACACAACTGAAAATCGAATAATAACATGTTATTATTTCTAAACTAAGTAACTTAAAGTAACAAATACCAATTATTTTCAGATGAACACTTACCGATTATATTTTTGTATCATTTAGTTGCACCATTCACAGTTATACATTTTAATAACTGGAAGCAATACTTGAAGACCCTTCTACACCTCCAAGCGGTGATCCTGGATAACAGGCTGCAACAGGGCAGACTGGCTAAGGAGAAGGGATTGAAGAGGGAATGCTAACCCGGTGATAAAAAATGCTTGCTAAAAGTCGGGTGTGTTGGGCCGAAAGGTGCAAATATCGCAGTCAAGCTGTAAACTACCACATAACGCATTCCGTTCTCTTGACCACAATCTGCTACTTAAACTCTTTTCAGGGATTGGTTGCCGGAGATTGAGAACGAACGAAACCAAGCCGAAGCCAAGCATACTTAGTTGTAACATATCGAAATAAAGACAAAGTGCTGACAACATAAGCAATCACTCCCTTGTATGTCAGCAATAATAAACTTGTTTTCTAAATAAGAAGAATGATATCGAAAGTACAATCCTGATTTATGTCCTCAAGTGATAAACTAAACAGCTTACCGCCTTCTGTGCACATGATGCTTGGTGCTTTGTTGAGATAATGCCTCTTGTCAGTGCAGTCGTCACAGATAGAATAATTTAATTTTATCTCCAACAACAAAAAAATAAACGTAGACATTATCGGGGGTTGGAAGTTGCATCCATTTGGTCAAGTGATGAGTGGAATAACCATTCGGCCACACGTTTCTCATCTCAGTAAGGTAGTCCAATGCCAGACACTACAGCCAGGAATGTAATGCCTGAGATATGTACAAGGCTACAGTTTGTTTACGAAGTAGGGTGACCAGTTCACTTTCCTAACAGTAACTTCGACCATTTGCAGCTGGATCGACTGGAACGTGTATGTGTGGAGTAGAATCGCGTACCTTTGCCGTGAAAAGTCAGTGCTGTACAACTATGCCCGTTTTGAGGTTGTATTAGCAATCCAAATTAAAGACGTGCCATGCGCAGCATCTATCGTGATGCAGCTTTCTGATTGACATGATTATGTTTCTATCCCTAGGCAGAACATTCTTTAATATCCTTTAACAACGTGCTGGATGGAGCACGTGCTACTGTTATTTATTCAAAATGATAAAAAAATAAGCTATGAAATGATCTATCAGCGACAACTCTGCTATTGTTGTTCGTGCGTGCTATACAGCATAATTTGGAGCATTTCAGATGCAGCGGAATTATGTATCTACAAAGACATCTTGACACTTTATGTTCAGACGAAGTGTCTCGTACTACACTGATTGACACTTTATGGTCATACGAAGTGCCTCGTACTACACTGCTTGACACTTTATGGTCGGACGAAGTGTCTCGTACTACACTGCTTGACACTTTATGGTCAGACGAAGTGTCTCGTACTACACTGCTTGACACTTTATGGTCAGACGAAATGTCTCGTACTACACTGCTTGACGCTTTATGGTCGGACGAAGTGTCTCGTACTACACTGCTTGACACTTTATGGTCAGACGAAGTGTCTCGTGCCACATCGAATATCCTGATCAGATTTTTCCTGATGCTGCACACCAGTCTAGTTTCACCAAAAGAAGCTCAAAACCAGCGATGAGGAACATACAACAAAGAGAGAATGTCATTTTAGTGGTCAGAATGACCAGGCAGTTTAGTTGAATGTTTTGCTACTAACGTTTTCTTTTTTTATGTTCTGGGCGATTCACATAATTAAAATCTTTTAACTACCACAATAAGTGGTCAACAGATGGACACCGAAGGCTGTATTTAACGGACTAGAGTTGAACGTCAGATTTCCGAAGGAACAATTAAACGTCCGTTCAGTAACAAAACCCCCAGCCGTAAAAATCTTCGACTTCCGTCTGACCTCGTGCCCATTTGCTTTGACCAAAATGGCGCCTTTGAGGTAGGGCGTGCAATTATCACCTGGCGCGACGGGTCAGCAGCGTTCAGAGATTGGTCAGCATGACCGTGTTCACACGCTGAGATCGGGCAAGGCGAACGTCGGAGTGGAAGCTGAAGCACCTATCAATAGCATGAAGGTGAACTCGTGGCTCACACCTCAGCCTCAATTTTAATTAAGCTGATTCTCTTTCTGAAGAGGGTCCCTGCCAAGGGTTTTCACCAGAGTTGAACATTTGCCAATTAGGGTCCTCACCGGCAGAGATAGACCCAATTCTCTCCCCTCAGGCAAATTCTTGTCCGGCGTGTCGTTCCTCTCTGGCACTACTCGCTCGCCTCCCCCTCGTTGGATAATTCAATTTGGCGTGGATGCTAATGCGAAGGGGCCTTTCTCTTTGTTGCTTCTTAGCTGAATGGTTCTGAGTCGAAGGTTCACATAAATGGCAGGGTTCTATGGTTGGGATGAAGTTAATAACGGCTTTGGTCCCGAAAATCTATAATGGCATTACGAACGTCTCACTTGATCTCAAAGGCTGGGACCGTCACTTTTGCCGTCTTGTTCTCTTCTCTAAAGACCGGATAATGGAGGCCCTAAACGCTCCAGCAGTTTCTAACTGGACCAAATTTTATTAATTTGGCTAAATCTTTCAGCTCTATTCTCATCTTCGCTAGGAAAAATGTCTGACGAGATAAAAAGCTGCTGGATTTCCCAGCACATCTGTCTGAGGTTACTGGGGGAAAGTGCAGGACGGCAACCTATTGCTGGCAGCCCGCCACGTTTACATCATAGAGTATCTGATATGATAATCACTTAGACAGAGATAATACGCGAAGAATATAGAGAAAATAATGAAGCCACAATTTACTGAGACAGAGAATAAGAGATAAATATACAGATAGGTAGGTAGACAGAAAAATATACATATGGATAGATAAATAGATAGGCAGATATATATATAAATAAATAAATAAATAGATAGATAGATAGGTAGTTAGGTAGGTAGATAGATAGGTAGGTAGATAGATAAGTATATATATAGATAGGTAGGTAGATAGATAGATAGACAGGTAGATTATTAGGTAGATAGATAGGTAGGTAGATATATAGATAGATAGATAGATAGATAGATAGATAGATAGATAGATAGATAGATAGATAGATAGGTAGATAGATAGGTAGGTAGATAGATATATAGGTAGGTAGATAGATAGGTAGATAAATAGGTAGAAAGATAGATAGATAGATTATATAGATAGATAGATAGATAGATAGATAGATAGATAGATAGATAGATAGATAGATAGATAGATAGATAGATAGATAGATAGATAGATAGATAGACAGGTAGATAGATAGATAGATAGATAGATAGATAGATAGATAGATAGATAGATAGATAGATAGATAGATAGATAGATAGATAGATAGATAGATAGATAGATAGATAGATAGATAGATAGATAGATAGATAGATAGATAGATAGATAGATATGTAAGATAGGTATATATATATATATATATATATATATATATATATATATACTCGATAGGTAGATATGAGAACATAAATATGCAGACACGTATTATTTATTACACGAAACACCAAAATGAAGCCCATGGTGGAAAGCCTAAGCAAGGCAATAATGCAAGCCGCCACTGAAACCATCCCAAGAGGAGCTAGGAAAAACTATAAGCCCTACTGGAATGATGAGTTGCAGAAAGTGGAAGATGCAGTAACAAATGCTAGGAACATGGCAGAGCGAGAACAATCCATGGAGGCAACCATCGCCCTCAAAGCCGCCACGGCGAAATACAAACACACTCTCAAGCAAACAGCAAGAGAAAGCTGGAAAAATAAAACGGAAAGCTTAAACCTGGACAAAGACGGGAACAAGTTATGGAAGCAAATCAGAGCCATGAACGACGAAACCCCGTCAAATAAACATATTACCATCAAGCAGGGCGAGAACTTGATCACAGGTAAGAAAGGCGCAAACGCCTTTGTCGATCACTATGCCAGAGCAAACCACATCGAGGTCCCTGCAGATAAGCATACAGACATTAGCGAAGAGCTAAATGGGCACGACAACATGAATACGGCACCTGAAGAGCACATGATGGCCAAATTAACAATGCGCGAAATGGAAGAGGCTATGAAAACATTAAAGAAAAGGAAATCTCCCGGAAAAGACGGGATAACAAACGAAATGCTGATGGGGCTGGGCCAAACAGCGAAGAGGAAACTGCTATCGGTCCTGAACCAAAGCTGGAAAAGGGGAATTGTACCCCAGGCATGGAAAGACGCAATACTGGTACCGGTACCAAAAACAGGAAAGGATAAAACAGATCCAAATGGATACAGGCCCATCAGCCTACTGAGCTGTGTCGGCAAGTTGATGGAACGGATGATAAACACCAGACTGATGTGGCATCTGGAAGAAAAACGAATACTAATTCCACAGCAAGCCGGCTTTAGACAGCACAGATCCACTGAGGACCAGGTCATCCTCATAGCCTAGGAGATAGAAGATGCCTACCAGGCACAGAAACACACAGTAGCTGTTTGGGTGGATCTGGAAAAGGCCTTTGACAAAGTCTGGAAAGATGGACTTAGAGTCAAGCTAAGAAGAAGTGATGTTTGTGGGAAAATGTACAAATGGATCAACCACTACCTCAAACAAAGAACGGCCAGAGTCCAAGTACAAGGGCAGGTGAGCAAAAAGGTGACACTCGAGCAGGGAGTATCCCAAGGGGGAGTACTGTCACCCACACTCTTCCTGGTATATATAAACGATATTACAGAGAATATACCAAGAAGAGTCCATAGCTCAATGTTTGCAGACGATCTGGCTATGTGGACCTCTGAAAAGAATCTCACCATAGCAAGAAATCGGATGCAGACGGCCCTAACATCGCTGGAAGAGTGGGCGAACTCATGGCTGGTCAAAAAAAAACGAGGAGAAAACCACATGCACAATATTCTCGCTATCATTAAAACCCCAAAATACCAAATTAAGTCTAAATGGCAAATTCCTGCAGCCAAACGACAACCCAACCTATCTGGGAGTCACATTTGATCGGCGCATGACATGGAAAAGTCAGATTGAGAGAAACCGAATGAAAGCCAGAGAAAGAATGGCAATCATGAGGAAACTTGCTGGCACAAGCTGGGGAGCAGACGAAGGCATACTAAAGAAACTGTACACTGGAAGAGTGAGACCAGTTCTCGAGTATGGCATTGCGGCATGGACAACAGCAGCGAAGGCGAACTTCGATAAAGTTAGCAAACTTCAAAACCAAGCCATGAGAATTATAACAGGTGGCATGAAGTCAACGCCAATTGTAGAACTTGAAAAGATTACAAAACTGCAATCCATGACCGATAGAAGAGACTGCAGAGCCCAGCTGCAGTCAGAGAAACTCCGAAGACTGACCGACCATCCAATGCACCAGAGACTAAACAATTTGGGAAATGGGAAACTAAAGCGGAGAAACTTTGCAGAAATAGCCAAAGCAAAGATGCACGAAGATCCCATAAACGCACTAACAACACCAAAACCCATCACTACTGTACGAAAACCTACCTGGAGGCAGGATATATTTCCAGAGGTGGTAGAAAATATACCAGGTATTGCAAACAAAAACTGCCAGACTGAAAAAGGAAGGAGAGATACTACCCTAAGCTTCATAACGAAAAGCTACCCAAGCATGGACTGGACCCATGCATACACCGACGGTTCTGTAACAAAAACTACACAGAACGGAGGGGCAGGAGCATTCCTGAACCTACCAAATGGCAGAAAAATAACACTGTCATTCGCTACTGGTAAGTACACAAGCAATTTCAGAGCGGAGGCAGAGGCACTGAGGGCGGCAGTGGAAGAAATGGTGACACACAGTGAAAATGAAAGCCATATAGTCCTGCTTACAGTTGCTCTGGCCATAGTCACAGCGCTAAAAAGCCAGAAAAACACTGAGCTTAATGACTTAAGAGCAGCACTCTGCAAACTGTGCCAGCAGTCCGCACCAAAAAGGGTAGTGGTACAGTGGGTCCCATCACACTGCAACATCCAAGGCAACGAGGAGGCAGACAGACTGGCAAAAGAAGGTGCAAGACTACCACAAACAGATACTAGTATGACGTACGAAGAGTCAAAACGGCTTATCAAAGCCAGATACATGACCAAATGGGAAACCGAACATACTACTTACACCAAAAACGATGCCTATTACCAGTTGAACCGAAGAGAGCAGGTCGTTGTCTTCAGACTTCGCACTGGCCACAATAGACTGAGGTACCACCTATTCAACAAATTGAAGATAGGGTGTACCGACGAATGCCCGTGCGGTATTGGTAAAATGACCGCTGAACATCTCCTGCAGAACTGCCCGACATACGAGGATCAGAGAGAGCAGATGTGGCCATCACCAGTGGAACTGCAAGACAAGCTCTATGGCAGTGGCGACAGCCTCAGGATGACCGCCACTTTTTTCGAAAAAATAATGGTTACTGTCTGACTGCGTACGAAGAAGAAGAAGTATTATTTATTATTAACTAAATGTACACGTGGGAAACTTTCAAAATGATTGTCAAAGAAAAATATTGGATTGATGTATTGGACACCGGAGATATCAATATAAGCATCTGCTGTATCCTCGTGTTTGACAGCGTTGGGACCGGTGACTAGAATAAAAGACTGTTACAATTAGGTCCCGTTGCTATCAAACATGACAACGTGTAGAATGTGTCACAGACACAATGGCATCTAATTTCATTTGTGGGAGGGAAAGCAAAAGGCGGTGTCAGGTACAGTCTTGGATTCTAATTTGAAGGTTGTGTTATTGGGAGGGGCATGGAGGTAGGCGGGGGAATTGAGTAGCCTTCCTGTCACGTGGCCTGAATAGTCTGAAGGGAAACACAATCTTGAACTTGTTCAACGAGTGAAACTGCCGGGACTTTCTCGTTAAACATGACAGCGAGAGCTCTCACTCAGACAGCAGGGATGCTGTGCCCTAGACGTTCTGTTCAGCCAGCTGCTGTAGGCAAAACGTCTGAAAAGGAGCCGAGTTATTACCTGGATATTCCATTCTAATGCCGTCCAACTCCCAGCAAATTGCCCCCAGTTTACCTATCAGACCTCCTCCGATTTACCTCCTCTTTTCTAAACAAGATGACGCGTTGACAATGTGAATACGACCGGGAATCTTCGCTTAAATATATTGGCAATCGCTTAGATAAAACACGGAGTAATTGGATTGGAAACTCAATTATCTTAAACAAATCGACAAAAAATGAGGCATCCTTGGGCAAAATGTTCATTAATTGACGTATAGCTACGGTGAATGCTATCCCTTACTGTTAGAAGCAACACTTAGACGAGCCACGCGATTACCGAGACAGAGTGGGCTATTCAACATGTCTGCCTATACACAACCTCAGTGATTTCTGACACTTTGACAGACAGCCACAGTAAATGACAGGGCGAGTGTATCATATAATAATGAGAACTGCTTTTGTGTTAAGGTAATAAAGGAGGGAGGGCAAGGGACATAATTTGATTTATAACCCAGCACGTTAAGTGAACTTACATAGCGCCTGATTAGGCGCAGTAATACGCCAGTCAATTAATGCATTCAAGAATGCTGAGTAACAAAACCTTCAGACGAAAGTGAGCTTAAAAGGTGAACTTATGAGTATGTGGAGAGATACTAGAATATGGAGAGATACTAGAATATGTAGAGTGATACTGGAATATGTAGAGTGATACTAGAATATGCAGAGTGATACTAGAATATGTAGAGAGTTTCTTGTAGCTTGGATATACAGTAACTGATATTGGTACGAATAAAACGGCAGCTAAGGAGGGGAAAGGAATGACAGTTAACACGTTACAGAAAATGAGAAATGTAATAACAGGAAACACAGAACAAACACCACATTGGAGAGTTGCAGTCACCAAGTGTTGTAACAAATTGCTTTCTTTGTTGTCTGAGTAGCAACGATTTCAGAGGATCTAAGTTGAAAACTAGGCTCTTTTATGGCAAACGTTCTGGGTTTATTTCACGGTAATAACACGTTCCTATCTACCCAACTGTAATTAAAGTACCTGACGTTTCATTTAGAAAAGGTAACGACGAGACGATAAGAAATGTACTAAGTAGAATGAAGTCCATAGATACTCAAGAACGAAGTGCTGTCACAAAACAAAACCAAGGTCCATTCAGTCAGTTAGCGCTACCCTTCTCTGGACAAGCACTAGAATAGAAGGACAAATAGAAGAGGTCAAAGAAAAAGGAGTACTGACAGACCTGGAGAGAAGACGTGTCACAGAAGAGTCAATTGACGCTAAGTATCCAGCAGACAAGTAGACGCATGTCTATACAGATGGGTCAGCTACTAGCGACACCAGGGACGGAGGAGGAGCAAGAGCGGTGATCAAAAATAAATGAGAATAAGATAACCAAGTCTATAGCCACGGAAAAGTTCTCAAGTATATGCAGAGCTGATATTGAAGCTCTTAAGACCGCATCAGAAATGGCTGTACAAATTAAAACCATATATATGAAAACATCGTGATACTAACTGATGCACATTCAGCCATAGCGGTACTCAAATCTCACAAGAACGATGAAGTGAGCGAATTGAGGGCATCCTTGGTGAAAATGTCTCACGGATTCCAGAAAGTAGTGACACGGTGGTGAAAATGTCTCACGGATTCTAGAAAGTAGTGACACGGTGATGAAAATGTCTCACGGATTCTAGAAAGTAGGGACACAGTGGTGAACATTTCTCACGAATTTCAGAAAGAAATGACACAGTGGTGAACATGTCTTAAGGATACTAGAAAGTAGTGACACAGTGGTGAACATGTCTCACGGATTCCAGAAAGTAGTGACACAGTGGTAAACATGTCTCACGGATTCCAGAAAGTAGTGACACAGTGGTAAACATGTCTTACGGATTCCAGAAAGTAGTGACACAGTGGTGAACATGTTTCACGGATTCCAGAAAGTACTGACACAGTGGTGAACATGTCTCACGGATTCCAGAAAGTACTGACACAGTGGTGAACATGTCTCACGGATTCCAGAAAGTAGTGCCACATTGGTGAACATGTCTCACGGATTCCAGAAAGTAGTGACACAGTGCTGAACATCGTACCGTATCATCAACGAAAAGGAGGCGGTTTCTAGTCTTGCCAAAGCGAGAACGAGACCTATACAGGAAGAAGACCTGGTCACCTGTGAAGAAGCGAAAGGGCAATATAACGTAAAGTGGCAGGAACAACACACCAAACACCAAGCAGGTAACGGATACTACCAACTGTTCACAAAAGACCAGGTTATCATACTACTACTTACTCTGAGCTGGCCACTACAGAATGAGACACCATCTGTACACCAAATGTTAAAAGTCTATGCCACTGCGGCCCCGGGAAACAGGCCAGCAGTACATGAACTTAAGGAGTGCCCCCAGAATACAGAACTACAGAGAAGAATATTGTCCTAGCCCGCTCCCTCCAAGAAGAAACTGTACAGCGGTATTGAGACCCTGAAAAAAACAGCATCATTTATTGAAGAATCCGGAGTCCCAGTCTAAATGAGCAATGATCGGGGAAGAAGAATGACGACTCTACCACTTTATCCCCGACTACAGTGTACGCTGTGATGCCACACTTTATCTAACTTATATTGTAAAGACACGAGTAAGGAAGTGTTAGAGACACAATCTTTCTCTCTTTCGTTGTCGTTCGCTCTCAAACAATCGCATTGAATACCCTCGTTAATTTGACAGTCCGTCTCAGGCTACGCTTATCGCCATACAGATTATCACAAAATTGGGTTGTCACTATGCTCTTCTCACGGAGCCTGCAGAACTGGTGCACATGTTTGAGTGATTGACTTCAATTTGTTGAACAGATGAATACTTGGTCTCCCGTGTCCTGTTCGCAGTTTTACTCCCACAAATCTAAACAATCCTGAAGTGACAACAATCCTGAAGTGACAACAATCCTGAAGTGACAACAATCCTGAAGTGACAACAATCCTGAAGTGACAACAATCCTGAAGTGACAACAATCCTGAAGTGACAACAATCCTGAAGTGACTTTAGTTAATAAAATAGGAATGTTGCTGCTACATCAGATTCTGTGACCTGTCTGTGACAAGTGTCTTTGTAGTTTATTTGTGTCAGTGCCATTATGTCATCATATGTGTCTCTGATTTAGTTTGAGTTTTGATTTTTCCTTCTTTGACTATTATATCAACGTCCTCACTTCCGTGTATCTTGCAGCATGCATGAATCCGCCCTACTTTCACTGTGTTGACGTTGTAGCTGATATTTTTGTGTGGCCCCGACAGGCTGTCCAGTTCGAAGTTTTTTTTATGGTATATGATGGTCCTTATGACTGCTAGGTGAAATGTAGTGTAAACTGTTTTGTCTCTGACATTGTTACTGTTTTCCTCAATTGGTATTCCAGCTGCGGTTCGTGTCACAGTCACAACTTTGGAGTTGTTTTAGAATTTTCCGGTGGGTACTAAGATTTTATCTCCTGTCCATATTTATTTCTGAGTCTGGTATGCAAGGTTATTTTTTTTGGTATGTAAAACAGCTTTTCCAGAGTCTAGACGGTAGCATGTTTATTGTAGTTGTTGCTGTTCTTGTTGCTGATGATGTTGGTATTCGAAGTTGCTGGTGCTGAATTAACTTTTGACGACCTTTATATAACAGCTGGTTACCATGGTGCGTCTTGCATCCTTAAAGTATGTTGAAGAATATAGGCCTGGGTCGCACTGGCTCTAGTGCAATACAATGCTGCTCAGTACACTCAACAATATGGGGAACACAGTGTCGGTTCCATTTCGTTGTCCCCAATGTAGAACACAGATTTTTCAGGAGTGTAAGGTAGAGGACTTGGGGGGGGGGGGGGGGGGAGTAATAAACTGTTGGGGACAGAACCAAGTCTCTTCAGGTGTGGGTATGCAGAAGGGGGAGGGGGTAATAATCTGAGTCTCGTCAGCAGAGGCGGAACGACAGTGGTATAGCCATGGTATATGGCTGTGAGGCGTGGAACCTACAGAAAACTGATTCGTAAAGACTCCGCGTTCCCCAACGAGAGACGGAGGGAAGAACAAAGAATATTGAAGATCTCCATTCGAGATCGAATGCTCAACGCATAGATTAGACATCGAGCATACTTCACGGTCCTGTTTCTGGTTCTAAGAATCGACGTCACTGCACTCCGGGCATACCCATAGGTGCACAGTCTCTCTCAGCAAATGGCTAAGGGTATAGATGCTGATGGTCCATGAAGCACGTTGCTTGTACACTCTCCTGCTCCGTCCTCTCATGCGCCATACTCCACTCGAACCTCGTTTAATGTCGAACCTTTGCAGCCTTCGTCTATTGAGGTGTCCTCATCTAAAAGCCTTCATTAATTGATTTCTAAATTCCACTTCTATCCATCTTAGTGCCCATTATGTGAGCTTATGAAGCCATGACGTCAGCTCTTTCATTGCCCTGAACCCCAACATGAGCAGGACAGTAGATCCATGTCAACCCCTGGCGGTTTCAGGCCTTAATATCTGTTATCTACTCGTATCTAAGTCATCCTTTCTGTACCTTCTGAAGTTCGGCTTGCGCGTCTGTCACGATGACTGCCCTTGTTATAGAAGTCTCAGGTATCCATTTCAGTGCTGATGTCACTGCTTCCGTCTCCATTCTCAAACTGGAGATTGTTGACATGTATGCCCTATTGTCTTAAGCAACGACCTGTCCTCTCACTCTAGCCGAGAAACCCCAGCCTGATGTCCCACTAGGAAGCACTGATCCGTCGCTGTATATAACGGCAGCACTCTCCTGTATGTTCCTAATTATCAGCTCATTCACCTCGTGCTCTGGTCTCCCGTTGTTCCGTTCTCTGCATTCCTTGCCTAAGGTTATGATGACTCTAGTATCATTCTATCATCAGCGTGGACCCATATTTCCCTCTTCGCTATTGTCTCAGCTGGAGTGACGTGTCCGATTGTTGTCTCTGCCTGTGCCATCCATCACCTCCGTCTCTTGATTCTTGATCCCATGATGTCTGAGATACTACTGTACACAGGGTGCCGTGTGTCTGTGGTGACACGCATATGAGTTTTGTCTTGTGCCAGTTTGTGTCTGGATGTCACCGATAACAACCGCATCATCACAATCTGGGTATCTAGTGCAGCTTAGAACCAGTCGCATACTTTCAATCACAATCTGGGTATCTAGTGCAGCTTAGAGCCTGTCGCATACCTTCATTCTGGATGCGTTCCAACTTTTCACAATGTGTTCTTGATATTGTGAGGATGCCCAGTCCGTGATCGATAACAGACAGCACGACCTGACGAAATAGGATGAACCGGAGGCGTTGTGTCAAGTTAGCAGCAGCCATGGTCTTGAGTGCCCCTAACCCTCGCTTACATCTTTGACACCATAGATGTCGTGCTGTTATGAAAATACAGATGGGGCAGACTTGTGGTGCGCATGCCGGATAACAGATGGACATGCAGAGTGACGTCGTGGTGTCACTCTTTCAGACTCCCTTGCGCGCGACCGAGGTTGAGATGGAGAGATGGCCCGAAGGAGGCTCTGAACCCAACATGGTACACCAAGGCATCAGACACACGTTCCTGATTGAATACAGATATGTATATTTATGTGTTGTTGTTTTTTTAAATACCAACAATGCGTAGGTTATTCTTTTGTGCGCCGCGAAAAGGACGTTAAGTGGCGGGTTGCAGTAGCTTTCCTCGCATCACGAGCGTGCTGATGAAGGTGGACCAGGGACCTCCACGCCGTTGAGCTATGCTTGGCGTCATCTGCGTGCCACTCACTACTACGGGGATTACATCGATCTCTCTTCCCGTTAGCCAGGCTGCCATGAAAACAGCTCCTTTCCAGGGGGGGGGGGAAAGGCGGCTACTAGGAAGCCGAGGTAAGGGTCTTGGCCAGTATATTTTGCCTGATCCTGACTAACATGTCTAATCAGTACGTTGTGCCTGATCCTGACTAACATGTATAATCAGTACGTTGTGCCTGATCCTGACTAACATGTCTAATCAGTATGTTGTGCCTAACCAGATATTAGTCTACCTCCCCAGGATATATATAAACACACAATGTATTCATTTTTTTTTGGATTAACCTTCCTCAATCAATCTAGATTCGTTAAGAAACCCATTTGTCCTTTGCATTTTTAACATTCATCTGTACAGTGATTTATTTTCAGCCTGCCCTGATTTATTATGTGTGCATTGTCCGTGATTTATTTATTCAATATGACAGCATTTCGCTAACTTTAACATTGAGACAAACTCCCAACTTCTGCTGCCAAAGACCTGTTGTACATTATGCCATTTATTTGATGAAGTGTTCATTTTAAAAAAACAATCTGCTTGTGACTCTCTATTCCATATTTTTTATCTGCACGTCCCATTTGATGTTAAAAGATTTCCAGTAGCGATACCGATACAGTTATTATCTTATATTCGTAGTCCGCTGTTGACCTTGATAAATGTTTTAATAAGTATTATCAATTTAGATTGGAGCATAACTTCTGTATTCTATTGCTGTCGCCGACATCGATACTTTACTTAAAGTCACTACAATCAAAACAATCGCATTCGCTGTTGGCTATTTAGACCAATCCATCGCCATATTGGAAAGGTGTTTTTTGGTTCTCGTCTTCTTGGTGCCATCAGAATATTGATTGATATTTGTCTCGCAATATGTCAGTTCAGATCTGTCGTTGTCGTGAAGCACAGTAGTCCATTCCTTCTATGATTTTGTTTCATCTTCCTGACTACAAAAATTACTTCTTCTATCAATTATACATGCAGTAGCTGTTTGAAAGTCTTCATCCACCCTACCTCTTCTAATTCGTGTGTGCATAGATGGTTCCTATGTTTGAGCTACACACTTAGCTTAGTACATCTCTTACTTAACAAGCCATTATTTTACTGCTTTCTAAATGTTTTCTTATTACTTTTCTTGATTACTCATTCAGATGTCAGTGTCTGTTGTACAAGGATGAAACTACACTTCAAAGTGGCATGGATGGGCTTTAGATAACCTGTGTCAAATACAATACGCCAATTAACGAAGCGAGAATAGAAGCTCTGAGAATCGGCAGAACACCTGAGCTACTCAACTTAAGTGTAAATCATATTGCTCTTCAATAGGTCCACGAGCTCAGTTATGTATGCAGTATTTGTTCGCCAGGCACCGCTTCGGCACACGAGTATTAGTTTGGTAACCAAGCAACATCTGTTAAACAATCTATTTATGCCGACTGTGATTCCAGTCTCAAATATGACATCTGTCCATGGCGTGTGAGAGCAGAATTTCGACGTGTGAAATGAAGTGTTTACGGAAGGTCATCAGTGTTACCACGAAAGACGGACTGCGAAACAAAGACATTCGAAGTAGAGACGGCACTACGTCTTGTACAGAGTACAGTTCCTAGCACAAAATACGCTGGCTCGGCCATCTCATGAGAATGCACCTTCATCAATGCCCTGTGCTCCTTCCCCAGTTATTCAAACTGAAATTAAACATTCATGAGTTAGTGATATATTCACCTCGCGCTCTCAAGAGTCGTGGGCTCCCTATGCAAATGTACTCTCTGCCTATTCTTAAAAACAGCGCTGCTGACAATGTAGATAGATTTGGGTACGGGACACGAGGGCGGCTACGAGGCAGGTGGATCGATAACATTAGAGAGGATGTTCCAACGACACGCACTCACAAGGACCGACGCGGCACACTGGGTGTAGGACACAAGGGTTGTACTCTCCATGGCAGATATGTAATGAAAACTATCTTTCAATCTATCCACCTTTCTATCTATCTATCTGTCTGTCTGTTTGTCTGTCTGTCTGTCTGTCTGTCTATCTATCTATCTAAGATAGTATTAACTAACTAAGCAACTAACTAACTGATTGTCTGGCTGGTTGACTGACTAACTAGCTAATTAACTCTTCCATCGATCAAATGTTGAACATTATCTGTCATCTAAATATGAACGATCAAACACTCTCAAAATGCGTCTTTTCCGTCGTGCATTTTCACCTTAAATGCCATTAGCATTTACATATACAAATGATCATGTCTGTATTATCTAGCTGACACTATCAGAGACATTTCTAGCTGACACTATTAGAGACATTTCTAGCTGACACTACTAGAGACATTTCTAGCTGACACTACTAGAGACATTTCTAGCTGACACTACTAGAGACATTTCTAGTTGACACTATCAGAGACATTTCTAGCTGACACTACTAGAGACATTTCTAGCTGACACTGCTAGAGACATTTCTAGCTGACATTACCAGAGACATTTCTAGCTGACACTACCAGAGACATTTCTAGCTGACACTACTAAAGACAATTCTAGCTGACACTATCAGAGACATTTCTAGATGACACTACCAGAGACATTTCTAGCTGACACTACCAGAGACATTTCTAGCTTACACTATCAGAGACATTTCTAGATGACACTACTAGAGACATTTCTAGCTTACACTACTAGAGACATTTCTAGCTGCCACTATCAGAGACATTTCTAGATGGCACTATCAGAGACATTTGTAACACACTATCAGAGATATTACTAGCTAACACTATCGGAGACATTTCTAGCTTACACTATCAGATACATTTCTAGCTGATACTACTAGAGACATTTCTAGCTGACTCTATTAGAGACATTTCTAGCAGACACTATCAGAGACATTTCTAGCTGACACTATCAGAGCCATTTCTAGCTGACACTATCCGAGCCATTTCTAGCTGACACTATCAGATACATTTCTAGCTGACACTATCAGAGACATTTCTAGCTGACACTATCAGAGACATTTCAAGCTGACACTATCAGAGCCATTTCTAGCTGACACTATTAGAGACATTTCTAGCTGACACTACCAGAGACATTTCTAGCTGACACTATCAGAGACATTTCTAGCTGCCACTATCAGAGACATTTCTAGATGGCACTATCAGAGACATTTGTAACACACTATCAGAGATATTACTAGCTAACACTATCGGAGACATTTCTAGCTTACACTATCAGATACATTTCTAGCTGATACTACTAGAGACATTTCTAGCTGACTCCATTAGAGACATTTCTAGCAGACACTATCAGAGACATTTCTAGCTGACACTATCAGAGCCATTTCTAGCTGACACTATCCGAGCCATTTCTAGCTGACACTATCAGATACATTTCTAGCTGACACTATCAGAGACATTTCTAGCTGACACTATCAGAGACATTTCAAGCTGACACTATCAGAGCCATTTCTAGCTGACACTATTAGAGACATTTCTAGCTGACACTACCAGAGACATTTCTAGCTGACACTATCAGAGACATTTCTAGCTGACACTATCAGAGACATTTCTAGCTGACACTACCAGAGACATTTCTAGCTGACACTATCAGAGACATTTGTAACACACTATCAGAGATATTACTAGCTGACACTATCGGAGACATTTCTAGCTTAAACTATCAGAGACATTTCTAGCTGATACTACTAGAGACATTTCTAGCTGACTCTATTAGAGACATTTCTAGCTGACACTATTAGAGACATTTCAAGCTGACACTATCAGATACATTTCTAGCTGACACTATCAAAGACATTTCTAGCTGACACCATCAGAGCCATTTCTAGCTGACACTATCCGAGCCATTTCTATCTGACACTATCAGATACATTTCTAGCTCATACTATCAGAGACATTTCTAGCTGACATTATCAGAGACATTTCAAGCTGACACTATCAGAGCCATTTCTAGCTGACACTGTTAGAGACATTTCTAGCTGATACTATCAGAGACATTTCTAGCTGACACTATTAGAGACATTTCTAGCTGACACTATCAGAGACATTTCTAGCTGACACTACTAGAGACATTTCTAGCTGACACTATCAGAGACATTTATAGCTGACACTGCTAGAGACATTTCTAGCTGACACTATCAGAGACATTTCTAGCTGACACTATTAGAGACATTTCTAGCTGACAATATTAGAGACATTTCTAGCTGACACTACTAGAGACATTTCTAGCTGGCACTATCAGAGACATTTCTAGCTGACACTATCAGAGACATTTCTAGCTTACACTATCAGAGCCATTTCTAGCTGACACTATCCAAGCCATTTCTAGCTGACACTATCCGAGCCATTTCTAGCTGACACTATCAGAGACATTTCTAGCTGACACTATCAGACATTTCTAGCTGACACTATCAGAGACATTTCTAGCTGACACTATCAGAGACATTTCTAGCTGACACTATCAGAGACATTTCTAGTTGACACTATTAGAGACATTTCTAGCTGACACTACTAGAGACATTTCTAGATGACACAATCAGAGACATTTCTAGCTGACACTACTAGAGACATTTCTAGATGACACTATCGGAGACATTTCTAGCTGACACTACTAGAGACATTTCTAGATGACACTATCGGATACATATTTCTCAGTACCTCGTGTAAGTAGAGCTGAACATAATTTGATGTTTTGGGAAACATATTGGCTGTCTACAGGTCGGAGACATGATAACTGTTACAGTTTGACCCTGTCCTAGAGTTTACATGTACAAATGCATTTCTATATTTCATATATATCAATATAGACTCAGTTTGAACATTAATATTTTCTTATTTGACTTTGACAAATGCAAAAGGATCATACGATCCAACTTGCCAACGTCGGATAAGTTGTTGCATCCCGTCAAGGAAAGATAATCATCATCATCCTTGCACGTTCTCGTCAGAAGCGTAACGGCGTTTCTTGAGGGGTTCTGACAGTTTCCTGAACAGGAAGAAGCTGCAAGCTGTCAGATCGGGTCTGTACGATGGGTGCGGTAAGATGTCAAATTTCAGATGATTCAATGCAGCTACTGTCGACACGTGTGTGGGCGAGCATTGTCGGGCTGAGGAACTGCCTGCTTGCATTAGCGAACACGCATAAATCGGGCTAGACGTTTGTTCATAGTTTTCACATATCGATCAGAGTTGACGTAGACTACGCTCTCGCAGTCTCAGAACATGGTCACCATAGCTTTACTTGCCGAAACGAGCCGTTGCGACCAGTGGCCTACTGCAAACCTTGTCACGCAGGTTATCTTGGCTGGATCGGCGTCTTGTAAAGGTCGTGCCAACCTCCTGACAGTACTGACATCCACACAAGCGTCACAGTATACCGCAGTCTTTCTTCGATGCATGCCGACCGACACACAACCTTCTATGCATACCGACCGACACACAACCTTCTATGCATGCCGACCGACACACAACCTTCCATGCATGCCGACCGACACCCAACCTTCCATGCATGCCGACCGACACCCAACCTTCCATGCATGCCGACCGACACACAACCTTCCATGCATGCCGACCGACACACAACCTTCCATGCATGCCGACCGACACACAACCTTCTATACATGCCGACCGACACACAACCTTCTATGCAAGCCGACCGACACACAACCTTCGATGCATGCCGATGGACACACAATCTTCGATGCATGCCGACGGACACACAATCTTCGATGCATGCCGACGGACACACAATCTTTGATGCATGACGACGGACACACAATCTTTCGGAGTCAGGAATGGAATCACAGCACGTTGCTTCAACCGTATTTCCATGTAGGCCGCCATTTGACTATCTGCTGTACGAATGTGTTATGTTCCATCCCTCACTACACGCCCCTGTTGTCACTTCCTTAGAGATTATTTTCATATAGATGTCACGTGGCTCTGAACACTGTCGTCATAGTTAGAGAGCTAGAGGTCAACCTTTTGAAATGGCCTTCGTACATCTACGTGTGCCTTCATTTACAATGGTCAACCTTTAAAAGCATTTATGGCAGCGAGTTACATGTGATTTGTTGGAAATTATGTTGATTGATGTACATCTCCAGATTATATATATATATATATATATCTTGTCTTCTCACCAGAAATAATTCCTAGAAATCGTTGTGTATCCGACTTCTCAGTTTATACTCGTATGTGTGACAATACCAATATTCCATTGTGATGTTCCATTGCATCTCTTTTGTGTTTATCGTACATGTATTGTGGTGTTGTGTTGGAATGTAGCATTGTTGAATGATGGTTGGTGATGAATAGCCCTGTTGTTCGTGTTCTGTGTTTGATAATTTACGCGATATTGACTTTCACTCTCTCAATGTGTCTTTGTGTCCAGTGTCATAAAGACGACTACCTCATTAACAATATTATGTCTAGATAAAACCCCATTGAAATATACATTTGAGTCGCTAATAATGAGAGAATGAATGAGTCCTGCAGTTTTTAACCAGTCAAACGAAGGATGAACATTTAATATTTTGGGAGGCGACATGACTAACTTCAAGGTCAGGTGAAACCATAAAAACCCCATCTTACATCACGGCCAGATGAAACATACTGACCAAAATTCCCACCTCACATCTGAGCCAGGTGAAACATATTAGCCAAAATGTCCGCCTCATAACACGACCAGGTGAAACACACAGACCAACATCTATACCTCATAACAGGGCCAGGTGAAACACACTGACCAAAATCTTCACCTCACATTAGAGACAAGTGAAACTTACTGAATAAATCTCACCCCCTCCCTTCCTCTTCCCCGCATTCACATCAGAGCCAGGTGAAGCATATTGACCAAACCCCCCACCCCTCCCATTCACGTATTTCAGGGCCAAGTGAAATATATTCCCCCAAATCATATTGATCGAACCCCCCCCCCCTCCCCCCGCCCCAATCAATTAAGAGCCAGGTGAAGCATTCAAACCGAATCCCAGCCCCCCCCCTCCCCCTTCCCCCCCCCCCCCCCCCCCCCATCCCATCCCGATCCACGCTGTTTTCCAGGAGACTACAGTGGCACTCAGTGTGCAGAGCCTACTAAGATTCCTCGCATTGCACTACAGCAAGAATGACCAAGGAAACTTTCTCAAGAGTGAAATTAACTCAGCGCATGTAGACTCCAGCAAACAAACAAACAAACAAACAAACGGACACACATGTTTTGATGGACAGGTATTCATGATCAACTAACCTGCACTCTGACTTCCGGTAGATTAATTTTAATGGCAAGTTCTTCTCTACTGTAAACATCCGGGTAATGTGACCGTTCGAACGCGCGCTCCAGCTCGTGAAGTTGGTAAGTCGTGAAGGTTGTCCGGTTTCGGCGATGCTTCTTGTTACTTTTACTCCGACCTTCCTCCTCGTTATCATCTTCCTCAACCTCGTCATAATCATCATTCTCGTCGTCGGCTGGCTCTTTTCTTTGTTGGACTTGTTGGTTGTGGTTCTGCTGCTGGGATTGGTGATGACTGTGCTTGTGAGAATGGTGACTCGGTTGGTGATGTTTTTGGCGCGCAGAGCTGCTGTTGTTGCCATGGCTACAGTTGTTTGAGGCAGTCGACGAGGTTTTGTTGTAGTGACCAGACTTTAAAAATACGGAGTTACTGCATCCTGATAAAAAAAAAAAAAATTGATTCACAAGGATTACAATAACTATACATTACATATATATTCGTAAGCCAAATTCAGCTGTTAAACGTCTGCACAAAAGCCTATTCATCTAATCGTATTTGTTCACTCATGCTGCCAGACCCTGTGGGGAAGCCTAATATTCTTTCGTGTTGTCTTCGGTATGTCCGTTGCTACCGTTGAACGCTATTTATTTTTCTTGACAGAAGTCTCGAACATTTACCGTACGTCCTGGAGAGTGAAGGTTGCCGTTTTTCTTAGGGTATACTAACCCCAGAGGAAGATTATCTAGGCTAGATAGTAAACTGAATTTCTATGTGTGGTTTCTGATATAAATGTATCAACTAAAATTAGTTAAATTAGTAAATAGCCAAAGTATCATACACAATTTAAAAGCAAATATATGAGCAATCACAAGAATTGCTTCCCAGTATGTTACATGTTCTATATCAGTATTATTACTCTACACAAACGACCCTGGCCTTAAGTGAACATTATTGAGGGACAAAGGAAGTATACGTCCACTACTATAACAAACTTGACACACTGCATTAGATGAATCCCAACGGAAAGACCAGGTGTTCACATTGGAAGTCAACTTTATGTCTTTGTATTATAAGTAAAGTAAAGATCCCGTCCCTCCAGGCGCATATGAAATATGGTGTTAGGCCTATATTATTTGGTAACAAACGGCACATAGCGGATGAAGTGGCCAGCAGCACGCCGGCAGCTTCTACTTTCCAGATTTTTATTGTACCCGATTTATGTAGCCTGGTCGACCACAGGGGCCGGTTTGTGATCAGAAAATAAATCCCAGCTCAGCCACCACAAAACATCTTGGTAAGGTAGGTGAAAGTGCTGAGCTCAGCCACCCACAAAACATCTTGGTAAGGTAGGTGAAAGTGCTGGGCTCAGCTACCCACAAAACATCTTGGTAAGGTAGGTGAAAGTGCTGAGCTCAGCCACCCACAAAACATCTTGGTAAGGTAAGTGAAAGTGCTGGGCTCAGCTACCCACAAAACATCTTGGTAAGGTAAGTGAAAGTGCTGGGCTCAGCTACCCACAAAACATCTTGGTAAGGTAAGTGAAAGTGCTGAGCTCAGCCACCCACAAAACATCTTGGTAAGGTAAGTGAAAGTGCTGGGCTCAGCTACCCACAAAACATCTTGGTAAGGTAGGTGAAAGTGCTGAGCTCAGTGTTGTTGGCATCAGGGTCGGCGACTCATATCTGGTTTCTGGCATCAGGTTCAGCCACTCATAGCTCGCTGCTTTCATCGGGGTCAACAACTCATAGCTCGCTGCTTTCATCAGGGTCAACAACTCATAGCTCGCTGCTTTCATCAGGTTCAGCCACTCATAGCTCGCTGCTTTCATCAGGTTCAGCCACTCATAGCTCGCTGCTTTCATCAGGGTCAACAACTCATAGCTCGCTGCTTTCATCAGGTTCAGTCACTCATAGCTCGCTGCTTTCATCAGGTTCAGCCACTCATAGCTGTTTGCTGGCATCAGGCTCAGCGACTCAAAGACGAACTGACAAGGCAATTGCATAATAAAGTAGGAATTGGCAAGAAATAACTAAACTCGGCGAGGCTTAATGTGACCGGGCTACGACGTCGTTATGAAGGCCAAGAGCATCCCAGAGAAGCTGATAATGGCCCAGAGAAGCTGATAATGGAAGTACTGACAGTAATCACATGGCAATCCGCCAGCGTATTTGCTAAATATTCAAAGAAACAAAAACAAAAAGCAATGAGCGATGAACTGAACAATACATTACAGAAACAACAGTGTATATATATATCGACTTGTGAAATGAAGTGTTTGAGGAAAGTCATCGGTATTACCAGAAGAGACAAAATGCGGAACGACGACATTCGAAGTATGGTGTGCACTACGTCTTGTGTCGAATACATTTCCAGGCAGAAAATGAGTTGCATTGGTCATCTTATGAGAATGTACGCTCATCAACTTCCACTGATCTTACAATGCTGGTAGATTTGGCTACAGGGCAATCGGGCGGCGGCAAGGTAGGTGGATATATGACAGAGTGATTGTGCAGCGACAAGGGCTCACATTGACCGACGCAAAGCACTTGGTGCAGGATAGATGACTTAAGCTCCCCACCTCGCTTAACGGCAGTAGTGGAAAGAAAACTAACTTACTAACTTTACATAATGTAGACCTTAAATTTTTTGTCACTGAAAAATTAAAACGGAAATATATTGTCCAAAAAGATGTTCTAAATACTCGATAAGGTGTGGACAAGTGTTACGATAAAAATGGCAAACATGGTCCGCAGTTGCCTCTGGTATTCCCTCTGTTATAGACTTTCTGATTGCGCGTCTATCCCGGACTGCATGAACAAGGAGGACCACGCTGATTTGGTTTGTGATCACACTCTTCCAGGTTGAAGGATCTTGACCAAGGTTTTCTCAGGTGTTAATATCTATTTGTCAGCACCTCATTCAAATGGTACTTGAAACACATTGTTAGACGTCTCTGTGACCGTTTCCTTGAAGGAGTTGAATATATCTTTGGAAGCCTTTCCCTTGACATTCGATCAAGGTTGCCAGCCCATCTCTGTTGTGAGCTCACCGTGTAACAGCTGTCTAGATAGGTGTAGCTATCAACAACCTGGAGCCGTTGATTATGTACAGTAAATTTTGATTTTACGGCTCCCCAGGGGCAGACTTGAAGATTACTTCCGTTTTGCTAGTGTTGGACACCTGAAAAGTCCGTCATGGTAGACTGCATTTTTTTTTCTGGGCAAATCTAAAGGGCGCAATCGTCCGCGAAGAATAACATTCAAGATCGTGGCCTCTCTCATTTTGGTGTAAGATTACAGGCACCCCGGAACCAACAGATTACCTTGCATTATGTATTTGGTTTGCATGCCGGTAGCATCGCCATGTACAACATCAGTCAGTATTGCTGCAAAGACCACGCTAGAGTGTCGGTGCCAACACACATCCTTGTTTCACACCGTTGGCGACTGGGAAGGCTGCAGACAATCCTTCTTCGTGCAGTATACGAGTCATCATGCAATCATAACATTGGAGGACAACATCAACTTATTTGGGTAGACACACTTAGCCATGATTTGTCAGATTCCATCTCTATTGACGCTGTCAGAGGCTTTAGTCAGATCAACAGAAACTGTGTATAGATCACAATTTTATTCTTGAAATTTCTCTTGTAGTTGACGGGCTGCATATATCATGTCAACCGTCCCACGACACACACGAAAACCACACTGACTTTCATGGAGTAGATACTGCTCAAGGTGACGAGTTGGGCGGTAGAGCAGGACCAAGTCCATTATTTTTCCCAGATTGACAGCTGGGAGATGCCCCTGTGGTTGTCACAGGATTGTCAATTGCCCTTGTGCTTGTACAGGTGTGTGTAAAGTTTTGACAGTTTTTTACATCTCCTGTGAAACTTTCTTGGCTTCCCATATACATCGGAAGAGTAGTCAGTTCCTGAAGTAACACTACACATGAATCCTGTTTGGTAAATCTCTGGATAGAACCCGGATACCTTGCCTCTGGACATCGAATTGGAGCTTTTCTGACATCTGCCTCTGTGTGCTCCAAGTCTAGTTCCATGTTAATAGTAGCTTGAGGCATAATAGCTATGTCTTGTCCCCTGATGATGGACGGACAGTTGAAGATAATGTCAAAATGATCCGCCCAGCGTTCCAAAATATGCAACTTTTAGTTCAAAAGCGCTGATTCGTCAGCACTACGAACAGGAGATATGGAACAGAGAGCCGTAGAAAGCCTTCACGGAACAACTATACCTCCTCCAATCATTAACGTCATCCTACCCTTGAATCTCCACCGCCTTGCAGGGATCCTGCATGAACCTTAGCCTGCGTTGCACAACCGTATGTATGTTGTTGAATGCAGTCTTTTTATGAGGAGGAGAGGTCGCTTTGGAACAGTCGGAACAGACTGGGAGATACCCTTGTGGTTGTCTAAGAACAGTGGTTGTCTGAACAGACTATCAAGATCCAGCAGGTTCTTGATAGTTGTGTCTGTTTCGGCGAACAAATAATCTCTCATACGAGATATGAGCCAAGAACTCCCTTTAGAAATGTGGATTGCATCCTTGAGAAAGGCCCATCTGGCTTCCAAGGTGCTCAGCTGAAACTGCTGTCTCGCCAGACGACTGATCAGGTCCCAGGAAAATTGATGTACGTGTCTTTTTTTGTATCTTGGAGATGTTGAACCTATTAACAACCTTCCGTCATCAACCACGACACATAGACTCCACAAAAATGTTGAACTTGGAGAAAATAAGCCTGCTTGTCTATCCAGCACCCCACACGGCATTAGTCCCATGCACCTCTCGTCTGTCCAGCACTCAGTAACCCACATGGCATTAGTCTCATGCACGTCTCGTCTGTCCCTCTGTCTCAAGAAGAGTAAGCTCGCTGGCTGTGAGTGTTCTTCTTCGTTCTGGCTGATCGGCCCTGTGTTATCCAGCAGAGTGTACGTTCCAGAAGAACCGAAGATAAAAACTTCATTTTCTCGTAGATTTTCGTCCGATGTTGTAACTTCCGTGTGAAATGATTGCAGTGAAAATGTTGTCGTCAACCCCACTCTCTCGTCCCCTGCTACCTTATTCCAGAAGCAAGACGCAGTCAAGACGACTGGAGATAGCATGAGATGCAGATCTATCTTCAGGGCTTACTCCAGAAGCCTTTCCTGTAAACATTTGTCTCACATGGCAGCAGATTTGGACAACCAATGAGGGCACACTATTAGCATGGGCTATGAATGTTTAGTTGAGTCGCGTTGATATTAAATATGAACTTGCAACCTGAAGCGTGCTGTTGTACGATGATCCAGTAACAACGCCCGATCTAAATCAAATTTAGGAGTGACAATGTCAGCGGGCACAGTTTTCAGAACCGTGTCAACGATTTTTCAAGATTTCATGCATTAAGAGCTCTCGTCCTGTCACTCCATCAGCTCCAGAGATCCAGGACATTATTACATGAAATTGCATACATAGAAATGCTGCTGCTCAGGCCTTCATCCACTGTCAATGACAGGGATACACTCACAACTCTAGCACTCTTCAGTTCACCTTCAACTGAAAGGCATATTTGTAAATAAGAACAAACTTATTACTGTGTTCAGTTGTTGTCGCTGGAGATCGGTTTCAGCATACTCTCGTGTCCCGTCTCCCATTCTATCTCTCTATTTGCCGTTGTTTTCGTAGTCGATAAGAAATAATAATAAAAAAACAAACTTGTTCGGTGAATTTATCGAGACATTTTTATTATAATTTTCTTTTCTTTTAAAATAATGTCAGTTATTTCCAAGATGGGCATGTGTTCTCTTATCATGGCGTTTACGGCAACACTATAATCATAACCATGTTAGGCTATTTTCAATAATGCCTCCTATCATTATAAGCCGACGTCAAATCGATTGATTCTACGCAATTATAACCGTATCGTGTAACCATGAGCGCTACCTATTGTTATCAGATTATCAGCACATCTTCTAATCCACCAAGTGCTTTTTTCTGATTACTTTCTCATTTGAGTTCCCTGTTGAGGAGTTGGTGTCCATGACGTAATAAAGGAGCTTATATAAGTTCGCGAAGGAAAGGCAAGCTCGATCCAAAAATAGTGTGTTGCCACTAAAAGGTGCAGATTTGCAGCCTCGTTTAAACGACACACCGTTACGACACACTCATTTCCGGACGAAGAAATAAATGTTTTCCATGCTGTATTTTGCTTCGCTGTCAAAAGACATGCACATTCACTCCATTCACCTGACTACAGAAAGTTCTATGCTGGTTTGTTCACCCAAAAAAATGTTAAAAAAATTAAAAAAATTATGTATTTGCACTATCCTTCATCTGTTGCACCACTACTGAAAGTCCAATCCCGGTCTGTTCACACAAATGATATGGACGTGCACTTCCACATGTTCCACCATTACTGAAAGTCCCATGCCGGTCTGTTCAGACAAAAGACACGTATAAGTACTTCCACATGTCCCACCAGGAATTCCGTGGCGAAATGGATAAGCCGTCGGCCTTGTGATCAGGTGGATTGGTTTCGACTCCGGACTGCGCCATCTGTTTCACGTGTGCTTCTTTCGGAGTCCCCTGTATCTCGTAGTCGCCCTCTAGTCGACTTGTCCTTGACTTGCCACTGGGGTCGGGTGGCACGAGACGAGAGAGTGAGGATAAAAAGTAGCGCAGTTAATCCTTACTAAAAAAAGCGCTAGCAAAATTAAGTATGCCTTCATCGTCTACTATGGACGGCGGCCTTTACCTTACATGTCCCACCACTACAGAAAGTTGTTTGCCTGTCTGTTCACACAAAACAAATCTAGTTATATTCCCTATAGACGCTACAACACTTCTATCTTGGCTGAAGCGAGAAACACTGATGTATCCCGACACCGTTAATATGTACTCAAGTTCACACTTGTCATAATAAACTGTGTTCTTGTCTTTCCTCCACCAATGATTGGTAATCAACTCTCACATCTACCTTCTTTATCGATTTCTCATCAATTGACAATATGTAGCCAATTGTTTCGTCAAGCTCTATATTCGATCTCTTAATTGACAAAAAAGTAATCGCCAACTTCTTGATCCGATTCCCCAATTGACGATAAGAAATAAATACACACGCATACCTCTGTATTCGATCTCTATCACTCGAGTAACATTACGAGATTCATACGCATGATAGACTCCAGCTGAAGTGAGATATTTGTTTATGAAAAATCTGACGACTTTGTTGTCTTTGCCTGCCTGGTTGTCAACACTTTTACAGTAAAAAAATAATTAGATCGAATATCGACGACCGATTCCAGTTGAGGTCATCAGGAGTGGACATACTCGCATACAAAACAGTAAATAACATTATGCTGGCATGCATTAAACCAGGTCCCTCAGGATTTCACAGATTCGAGCCTTATACTTGTATACAAGAGCAAGGGGGACCAGAGTAACTGCTACAACTGTAGTCGAATTGTTCTTCTGTTTGCCGTTGGGAAAATACTTACCAGAATTGTTATGCGCAGACTCCATGTCTTAAGAGACCAGGTTTTTTGTTCAGATAACGTCGTACAAACAGTTTTTTTGATTAGGTAAGGTCAAACATATCGTTTTTTGTTTCATTAAGGTGACACTGACAGTTTTTTGTTTTGGTAGGACAAGTTCTTTTCTTCGCTGAGTTTGTTTCAAGAAGAGAACGGGACCTAATGTGCCGATAGACAAGAAAGCAAGCTAAGTCAGTACACGATGCATCAACTGAGCTCCTCGAGAACATGTGGGACCAGCAGTTGTGGACAGACATGATCACTCACGCAATTCAGTGAGACTTAAAGAGATGAAAAGGAACATTTTTTAAATTCCAGAACGTCTTATTTTATTCTCAACTACTTATAGAAAGCACAATTTGTAGGATGAACATTTTCTTAGTACTCAGTCACGAGAAAGGGAACACGTAATTGTGTTGTGGTTCTACAGAAGTTTTCTATTTAGTTTTTAACATCTACGACAAACATCCTTTACATTACCATCGCAGTGAATTGAAATGCTACTGACAGACACGCTGACAGACACGCTGACAAAACACGCTGACAGACACGCTGACAGACACGCTGACAAAACACGCTGACAGACACGCTGACAGACACGCTGACAAAACATGCTGACAGACACGCTGACAAAACACGCTGACAGACACGCTGACAAAACACGCTGACAGACACGCTGACAGACACGCTGACAAAACATGCTGACAGACACGCTGACAGACACGCTGACAGACACGCTGACAGTCACGCTGACAGACACGCTGACAAAACAGGCTGACAGACACGCTGACAAAACATGCTGACAGACACGCTGACAAATCACGCTGACAGACACGCTGACAGACACGCTGACAAAATACGCTGACAGACACGCTGACAAAACACGCTGACAAAACACGCTGACAGACACGCTGACAAAACATGCTGACAGACACGCTGACAAAACACGCTGACAGACACGCTGACAAAACACGCTGACAGACACGCTGACAAAACACGCTGACAGACACGCTGAGAAAACACGCTGACAGACACGCTGAGAAAACACGCTGACAAACACGCTGACAAAACACGCTGACAGACACGCTGACAAAACATGCTGACAGACACGCTGACAAAACACGCTGACAGACACGCTGACAAAACACGCTGACAGACACGCTGACAAAACACGCTGACAGACACGCTGACAAAATACGCTGACAGAACCGCTGACAAAACACGCTGACAGACACGCTGACAAAACACGCTGACAGACACGCAGGGGCAACTCACGACATTGACAACATTGCAATGGCAGCTCGTGAAGTGCCTAATACATCACCGGATCCTGGTGTCAATTTCTAATCTCTACTGTGTACAGTTGAAGAGCTCCCGTACCTCTCTGTCCCGCGGCTAAAACACGAGCTTTTGTGCGGGCTCGCTCCTGTGCCGGCATAACAGCTTTTCATAATCTCTCGTGCGTGAAATACCCGTTTAGCCTATTCTATATTTTCCCACTAATTTAATTAGAGATGGTCGCGAATAATGCGAGGGGAGAATAAACCAGCTGGATTGAACCTGGAAATCTGCAAACCCACATCCCCCAACAAATGCAGCCGTCGCGTAGCAGTAGTAAGAGAGAATGCATGCTGTTCCAGCCGGTCGATTTCTTTTCGCGCCAAATATTAAAATTATTATTCAAATCCCCGAACCTGTTTCTTCTCCTCAGTATGGGACCTTTATCAACAGGAGGCGGGGGATGGAATTCTGCGAACCTCTTACAGCGTCTCATGTTCAACATGCCCCTGTCAGCCATGCTGGCGTCGGGCATCTCCAAGACACAACAACCCCCGGGCGAACTGACAACATTCCGGCGAAAAACATATTATTTGCAGTAAATATGCGTTCGTTATCAATGGAAAACTGGAGAATGAGTGTCATTATTTCTTCTATTATATCGTTTTGACAGATTTCACTCAGGGAACGGGCTTCCTGCTGAGAAGCAACATATTTTTTTGTTGCCTGAGAGCGTCGCATGGAAGGCCAGCTGTGTGGAGCACGGTCGAACCCAGGAAATCCTCGCCTCTCGCGACCACCATTAGGATGGCGGTAACACAAGTGGAGGTCATTCTCTAGGCGTCCCTTTCATTTTCTGCACACAAACATCTGGCCCCGCCCACTATCCGAGTCAACATTGGCCAAAGTTTACTGTATATTGTCGGAGGGCCTAATCTAGAGGAGACGACAGTGTAGCTAGGATTCCGGCGAAACACTAGGCATACAAGTCGCCAACCATCTATTCCATTGGCAGTGAAAATATATTGTTCGCAACGCGCCGAATACATCATCCTCATCTTCACCCATATGTAATGCGTTGCTTCGTTTCTCACTGCAAAGACGCTTTTACTGGTCAACGTTATCGACACTCTCCAGTTGACCATGTTGTAGACGGCTACCTAGCTTTCTGTTACATACATAGAAATGAAACAACGAAGGAAACAAGTAAGCCCTACCCCGCAGAAAGCTAGCGCCTAGTACAATGGAGTTTCTAACAATTCATCCCAACCCGCGGTCAAGTGTGTGGAAGCACAGTTATCTTCATTGTCACAACCCGTGGCAATATCATCAGATCAATGTTGATATTAACATTAAATTATGTCTATTTAAATACCTGCTTCATGAGCTAAAACCTGTTTCAAGTCTTCTGTTTAGGAATGTCACAATAGTCTAGCGACAGTAATAGACTAGCGACAGGAATACTCTTGTAATAGTATTTGTCTTTCAGTAGTGATGTATGTGATGACAGAAACTGGTATTAAGGAGTTAGTAGTAAGGGAAGAGGTAGTAGCCATTTTCACTTTCATTTAAAAAAAACCGACGGCTGTGAGTCAGTACAGCTGAGCTTAGACAAGCCTAAAATAACTTGTAAATAAAACACTGCTCGCTTAGAAATTGTTTGAATAAAATGAAGACACGTGTGCTTTCACTGCCGTCTAACTCACCCGACCTGGCCCACAGGAGACCTATTTCATAAACTGAAATTCACCGTGAAAGGACAACAATTTCAGAGAATTGAAAATGTGTAGATGTACATCACACATAATTCACAAAAACACTTTAGAGGACTTCTGGTAGAAGGTGAAATGGTGTTGGGAGCCATGTGTAAGTAGATGAGGCAAGTATTTCCAATAAGATAAACGTTATTAGATTCCAGGTAAATCCCAACCTTTTGAACATACACCTGAATAAAAGATTTCAATATTTCTCTGTCCTCTAGAGCACAATATATATTGATCTATTTCGCCTCACAATAACGTCCCGGATTATTATTGTGCCTGGATTTGACAAAAAAAACTCGAATTGCTCAGTAAGAATTAGATAACTTAATCGCTGGAATTCAATAATTGTATTTCCTTTCTACTTGTCACAATGGATTGGGGAGTTGTCAGCTTTCTGTTGTCCCAATGGTACGCCATGCTACACATACAAGATGCATATATTCTTCTACATTAAAATTATATTTATATTTTGCTCTGCAAAACGTCGCTGCTAACAACCGCCAACCTATTGGGCTGTTATAGGTATCTTGGCTGATGTGAAGTATGTTTGGTTGCTATTACTTTCTATACACGGAGAAGCGTTCCACCAAGGAAGATACCCGTGTCTGCCAAACTGGATGGACACGACATGATTCGAACCAGGTGCATTGGGATTGGTAAACGGACGTTTCATCTCTAGGCCAGGCTGCCTCTCTCTCTATCTCTCTCTCTCTCTCTCTCTCTCTCTCTCTCTCTCTCGCGCACGCACGTGCTCGCACACACACACACATACATACAGACACACATATAGTAAAGAAATGGACAACGATGTTTAAAGAAGGACGTGCACTAACGAAAGATCTTCTGAGACCAGGTCAGGCGCATATTGTTGCGTTAACTCACGTCCGAGACCAGGTCAGGCGCATATTGTTGCGTTAACTCACGTCCGAGACCAGGTCAGGCGCATATTGTTGCGTTAACTCACGTCCGAGACCAGGTCAGGCGCATATTGTTGCGTTAACTCACGTTCTTCTTTAAACCTCGTTGTACATTTCTTCACCTTTTGTCTTCGACACAGTCTTATCACCATACACTGCCTGTATTCTGAGATGAATATCAACTGGTCGACATCCTTTTGCTGTTAGAAACCGAATCATCGCTTTCTGATCAACTCTGGACGGATTCCGAATCACACCCGTCATATTTTCAACGGTCTGTTGAGGAAACTATGAGTCGGAGGATAATGACATTTTGCAAACTTGACGATTGTTATATGTTGTTTACAACATAAATAGGGAGCCGCGAAGCGCAGTGGTTAGCGCACTGGCTTCGCATCTGAGTGGTCCTGGGTTCATTCCCCAGTTGAGGCGGTAATGTTTTTTCAGACCGCAATGGCACCCGGGTCGACCCAGCCTTAAATGGGTACCGGTTCAGTCTGGGAAGTAAAAGCGGCGAGGGAGAGGAGATGGCCACCGCCCTCATATAGCCGAGCCTTTGAAATGTGAGATCGCTAACACCTCACACCCCTACGGCAGTAATGCTATGGGATACTTTACTTTTACAACATAAGTGACGTCATCATGCGCATCGTACGTATGTTCACTTGTTGCAATTTGGTCCGGTTTCATTTGAACACGCCTTATATATACATACAATCATCATCAACTAGCATGTCGTTTCTGACCACAGCCGTTCTATAAGAATCTCCATCTGCAGCCAGTTTTTTTCCGTCTCCGTCACAGTCCTCCTCAGATCATCGTTAATGTCGAGTGCCCATCTCCTTCTCTGTCACATCTACCACGTATTCCATCTACAGATCCCTCCATTATATCGTTTTTCTTCCAGGTTGGATTTGGTTGAATTTGGTCAACGTATTGCGCTTCCAAAACGTTATGTTGTTTACTAGCCAATGATTTATAACCTGCTGTTTTAGGACGTCTGTACTTTTCTTTGTCCATAGTATTTTGAGAACTTTCCTCTAGCATGTTAGCTCGAAAGATTCAAGTCTACTGCTATCCTATATTAGCGTTTTCTTGATTACAATATTTTGTTGTTATAATTTCTGAGCTGTGCGTGTTAAGTGTTGCATTCTCATATTCCATAGCACATACGTTACTAACTTCCATCCTCTTGCTATTGTGACACAGAAGATATCACAGTGATACGAGAAGTCCAATTTCTAGAACATACGTTACTAACTTCCATCCTCTTGCTATTGTGACACAGAAGATGTCACAGTGATACGAGAAGTCCAATTTCTAGAACATACGTTACTAACTTCCATCCTCTTGCTATTGTGACACAGAAGATGTCACAGTGATACGGGAAGTCCAATTTCTAGAACAATGCTGACAAGGCCGGTGTGATGTGGCACTTCTAGAAAAGGCTGACCTCACCCACTTAAACTTTGATGGATGTAACATTGAGAGGCACGATTTATTGAGATAACTGGGAGTCATATTTGACAACTTTCAGTTTCAGAAAGGAGAACCAGACAGCAACTTTGGCTCTGAGAGGGCTATCTGGGACCTCTTTATTGAAGGCCGTAATCGTCTCTGACTCTCAGTTCTTGCTTAAGGAGGTATACAAAGACTGGCTGTGGTAAGAGTGGCTAGGGGACATATATGTCCCAAATCTCCGGAAACCTGTGTGGAGCTACTGTCCTGGTCATGCTAGGTGACAGAGGTGACATTTTGAAGTGGATACACGACCGACTTTTGGGTGAAAACATTGCAGTCGATACACCAGTAATGAATAGATTGCAAAGTTTTGAAATTTGCACAGGTCCAGCACAGATGGGCGATAGAGAAAACAAAGCAGGCGTGTGTACAACCAGCGAGCTACATGAATCGTCTGCATCTAAACTCTTAGCCATTTACTGAACGTCACTGAGCAACCAAATGTTCAGCCTGGTGTAAACTTATGTCGATTCCAAACATAACGGAAATGAATAGGACATTGACACGCGGAGAGGAAGTTACTTAGGTTTAGGTGAGAAACAACTTGGGTCATTACTCTCAGGTCATCCTCATTGTGTCTTTACCAACGTTCAGCTAATTTAATCTCTATAGGTACTTGATCGGCAGGTCATTTAATCGCTTTAGGTACTTGGCCAGCAGGTCATTTAATCTCTATAGGTACTAAACCTAGGCCGGCAGGTCATTTAATCTCTATAGGTACTTGGCCGGCAGGTCGTTTAATCTCTATAGGTACTTGGCCGGCAGGTCGTTTAATCTCTATAGGTACTTAGCCGGCAGGTCATTTAATCTCTATAGGTACTAAACCTAGGCCGGCAGGCCATTTAATCGCTATAGGTACTAAACCTAGGCCGGCAGGTAATTTAATCTCTATAAGTACTTGGCCTGCAAGTCATTTAATCTCTTTAGGTACTTGGCCGGCAGGTCATTTCATCTCTATAGGTACTAAACCTAGGCTGGCAGGTCATTTAATCTCTATAGGTACTAAACCTAGGCCGGCAGGTCATTTAATCTCTATAGGTACTAAACCTAGACCGGCAGGTCATTTAATCTCTATAGGTACTTGACCAGCAGGTCATTTAGTCTATAAATATACCAGGTATTGGAAACAAGAACAGCCAAACTGAAAAAGAAAGAAAAGACATAACCCTGAAGTACATGGTGAAAAACTACCCAAGCACGGACTGGACCCATGCATACACCGACGGTTCTGCAATAAAAACAACACATAATGGAGGGGGGAGGGGTATTCCTGAGCCTAACAAACGGTAGAAAAATAACACTGTCAGTGGCAACTGGAAAATTCTCAAGCAATTTCAGAGCGGAGGCAGATGCACTGAGGGCGGCAGTAGAAGCAGTGCTGACAGGCAAAATCAATGTAAGCCAGAGAGTCCTGTTTACAGATGCCCTGCCCGTGGTTACAACGCTAAAGAGCCAGAAAAATACAGAACTTAATGATCTAAGAGCAGTACTCTGAGAACTATGTCAGCAGTCCACACCCAAAAGAGTAGTGGTACAGTGGGTTCCATCAAACTGTAACATTCAAGGGAACGAGGAGGCAGACAGACTGGCAAAAGAAGGTGCAAGGTTACCAGAACCAGATTCTAGTGTGACCTACGAAGAGTCCAAAAGGTTAATTAGGGCCAGATACATGGCCAAATGGGAAACAGAGCATACTGACTACACAAAGAATGATGCCTATTACCAGTTAAACAGAAGAGAACAGGTCGTGGTCTTCAGACTCCGCACAGGCCACAACAGACTGAGGTACCATCTATTCAATAAACGGAAGATAGGTGGCACTGACAAATGCACCCGTGGTACAGGGAAAACAACTGCTGAACATCTGCTGCAAAATTGCCCGACATACGAGGACCAGAGAAAGCACATGTGGCCATCACCAGTGCCAACACTAGACAAGCTCTATGGCAGTGTCGGCAGCCTCAGAATGACAGCTGCTTTCTTCGAACAAATTCAAGTTGACGTCTGACAGCGTACGAAGAAGAAGAAGAAGATTTAGTCTCTATAGGTACTTGTCCGGCAGGTCATTTAATCTCTATAGGTACTTGGCCGGCAGGTCATTTAATCTCTTTAGGTACTTGGCCGGCAGGTCATTTAATCTCTATGAGTACTTGGCCGGCAGGTCATTTAATCTCTATAGGTACTAAACCTAGGACGGCAGGTCATTTAATCTCTATAGGTACTTGTCCGGCAGGTCATTTAATCTCTATAGGTACTTGGCCGGCAGGTCATTTAATCTCAATAGGTACTTGGCCGGCAGGTCATTTAATCTCTATGGGTACTTGGCCGGCAGGTCATTTAATCTCTATAGGTACTTTGCCGGCAGGTGAATTAATCTATATAGGTACTAAACCTAGGCCGGCAGGTCATTAAATCTCTATAGGTACTTGGCCGGCAGGTCATTTAATCTCTATAGGTACTTGGCCGGCAGGTCATTTAATCTCTATAGGTACTTGGTCAGCAGGTCATTTAATCTCTTTAGGTACTAAACGTAGGCCGGTAGGTCATTTAATCTCTATAGGTACTTTGCCGGCAGGTCATTTAATCTCTATAGGTACTTGGCCGGCAGGTCATTTAATCTCTATAGGTACTAAACCTAGACCGGCTGATTGAGCTAATCTGGTGACCACATATTTATTACTTAGTGAAATTAGCTCATTTAAAATTCACAAATGTACACATAATTACTGAAACTGTAAGTTATGAATATTACCTGAAAACCCGAACAGCAACAAACGCATTAGTTACAATTCATAACCAACTCAGAAAATGCCGCGAAACAAAACGGAAACTATTACTTCTTCTGCGTTCGTTCTCAATCTTCCGCTACCAAGCCCCGAACAGGGCTTGCAAGTAGCAAGTTGAAGTCCGGAGAACGGAATGCGTTGTGTCGCTAGTTTACAGCTTGACTGCGATATTTGCACCTTTCGGTCCGACACATCCGTCTTCGGAAGCAATGGAAACTAGACTTCTAGAAAACTGACTATGGAATCGCTTTGATGAATCCCTTCAATGCCGTCGCCGGGAGGAAGTCGAAAAATACCAGGTAGATTTGTATCTCTAATAGTAATATGTTGCTGCAAGCTTTTATAATTTACTGATGTCAACCATTTTGCATATAAATAAACGATTAAAAAGGGCCGAATATGCAACACAGTTAAGGACCTGGCAGAAGCCAGCTATTTATAATGTAGGCTTTCATCGGGGTCGGTGGATAACAATCAAGCCACTGAAGCTAGCTATAACATTAAAGGAAATTAGCTGAAATATTTTAAGAAATAAGCTAGATTTTCCATTGTTCATCAAAGAAGTTTTTTTGTCCCCCTAGAATTCCCAAAAATCGCCATGCGGGGCAGACAAACATCGGTAGGTAGGCAAATCTAGTCACAAATAAATGTACAGGAGGGACGGCAGTGGAATTCAAAACAAATAATGGCTAAAAAAAAAAAAAAAAAAAAAAAAAAAAGAAAGATGGTTACAATTTATTTCTGCATGATAACAGTAACATAGTTGCAACAACGTTTCCACATAATCTTCTCACATGTTTGCTTTGATTGCATAAATTGATTTCTTCGCCCGTCAGTTGCCATTCAACTATTTCTATATGTGTGTCATGGATGCTTACATATCCATTCGTGGAACTGTTTACATTTGAGTTGTTTTTATTTGTTCGGTTTCTGATGAAGATCTAAAGGTTTTATGTGTCGGTTTTTCTTCTCACGTTTCCCTGCAGTTTAAGCATATATGCATTTCTGTTATTCAACAACATAAGGTCTGACACACACAAGACGCGGATATCTATCGAGCTCAGCGAGAGCACCTACTCTAACAAGAGAAAGTGCTGGAAGTCAGGTTTCTGTTCCTCCCCAGCTATACCATTGACTTCTGGGCCGATGTTTGCCACGTGCAATCTAAACAATGACCACCTCCTAGAGCTTAGCAACTCACGAACGAAGGAAGTAACTGACATAATATGACCAAATTACAAAAACGTTAGCTAAACGTGCAGTACAATGGTCAACTTGCGAAGATAATGGCGCTGGGAAATCTAAACTTTCTTTTGGGTGGGTTATCAGTTTCCTTCCTCACTGTCTTCCCTTCCAGAAAGCTATACACCTATTTACTGAAGAGTGTCGAAACCGAACTCAGCACATTTCCCACGAGAAGTAACCATTCTGCCACTAAAATACACTAACTATGGGTATAGTTTATAAATGCTGCAACAAGTACGTATGTGCCACATAACATTACTGCCGTATGAGTGTGAGGTGTTAGCGATCTCATATTTCAAAGGCTCGGCTATACGAGGGTGGTAGCCATCTCCTCTCCCTCGCCGTTTTACTTCCTGGACTGAACCGGTACCCATTTTTAAGCTGGGTCGACCCGGGTGCCGTTGCGGTCTGAAAAAACATTTCCACGTCAACTGGGGAATGAACCCAGGACCACTCAAATACGAATCCAGCGTGCTAACCACTGCGCTACGCGGCTCCCTACAACTGCGGAATGAACCCAGGACCACTCAGACGCGAATCCAGCTCGCTAGCCACTGCGCTACGCGGCTCCCTACAAAAACAACATTCATAGAGGATCTCTGACCTTTCTGAAAGACTTCACCAACCGGGTTTGCTATGGAGATTGGTTGAGTTCCATCTACGACTTGAGTTGACGTGCCACTATTCTCACGTAAAGAATCCTGAACTTGATCAGACAAGCCCAGTATAGCATCAATACTGTGGAGCCGTGTCGCTTGCATTCCGAAACCTGCCATTCCTTGTCACTGGAATAAGTAGCATGCATACACATAGATTATTGACCTATACGATGTTAACATATGATCACTATATATGAAAGTTACATATGCTCATGTACCCTTCAGTCTGAAGCCAAAAGGTCTTTTTGGTGGTAAAAAGAACTATAGACAACAAACTATCTCAACTTATCATAATAGTATTAAACTATCTAAAAACATTCAATTATATAAAAACATTCAAATTTCTACACGAATGAAACTATTTAAAATCATCAAACAATCTAAAAATTTTAAACTGTTCATAAAGATCAAATTATCTAAAAATATCAAACTATCTAAAAGGATAAAACTATCTACAAATATCAAACTTTTCAAACAGATTAACCTGCAAATAAAAATAATATTATCTAAACATCAAAATGTTTAAGAACATTTAAAAGGCTCGTAACGCTTTCTAAAAATATCAAACTATAAAAAAGAAAAAATTAAAGATCCGACTATCTAAAAACATCAAACTATCTAAATAGGTCAAAATATTTCAAAAGTTGAACTATCTAAAAATATTAAAGTATCTAAAAAGTTTTAACTGTGTCAAAACAGCACACTGTCTAACACGATCTATCTAAAAATATCAAACTAAACAGATCAAATTATCTAAACAGCTCACAAAATGTAAAAATATTAAATTATCTAAACAGCTCACAAAATGTAAAAATATTAAATTATCTAAACAGCTCACAAAATGTAAAAATATTAAATTATCTAAACAGCTCACAAAATGTAAAAATATTAAATTATCTAAACAGCTGACAAAATGTAAAAATATTAAATTATCTAAACAGCTCACAAAATGTAAAAATATTAAATTATCTAAACAAAATGTACATTTCATGATAATGTCTAGTTTCATTACTGATATCACCTTCTCTGCAACCCTCCTCGTGCGTTGTAGCAGAGGTTTGTGAATATCATTTTCACATTGTCAAATCAAACCTTCTGAGAAGATTTCACAAAGTTATCACCAGTGGCTGAATCTGTGTTGGTTCTGTTTTTACTTGAACTGTTAGCTGACTGTATTTATTTGTGATTTAGTTTCAGCCAGCTAAGCGAGCACATGTCATCACATCATGCCGTGTTTATCAAGTCCTGGCGAACACTTTCAATCAACAACCATGTTCCATTTTTCTGGACTGATTAACGGTTGCTACTACTTGTTATATTGTGCCTGGGATTATCTATCTTAACTTCGAAATTCTTTCGTCTGTCATTGACTAGCAGAACAAGGACATATCGTTTCCATTGTGACATCCATTTGTAAAAGTTTGGGAAGGATATATTTGTCCTTAATCGAGACATCCATGTACATTACTTAGTTTTTATCGCATTTTGTTCATTTCTTGCTGCCAGTTCTTGGCAAAGGTAGTTTTTGTTTATGTTTGGAAGGCTTACCATTACCCGTCTTTTGGCGAATGTTACGTCACTTTCAGCCAGAGACAGATTTATGTTGTTTGCATCTTGTTATGTTATTCGTCTGCTCTCCGACCAGATCTCATGGTCCAGCGCAGTCTCTAGAGTTGACAGTGAGGTGACTGATTCACTGTTGACAGCGAGGTGACCGATGCACTGTTGACAGTGAGATGACTGATTTACTGTTGACAGTGAGATGACTGATTTACTGTTGACTGTAAGATGACTGATGGACTGTCCATAGTGAGGTGACTGATTTACTATTCACAGTGATATGACTGATTTACTAGCTACAGTGAGGTGACTGATGTACTGTCGACAGTGAGGTGATTGATTTACTATCCACAATGAGGTGACGGATTTACTATCCACAGTGAGGTGACGGATTTACCGTTGACAGTATTTCATAGTTTGATTATTTTGGACTTGCTGCAAAGCATTGATTACCTATGGATGTCTATATGTGATTAGATGTAAGGGATTGATTACATATGGATGCATGTATGTGATTAGATGTAAGGTATTGATTACCTATGGATGTCTATATGTGATTAGATGTAAGGTTTTGATTAGATGTCTATATGTGATTAGATGTAATGTATTGATTATATTTCTATATGTGATTAGATGTAAGGTTTTGATTACCTATGGATGTCTATATGTGATTAGATGTAAATGATTGATTACATATGGATGCATGTATATGATTAGATGTAAGGTATTGATTACCTATGGATGTCTATATGTGATTAGATGTAAGGTTTTGATTAGATGTCTATATGTGATTAGATGTAATGTATTGATTATATTTCTATATGTGATTAGATGAAAGGTTTTGATTACCTATGGATGTCTATATGTGATTAGATGCAAGATATTATTTAGTTATGGATGTCAACCTATAATTACAACCAGACATTGACTACCTATGATTATCTGCCTGGGATTAGCTTCAAGGTAATGATTAGGTATGGCTGTCTACCTGAGATTTGGTACATGTTATTGGTTAACTATAACTGTCTACTAGAACTTACATACAATACATTGATTAACCATAAATGACTACCTAGATTTATTTACGATGTATTGGTTAACTGCGTCTGTCCACCAGCAATTATGTAGATCATGTTGATTAAATATGAATGCCTACCTTAAAATACCTTGCCATTTATTCATACCTATTTATCATGCTGTACTCTTGCGAAAACTTCACATACAGTTTAACATTTTTGGATTTTCTCACGTAACTTTTCTATTTAAAATCTTCTTTGAATTTCTCTGGACTGCTCTTTCGTTTGAACATTTTATTGTTCAACAGTAAAAATGTAAAGTCATAAACCTAACGGTCATTTGTATAACGATGATTAAAAACCTGTTTTATTGTCATACATTTTCATATGATTTCTTTAGTCGTTCATGGTCTGCGCAGTAGTCTCCTCGGGAATCTCGTATCTGTGGTGGCAAGGGATTACTCTGTCCGTTTATTTTTTTGTACAGAACACGTGTTAAGCAATATTGGCTTTACATGACCTTACTTCTGTCCTTCTCACTCTCTCTCACTCTCTCTCTGTCTCTCTCACTCTCTCTCACTCTCTCTCTGTCTCTCTCGCTCTTTCTGGAGGAGTTTCTTTTTTTTTTTTTAAATGGGCTTGACGTAGTGGCGCTTAGTTTTATACATTAGTTATACTTCTTCTTCTTCTTCTTTGCGTTCGGTTTCGTGTGCTCGTTTTATGCCACCAGGTGGGCTGCATCCATGACGTGACACGTCAGTCGCAGGTCCTCAATGGTTTCCCACAGTTTGTCTTGTATGTTTCTCTCCTCGGGCCAGGTCTTCTCACGGGAATCTTGGTGCAGTGGACATATTTGCAGGATGTGTTCTGGAGTCTGGGGTCCTCTCTGACATGTGCATTGTGCAGTCTGTGCTGCTTTCATTTTATGCATGTGTGCATTTAGTCTGCAATGACCTGTTCTGAGGCGAAAAATTGTGGTATACTGTTTCCTATTCAGTCTATTGATTGGGTCCTGCGGGTATTTACTATTTGTTCTCTCTTCCACTGTTGTTTATATTTTTTTTAAATGTTTGCCTTGACTTCTGGCAGTGACACTGGGTGGGTGAATTTTTGTCTCTGTCTTCCCTCCCTGGCTAGCCTGTCCGCCCATTCATTCCCAGGTATGCTGCAGTGAGCTGGAATCCACTGGAGGGTGATTTTATTGTGGTCTGAGAGTTTGTTTAGCTGGCATATAAGTTCCCTTTTCATACTATTTTGTGGTTCCCTGTGTGTGGCCTGCACAATTTCCACGCAGTTGCACAAAAACACTATTCTGTTATCCTTTAATCCCTTTTCATCCAATAGTTTGACTGCTTCAATTAATGCCTGTTGCTCTGTTCTTAGATTTGTCGAGGGCTCACCGGCAGCACTTGCTTTTTCTATAACGGTTCGATCCTGTAGAAATATGACAAGTCCCGCCCCTCCTTTCCTCAATGCTTCCTCTGATGATCCATCTGTATAGACGTGCGTCCACATGGGTTGAGGATAGGCGTCTCCAATATGATTTAGTGTTTTTTTCTCTCAATGTATGGTCTGATTCTTCCACCTTTCCATCGATCCCTGGTATTTTCGCTTCCACCGTGAAGTTGGGCTGTTGGTCTATATTTTCATATACTTGGATCATTTCCCATGTCGTTGGACATTTTGATATGATGTCACTGTTCCTGACTGTAAGGGCTTTTGATAGATGATTGAAGCTTGTTCTTTTTATGCGGTTTTTTTGTTAATTCATTGACTTTTCCCTGCATTGGATGTTTATTCATACGCTTGTATTTTTCTGTTAGATTTAGTATGTTTCCTTCTCTGCGCTCACCGAGGCTCTGGAGGCCGGATACCGCTTCGAGTTCTCTAGTTGGGATGCTTCGTAGACCTCCGGTAATAATTCTGAGTCCGGTATTCTGTGCCTTGTCTAGTTTCTGTAGGCTCGTCTTTGCCGCTGTTGCATAGGCACTCATATCATATTCCAGTGTTAGCCGTACGTATCCAGTGTAGACCTGTCTGACTGTGTTTGCATCTGCGTCCCAATTTGTCCCTGCCAGTTTTTTCATCAGCCTTAGTCTGAGTGTGGCCTTCTTTTGAGTGTCCTCTATGTGTGGGCCCCATGTTAGTTTTGTGCATGTGTGTATGTGTGTGTGTGTGTGTGTGTGTGTGAGAGAGAGAGAGAGAGAGAGAGAGAAGAGATAAAGACAGACAGACAAAGAGATAGACAGAGAGACAACGAGAAGGAGAGAGATAGTACATATGTTCATAAAAGAGATAGTGCGATGTGAGAGATAATATTGTGCTGTATAAACGCTCGTATTAACATAAAAAGAGATCATTTGGAAATTTGAAATATATTTCTTTGAAAAAGAGAAGGAGACGGGATGACAAAGTGTAAACACATTGAACATTTTACCATCAGAAGGAAACCACAGTCATGAAATCATTTGATTGGCAGTAGGAAGAATGGTAAGTGGTTTGACTTAACCTGACCTGCTGCAGTGACTGTGGCACATGATGAAGAGCAGAAGAAGAACGAGCGGGGAGGATACAAAGATCAAGAACGATAGCTTGATTAGCTATGTATGTGTCGATCTCTGGTCCCTTCGGAATAAAGAAAGAACAGAACTCCTGTACCCAGAAATGCATGTTGTTTATTGTGACTGATAAAGGGTTGTACGCTTGGCTGGTGACTTCATTATGTAAAACAACGCTGTACAGAAACGTGCGCAGACAGCATGCACGCATATAATAATTGCGCAGATAGCAGGTGTGCTCACATAGCAGGTTTGCTGACATAGCAGGTGTGCTCAGATAGCAGGTGTGCTAATATAGCAGGTGTGCTCACATAGCAGGTGTGCTCACAGAGCAGGTGTGCTAACATAGCAGGTGTGCTCACATAGCAGGTGTGCTAACATAGCAGGTGTGCTGACTTAGCAGATGTGCTGACAAGGCATGTGTGCTGCCATAGCAGGTGTCCTCACATAGCAGGTGTGCTGACATAGCAGGTGTCCTCACATAGCAGGTGTGCTGACATAGCAGGTGTGCTCACATAGCAGGTGTGCTGACATAGCAGGTGTGCTGACATAGCAGATGTGCTGACATAGCAGGTGTGCTGACATATTTTAGTGAAAAGATCGCTACAAGTGCTTGGACTACAATTGAGCAGTAAGACAAGTGGGCCATCGAATCTGAGTGAAACGATAACTGTAAGTGTGCCTACAAGTGCGCAGACAATAAGTGCTCTGACAACAAGTGCGCAGACAATAAGTGCTCTGACAACAAGTGCGCAGACAATAAGTGCTCTGACAACAAGTGCGCAGACAATAAGTGCTCTGACAACAAGTGCGCAGACAATAAGTGCTCTGACAACAAGTGCGCATCATGTTTTAGTGAAACGATCACTGCAAGTGCGCCCACAACCAGTGCGCCTACATCAATTGCACATACATCAAGTGCACAGACAAGTGTTCTCATATATTTTGGTGAAATGATCGCTGCAAAACACATACTTTGGTAAATTCTGTTCTAAATAAGAGCACATTGAAGGGCAGGTAACATTGCAGTAGTAGCTACATTGAGGAATGTGAATAACCACTATGCAAATACAAGTAAATGTATTTTCTGCATTAGTTTCTTCTACTTCTTTTTCTTTTTCTTCTTCTTCTTTTTCTTCTTCTACCTCTTTTTCATTTTCTTCCTAATCCACTTGAGACTCTTGTTCATCATCTTTTTCTTCTTCTTCTTCTTCTTCTTCTTCTTCTTCTTCTTCTTCTTCGTCTTCTTCTTCTTCTTCTTCTTCTTCTTCATCATCATCATCTTCTTATTTTTCTTTTTCTTATTTTTCTTCTTCATCTTCTTCCTCTTTATCCTTTTTCTCCATTTCTTCTTCGTTTGTAGTCTTCTTCTTTTTCTTTTTTATCTTCAATTTCTTTTTTTGTTTTTTCAACTTTTTCTTCGTCTTCAATGTCTACTTTTACTCTTTCTTCTTTTTCTTCTTCGTATTTTCTTGTTCTTCCTGCCCTTCTTGTTTTTCTTTTTCTTCTTATCTTCTTCTCCTGTTTTTTCTTTATTTTTCTTGTCTTCTTCTTTGTATTGCTCTTCTGCTTCTTCAGACTCTTATTCTTCTTCTCTGTTTCATCTTTATTTTCTTCTTCTGCTTCTTCTTTACTGTTTTCATTTTTTACTTTCGATTCTTGTTCTTCTTCCAATTTTTCTTCATTCCGCCTCTTCGTCTTCTATTTCTTCCTCATTTTTCTTCTTTGTCTTTTTTTTCTTTTTAAATTTCTTTTTCTTTTTTTAACTCATTCGTTTTCTTCTTCTTAAATTTCTTCTTTTACTCCTTATTTTATTACTTTTTATTATTCTTTTATTTCGTTTACTTCTTATCTTACTTTTTGTATCTTGTTCTTCTTTTCTTTTTCTTACTTTTTTCTTCTCGATCTTCTTATTCTTCTTTTTGTCTTCTCTTCTTCTTTTTCTACTTCTTCTTGCACTTCCCATGTAAACGAGCTACTGACGCCATCACAAGTGTATCATAAATTGGGTATTGTTTCCAAGCCTGTCGTTCTAATCAATAGCGTTATTTGGCATTAGCAAACGCCGCCATTTCAGTCCTGATTGACCATTCTCTATTCAGTCTTTTTATAAAAATTGTTTCTTCCAGATATGTATTTCACCTCTTCGAGTTTCTTGGGCGTCTTTTTTGCTTTTCACCATATAACACATTTAATCTGCTATATAGTTTTATGTGAAAGCATTAGTTTCAAGGTTAGTATATTGGTTTCAATCTGCTTGCCCTACATTCAGAAGTGTCACTTTGTTGACCAGCTGCTGGTCTGAACGCTCCATAAGTAGAAGCCTGAGCGATGTTTTCCTTTAACATAAAACGTAGTGAATGAACCACTTGTGTTCTATCATAACGTTGCTACCAATTGTCGGAAAGATGTATACTCATGTTATATATAGTCATATATTTTTTCACATAATCATAGCGGTCAGTTGACTGTGACGCATCGGGGTTAAGCGTTACGTTTTCCAGTCCTGCGCCTACGTTCCGTTTGTCCATTGTCTGTCTAACTTGTCCTTTTCACGTATTTCTTGAATTTTCTTTTGCGTGTGTGTTTTGTCCTTCTCTGCTGCTGCCGTCCCTAAGATTCCAGATTAGATCCTGTCTCGCGGTGCTCTGACTTCCCAAGCATGTTACTATTCAACGCCAGCATCTCACCTTTCACCACTAATTGTCTCGGTTTTTCAAACAGTCCCACATTAATTTCTCTTCTCATATCATTTCAGTCCCGCTATTCTTTACTGGCAACCATTTATAGAGACAGTATACTTTGTCTGTGTACTCGTTATCTACGATACAAACACGTACAAACACGTACACATACAACTGACTTAAAGGTCGTTTTGTTCCATGCTGGAATTAGTTTCTTTTGATTTACAAATGTTTTTCAATACGATATAATGCCTTTTGTGTGTTCTAAAATGTGCTTGTGTCTCTAACATCATTTATATTACTGCCATTGTGATCAATGTACCATCACTTCCATGTTAAAGAGTAAATCGTCTATATCTAGTGTAAAGTTCATTGTAAGGAGTAAGCGTGGTATCTAAACAAGTCCTTTTAAGAAGAACGTTTTATTAGGTGTAATCCAAAAGCAAATATAACGTCTCTTATTTTTCATTTCCATGGAAAGTGATAATTATCTGTCAAATTGATGTTGACAAACAATCAAGGAGATATATTTAATATTATTGTTTGAGGCAAAAGCAGGTGCACCACACTGACCAAGACTCTCTTGACGTGCACGCAGTCTATCTTAAAACAAACTGTGTTACAACAGCCTGGTCAACAAAGTGGAGATGGACACTGTGATCCCCGCGATGGTGAGATTGCTGAAAAACCTTTTATTGCACTTCAGTCAGGAGACCCATGTCCACATTCCTCACTACTTCACTGACCATAACAAAAGCTATGCTACAGGCTACAAGAGAACATTAGTCAAGAGAACAACCGAGATGGAGAAACTTTTGAAAACAGACATCAATAACAACAACAATTTGAGTTGTTAACTGCTGATTTGAATACAATAATATCAGTAGTGTTTTATTTAGATGTAGCAAGCAATCATGCAATTACAATTATACCGGTACAACAAATGGAATTAAAGAATATCGAATCCATAAAAGAAACAGTAACAAAGGGGACTCAGTGATCTCAAGGTAAGATGTCCGCTTCGGGTTTTGGAGGTCGCGGATTCAAATCACAGTGGAGACCCGGGATCGTCTGGTAAAAACTCCCATTGTCTCTGGGTAGTGAGATCGGACTCTCGTGTCAGTGTCGAGCACGTTAAAAATTGTCTGGCACTTTGAAATCGAAAAGAGTAGGGAAAACTGTCGCTGTCCAAACAAAATTAAAAGTTCTAGTTCTACATAAATTATTTGTACATCCGAGGCCTAATAAGTCGCAGGAAGTTTTAAAATACCTACTACGGATAGCCTTCCGCTACCTGGCAACAGACATTAACAACATTCCTGTTTGAATACCAAGATTCCAAGTATAGAAACTTGTATTTCAATAATGAAAAGGCCAGAAGTCTGACAAGAATGAGTTATGTCTTTTATACGTGATCAGGGAAAAACGTGAAGGGGAGATGGTGTAGGCCAACGTGCTAGATTAGTGTTCGTCATTTCCCAGAAAATATATTCATGTAATATTGTTATGTGCCAGGATTGTCCTACCATTTGTTTATCATGTCCACATTAATCCAAATATTGAACTGACAAGTGATTTATGTCCAAATTTGAGTGCGGTTGTTTGTAATACATTTAAAAGAATTTCCCGTATAATCAATTTTCTGTACTGAGCTGATCTTTACGAAGTAGCGCACTGGTTAGATGACATGCCATTCATGGCAAATATATGGGGTTGAGTCCACATGCACCTTGCTGCGAATGTATAACTGGATAATACCCTGGTTACCGGACACCATAAGTTCAAGCCTTGGCATATTAAAGCTTCTATCTCTCCATCCTTTTACAGTCTCTTGTTAATACCTTTTTTTAAAAATTCAGTTTAAAACATTATTTTTTTAAATAACACGCGTTGGCATTGAATATGCAGTAGCCTAAACGGAACTAAAATTACACCCATTTTGTACCAATTTTACTTTAATAGTGTCTTTCGTTTGGTCTCTCGCGTCACTCCATACCTCCAGCCCTAGACACACAACTCCAGATCCCAGAACTCAAACCCCCAACACCAGACACCTAAACCTAGACCCCGAACTCCAGACCCAAAACACATGCCGTACCTACAATCACATAACAGTATTGGAGAGCTGAGTGGATATTTACACATTTATCTTAGAACTTCCGATTCTCTGCTAATAATGCTGGCAGAAAGAGTTCTTCAAACCAGTGGTATGGTACGTTAACTACCCCAGGAAATGCACACCATGCCACCAATACAATTTATAACACATTCACTTAGTAAACATATGAGTTAGCCATTGGTCATTATTTTCTTTTATCATCATTTCTGTTGTCTTGTAGAAATTTGATATTGTCAAATCAGCAAAATGTATTGTTAAAACAAATCGCACATTTATTTTTCTGCATTACCTCTGTTGTATGGTTTGGGTAGGACATTGTGAATCTGCGCCTATTTGAAGAGTCCTACAACAGACAACAGTCTGATTTCGTTGTTACGTTGGAACCGCAAAAGCGAGACAAATAAAAAAGGATCTAAAAAGAAAAATAACACTACGACATTTGATAGAGGGAAAGAAAGAAAGAGAGGCAGATATAGAGAGGAAGAGAGACAAAGAGAGACAGAGGGCGAGGGAAAATAGGATGAAATGTATGAGTCGGTGGAAGGGCAAAAAAATAATAATTTAGTAAAGAAACATAAAGACATGGAACGATACGAAAGGATACGACGGTGACAATGTTTCTGATGGATAGCATCATTAAGAAGAGTGCAGTAGAGCTGGGAATTAGGATTAGCTTTGCACTGGACAGTAATGATCTGATGAGTAAGTGGCTTGTTTAAGATGATCTCCCAAAAGAACGCACAGTAGAAACTGGGTGCACTTACAGTTTAACTTCGTATCATTCCTACTTGGACCGTGCAGGCAGATAAGGCAGACTAGATGTGGAGAAACAGTTGTCACTCACCAGTTATTGTCACACGATGTTGATTGGCACAATTAACTTGATAAGACTCTGATCCCAACTTTTCTCTACAGCTGGTTAAGCTATTGTTCTTGTTGAAATCACGCGTGGGTTGTCATTGCTTTCATAATTACAACATTGTTTCCGGTTCACCGTCACCAACACGCTCCGGATGTGAGGAAAGCTACAAAGACCCGCCACTAAACGTCTTTTTTAGAGCGCACACAAGAATAATCCTACACATCATAGGCATTCAATAATAACAACAGCAACAAAATATTGTAATGACATGTATCAGTAAATTCCAGCTAGAACAGCAATGGAGATTCCGGCTGTTTTTCAAGTACTTTGTCAAGTTCAGAAAAGAACGGAAAAGAAGCACACATAATCAGTCACATGTTACTGCCGTACCGTCTTCATATGTTTAGTCAATTAAAACATGTGTTTCTTACTGTCACAGACTGCAAGCACAAATACTCTTTCCAAAGCAATGGTCTAAATCCATAAATGGAACTAATCCACAGAAATATACGTCTAAACCGCTTTCAAACCTCAAAACAAGTTTTGACTGAAAATGTTAAGAAACAAGATTAAAGTTTGTACAATCGACAGACCTGGAAGTCGCTAAATACTTGGGGTCTTCCACATCGACAACATCATTATGTGTAGGTCACGTGTCACTTCCTCCCAGTTAAAAGTTTCTGGCACCTCACGTCGGATTAGAGCCGGGACCTGAAAAGTGGGTGGAGCTAGGCGGCGAGACATGAAAGCCGATTGTCAGCATTAGAAAAAGCTTTACAAATGATTCTGCGTATGCAGCTTCCGTGTTCTCGCTTCCAGTGGTAGAGGATCTTGGAGGGGCGAGGACTAAAGAAGGGCTACCCAAGCGACAAATCTGATGGGAGCTTATGCATACAATATATTTGCTAGACAACACAAAACGGTATAACTAGATTACGCATTTCCAGATTCAAATTGACGGACGAACTGTCAACGACTGCGAACAGCCCATCAAAAACAGATTCGCGCTGCTGCATATTTCTCTGGCTGCTTGTCACAATTGATCATGTTTGTATACATTTGTATATGTGTTTAATGAGCAGGCCTGGCAACTCTTGAATGTGCGGCATCTCAAAGTGCTGGAAGCGATTTATATAATTAACAGAGGACACGTTCAACGCGATGACAAGTATGCCGCGCGCTAACAGTTTATTGGCCAATTTAAAGATTAATTTTGTCTGATTACATGATAAACTGAATTACTTGACAGAGATGCTTGCCATTATTTCGTACTTTGGACTTTCTGTTAGTGACAACTGATATTATTTGATGTAATTAGCCTGTCTCACGAGCAGTTTTCACATTTCACCAGAGCTAATTAGCACGTACGGACCAGCGACCATCGCCACTAATGGCACGTAAGATCGTTCATTGTCCTTCCAGCTTTGATAGACATCAATTGCACTGCCGTTGTGAATGTGGCTATTGTACCACTGTTGTAATAAACACAAAATGTACAATTGTTATGTTTTGCGAACATTTTGCCGGCGCTGTGTTAAACATCATTGTTACATGTCTTACGTTATAAACATCACAGTCACCAGTTTTAAAATTAGCGTCATTATGATCTGTTTAATGCTAAACGTTATGCTCACTAAATTATATGTTATTCGTCACAGTCACCAGTTTTGTGCTAAACTTTACAGTCATTAGTTTTGTGTTTAAACGTCACAGTCACAAGTTCTGTGCTAAACGTCACAGTCGTCAACTTTGTGCTAAATGCCACAGTCACAAGCTCTGTGCTAAATATAAGTCACCAACTTTGTGTTAAACGTCACACTCACCCACTTTGTGCTAAACGTCACAGACACCAGTTTGTGCTGAACGTCACATTCCTTAGCTTTGTGTTAAACGTCACAGTCACCAGTTCTGTCTAAAACGTCAAAGTCACCCAAATATCGTGTTTGACGTCATTCATCTATTTTTGGGAGTAACACGTCACGGTGATCAGCTTTGTGTCAAAACATATGGCCGCTAGTTTGTCACCATAGTCAACAGCTCTGTGGGAAACGTTGTAGTCACGTTTCGTTTTAAGCATCATGGACTCCCGATATATCATCTTGCTGTGATCATAGTTCTGATGTCTGCTCCGGTATACTAGTTCCAGGAATGAATTAGTTCAGGCATGTGCAGCTTACGACACACAGGTCGTATCTGAGCCCCACGCTTACTGTATCCGGCATCCGAGGACTTTTGCAAATGTCATTGAATCTGGCCCGCCAGCAACCTACAGAACGTTCACTTTTTCTGTAATGAAAGAAAAATAAAACTAATAGACTTCTCATTGCATCCTGGAATCCTATTTTTGTACCAGACAAATAAACATGAGTTCATGGGACATGCATATGTTCCCGACCTTGACCTCCCTTCTGCTGGCTGTAGAGTGTAAACTTGTGGATTTTACAAGGTAAATCAAGTTAAGGTTGATTGATATGGAGATAAAGCGGCAAGAATTACCAATCAAAGTATTTCAAAGAAAATATATGAGTAGCAAGCAGCATCGTTCCCTCAAATTGTCAGTATTGAATGGAGCTCATTGAAAAGCTGCAATGTTCCAACTTTTTCTATGAACTTGAATGTAATCATGTGGCACATTGTCATGTTTTATATTGCTCGTTCCAAAAGAGAAAGACGACACCATTGAAGAAGGGGATAGTGAACATTAGGCATGTAAAGAGAAGTGGACTGATTGTTACTTTTCCATTATGTAAAATGAAATTCCTGTTTGTTTGATTTTTTTGGACCTTTTTTCCAACGGGAAAAAAATAACCTTCACCGACATTACTATTGCCGACAACGTTATTTACAAAGATAGCAGATGAGATAGGCGGTTTTAGAAAATGATATTTGCTCAACATATACTTTTCCACTAAACAATAATGAAGCTGGCTACATTGTTAGTGGAAAAAAAACAACTGAATATCTTTTGGTATCTTATTCTAATGAAAACTTTATCAAAGAATGTTTCAGTGCTGTCAGTAAAGAAAGTAATGTGTACTCATACAAGTAAGAACATTCATCAAATGTCTTTTTCATTAGTCCGTTACGAGACTCATCGACGGAATGTTCAATAATATAACATTAAGCCTCGCATCACAGTTTGACGCATTTTCAATTGCTTTAGACAAGAGCACAGAAGACACTGATGCCACTCAATTAATTATAGTTGTCCGCGGAATCCATGCTAATTTCAATTGTATGAATGAATGGCTTGTCATTCAACCAATGATAGATATTATAAGTGGAAAAGTAATTTTCCATGACGTAAATAATGATGTTTAATAAATTCGACCTAAGTGGGAAATACAAAACTGAATACGAACGAGAATTGCCCGGCAAAGACTGAATCTAACTTAGCTGTTGCGAAAATGAGATCAGAATTGTAATATATGAGAATCAATACAGAAGATGGGCACTTCATTGTCTATTTGCACCACCACATTTTGTGGGCAAAATCAGTTAACGTCCTCCATGTCACGACTACGCTAGTGTCATGCATACGTTCACCAAGCTGAGAGCACAAAACCAATGCGTTTAAAGAATTTATTGAAGGCGTTCAATTTTGACCATGATGAACATAACTTTTACTGTGAAATGCTTTGGCTAAGTAATGAGGAAATGCTGACTTGATTTTATGATTTGAAAAATGAAGAATATGCTTTCGTCGAGATGAAAGAATACCTCTGTGGGAATTAGAACACACAAGTTGACAGTGTGATCTGACAGTTCTTCTAACCCAGTGCTGCGTTACAAACTCAAAAGACAGTTATTCCATGAACTGTATTGACAAATTAAGTCATTTCAGAATTAACCACGACCCTGGGAAAGTCAACTATATATAGACATTACTTATCATTTTCCCACATTTGTAAACCACACCAAAGATTTGCATTGCCATTAATTCGCTGACAAGATGGCGTTTATGAATGAAGAATTCAACACCAACTTCCTGGATTGTTTAGAACACGAAAACAAATATTCTCGTCTTTTTTTGACGTTGACGTGAAACAAGCTACACCTTCTTTGCAAATGGAACTAAATGAGCTACAAGCGAAATCAGACCTGAAGATAAAACAACCAAGGACGCTTCATTACTGAGTTTTAAAAGAAATCCTTATCAGAAGACAAGTATCCGAGTCTGACACTTATGCCCAGAAGAGCATACATTTATTTTGATGACCGTGCAAATACGAGCAATTTCTTTTCTAGAAAGAAAATATGTAAATCTAAAAGTAGAAGGAGAATAACGAACTGACATCTAGAAAACAGTTTGTGTGTTGCATCTTCAATTAATTCCCCAAAGATTGACCGTCTTTTCAGAAGCAAGAAGTCCCAAACGTACCGTTGTATGTAGCTGGTCTATCTTAAGCTGAACATAATTTTATTCGTAGAGAGTAAAAGATTATAGCCATTTAAATAATCAGTAAATAATAAATGCGTTAGTGAAGCTCTCATGCAGTATATGTTTAACATTTAATCCACTCTTACATTTTAAAAATACTTATGCCAAGTTAAATCAAATACACAAATTAAAAACCACAAAACTCTCGACATCTTATTTTATCAAATAAATACGAATTTCTTTACATGTCAAAAACATTTGATATTTTGTGACTAGTGGTTGTATTTACATTCACAACCCAGCCACGCTCGTGATGATGCTGCATATGCTGGAACTAGATCATTGTTAGGAGCTTCTCCTTACCTCTGAACCATTTTAAGTAGGGTGCTCAATCGTAGGGACAGTGTATCTTCCTCAACTGGCCATACAGGAGACAGTATGTAACACATGCTCAGAAATTTGTTCGAGCAGTCCACGTGTTACTCCGATTCTCAGCGTCGTTTGATCGAAGTCATGGACAACAAATATCATTGTCATCTACACTTGACATTTCTAACCCCTCCCATATGAAGAGAACAAGCGATCTCTATCAAGCTTTGTCCAACCGACGACTAAATATTCAATAAAATAAAATTCTGCAGAAACCCACTATATGGGTTTGGGTACACGAAGTATTTTGGCGCAGATCTCTTCCTTTGAGTGGGACAGATTCAGGCATGCAGAGGTGGTTTATTATCCTTGGGGGACCACAGATTATAACAAGGAAATACACAAGGACATATCTCATCTCCAAAATGGAGACCAATGTGACAGCTTTTTGTTCGCTCAGTGCTAAAAAATAACTGGTGTCTGCTGTCACATGACCTTCATGGCTGGTGTCTGCTGTCACATGACCTTCATCGCTGGTGTCTTTTGTCACATGACCTTCATGGCTGGTGTCTGCTGTCACATGCCCTTCATGGCTGGTGTCGGCTGTCACATGACCTTCATGGCTGGTGTCTGCTGTTACATGACATTCATGGCTGGTGTCTGCTGTCACATGACCTTCATGGCTGGTGTCTGCTGTCACATGACCTTCATGGCTGGTGTCTGCTGTCACATGACCTTCATGGCTGGTGTCTGCTGCCACATGACCTTCATGGCTGGTGTCTGCTGTCACATGACCTTCATGGCTGGTGTCTGCTGTCACATGACCTTCATGGCTGGTGTCTGCTGTCACATGACCTTCATGGCTGGTGTCTGCTGTCACATGACCTTCATGGCTGGTGTCTGCTGTCACATGACCGTCATGATTGTATCTGCTGTCACATGACCTTCATGGCTGGTGTCTGCTGTCACATGACCGTCATGATTGTATCTGCTGTCACATGACCTTCATGGCTAGTGTATGTGGCCACATGACGTTCATGGCTGGTGTGTGAAGCCATATGTCCTTCATGGCTAGTGTGTGTGGCCACATGACCTTCATGGCTGGTGTGTGAAGCCACATGACCTTCCTGGCTAGTGTGTGTGGCCACCTGACCTTCATGGCTGGTGTGTGCTGTCACATGACCTTCATGGCTCGTGTCTGCGCCACATGACCTTCATGGCTGGTGTCTACTGCCACATGACCTTCATGGCTATTGTGTGTGGCCACATGACCTTCATGGCTGGCGTGTGCGGCCACAAGACCTTCATTGCTGGTGTGTGGCCTAAGGTTACATGGCCTTTATGACCGTGGCCTAAGGTCACATGACCTTCATGGACTTGTGATAGGTTCCCATCACCTTCTTGGCTGTGGACCTTCAAGTCTATAAATAACTTGAGTATCTGAGTAACTGTAATGTTAGAGTGCTTGCTTGTTGCGGCAAAATACCCGGTTCAAACTCTGGTCTCGATACGGCCCAGTCTATCCAGCTGCATATTGGTACATTTGAGGACAGCCAAGAAATTGATCACCGAAGCTAATAATATGCAGATATCTAGTACAATGAAGTCTCCAGCACTTTACCATTGACAGCTGTTTCTTCTCTGGAACTATGGTTACTTCTTGTCGGGCAGCTCAACAAATCAGTTCTTCATAAATTCCCATGTTTATTTTTTCTAATTAGTAGACAATGGAAAACCGTTAATAGAACTGGCGTCACTGCAACAGTGAAGGTGGGTTGGGGGTAGGGGGCAGGGTTTTGGGGAAAGAAGCGAGGGGGCATCCATATTTGCTCAGTCCCTTCCGTTGCTGAAAGCGCCGACGACAGTCCATGAACTTCGTAGCTACATTGACGGCTCTGAAAATGTTCCCAGACTTCGAAAAGTACTCATTAGCAGCTGGGTCGACTGGATCATACCCTGAAGAAATCCATCATCATACCACGTTGATTAAACCAATTTGTTGATCCAAACGACTAAACAGATTGACGGGATTAGAAACAGCACACGTGGACACAATAACATAATAAATGGACGCATTCTTTGGAGATGCCAATAAGCTTGCCCTCTCAAGTGATTGAAATACTTAAGAAGCAGACGATATGGGCATTAGGGTAATAATAGAGACGAAGCAGTCAGGCAAGGTGAGTGGAACGGAAGGGATATGGTTGTTGGAGTGGGGGTGGGTGGGTGGGGGGAATGGGTGGACAAGGGCTGGATAGGGGAGAGGGAGCTGGGAGGGTCATATTGAAATCGCCATTAGTTTGTTAGATATATTACTTAAGAAGTCAGTTGAAGAGATAAACTAAGAATATGTTTTATCTCCAGGTATCAGCTTGACAGTCCGTATCGAAACATGGTGGATACGAAAAGGGAGTAAGACCGAGATGTTTACTTGTAATAATACTTGAAATCCCGGTATTCAAACATCATCATCATGTAGATTGTCCTTTACAGAACGTCGCTCGTATGACAGCCTGCCTGTAGAAAACTGTTTTCCGCAATTCTTCTGGCCTGCTCCAAGGTCAAATCCAGAATCGCATTGATGTTCTGAGTCAATCGTCTTCTCGGTCGGCCCATGCCTCGCTTTCCAGTGACCATGCCCTCCATATCCACTATTTCCAGTCGGTTGTATCGTTTAACGTGCCCCCCCCCCCCCAAAAAAAAAAGCACAACGTGTTCAAATAGGCATGTTAATGTATGTTGCCAGGTAGCCGAAGGCTCTGAGTAGTAACTATCCATTAAACACCCTGCTACTTACTAGGCCTAAAGGAAAGTATACATAATTTGGGTAGATTTTTAACTGTTAGAATTTTTAATTTTGTCCTGGCAGTGGCTGATAAACCTTGTCTTTTCGTTTCTAACTGCGAAGGAATTTTTAACGTGTGTAACACTGTCCACGGGTGTCCGATCTCATTACTCAGAGATCAAGAGAATTTTTACCAGAAGATCCACGTGTAAAAATACCGGTCTTCGAACCCACGACCTCTGGTACCTGAGACGGACACCTTCCCTGCGGACCACTGAGGCCCTCCCACCCCCCTCCCGCACCCCCCCTTCCCACCAAAAAAAAAGATGTTTACAACTGCACGATTTGTTCACATTATACACTGATGTAAATACAACTAGATTCCGGAGAGATGTGGCAGTGGTGTCAAATAAATCTTATTAGCGATATGCTCATTACAGAGCTTCATACTTCTTCTTCTACGGTCGTTCTCAATCTCCCGCTACCAAACCCTGTACAGGTCTTTGCACGTAGCAGGATGTAGTCCGGAGAACGGAATGCGTTGTGTCACTAGTTTACAGCTTGGCTGCGATATTTGCACCTTTCGGTCCGACACATCCGTCTTCTGCGACAACTTCATACTATATTCTGAGATAGGATCAACCCGTAGTTCATCTTCGTCCATATGGACGTTGCATGAGTAGATGAACATGCGTTATTTTCACAATCGGTACATTTGAGAAGAAAGAATAGATGAAGATTATAATGCGTTTAACGCCAAGACAGGGCAGTCAACAGAGATATTAAAGATTGGAAGCTATAGAGCGACATGATAATATGCGCTAGTCTGCACGGCTCTTATGATGATGTTGACCGTAGGCTATACAAAACAGTGATAGCTTTTCTAAGAAAGAGTGTCAAGAGAAAGTTCTAGAGATTTCTTTACACGTTTTGTCTGAACCTTCGCTGGTTTTGTCCTGTGCAGTTCGTCTCTCTTCTCGATGTTTCAGGACGTTATACGAATAAATGAACACTTTGTTAATTTGGGTTAATATAGACCCTCGAGACTTGAATAAAGGATGGTTCGGCTTTAGCTCGCGGGCTTAGGCGCCCCAGGGAGATGTGATTGACACGAGTTCCCAGACCGCTAATGAGATGGGCGGAGCTTTGGAAATTAATTACGGAGAAATAAGCGGCTTGAGAATAGGAAGCGCAGATATCATTTGATCACGACCCCTCCCCCCGTGTCGTCATTCAACACTCCATAGACTCACTACTCCACTGTCCTCCACCGCGGAACATTAAAAAGCTTGGAGGAACTTGTTGAAGAGGAACGAACATTTGTAGGCGTCCCCTGAAAAGCAAATGGCAATTGGGATTGTGAACAGCAATTTCTAGGGAATTAAACAGTTTCCAAGAATTTTAATAGAAGAATAATCAGATTGGGTGTTTTATCTTGTAACTGGGCGGCAGTTATAGGACAAACATGGGCACCACAGAATGTTGAAATAGAATAAAGCTCGCGCAAAGTATAAACACACTCGTGTGAATTCCTGTACCCAATACTGAGGAAGTAATAATAGAACTTCACCTCCATGCCCACTGTAACAAGCGACTCAAATTTAGATTTACATGAAACTAGCAAACTCATTATGCAAACCACGTACTGGTGAAGTATCAGCGCTACCAGAACACGTGTAGTTATTTGGTGCAGGCTTCCTTTAAGGAGCCCACTGCAGTGGTGCTTCTATGCTCCATAATGAGCGACATTAAGTTGAAATAATAACAAATATAATGTTTGTGTTTATGTTTTAGACAATATTTCTGTTTATGTTTTTTGCAAATGTTTTTGTAAATGCTCTTGGTAATGTTTTTGTCTTTGTTTTCGTAAATGTTTTTCTCTATGTTTTGTAACTGTTTTTGCAAAATGTTTTTGTAAATGTGTTTGTAAATGTTTTTGTCTTTTTATTTGTCTATGTTTTGTCCATATTTATTTCATCTTTTAATATAATGGCGCTCTTAAATAGCAAAAGTAAAAATTATGCAAGGCTGCGGTGGTACTTTGAATTACCATAACGTGTTGTTGTTGTTGTTTCGAATACCCATAATGAGTAGGTTACTCTTTTATGCGCCTTGAAAAGCACGTCAAGTGGCGGGTTGCAGTAGCTTTCCTCACATCCCGAGGGTGCTGATGAAGGTAGACCGGGGTCCTCCAGGCGCTTGTGCTATGCTTAGCTTCATCTGCGTGTCGCTCACTACTATGGGAATCACGCCCATTCCTCACCTCTTTAGCCAGGCTGCCCTAAAAACAGCCCGTTTCCAGGAGGGCTATTAGGAAGCCGAGGTGAGAGTCTTGGCCAGTATATTTTGTCTGACCCTGACAAATTGTCTGACCAGTATATTTTGTCTGACCAGACGTTAGTCTTCCTCCCCAACATCAAGTGTAAGAAGCCATGTTTATGTGTGGTTCAGGTACCGGGCCCGGGCGAAAACGAGACCGAAACCTACGTTACGACCAAAAAGTATATTTAAGAGAAAACGGACAATACACATAAGGTAACAAACACACTATCGAAAAAAAGATATTAAACGCAAAATGTCAAAAACAAGTTTTACTGATGCATGTGAATTGGACAGATGGACAACGATCTATTAAAAAAATGGTCATTGCTGACTAAATTTAAAAAAAAAGAACACAAGCTAATTTCACACGATAAGACATTTTGGAAAAACTGGACACAGCGGGAAAGATTGAGGACAAGAAAGGCAAATTACGAAATAGAAGACAAATGTGGGATAACACGACTCGTCGGAACAAAGGCTATCTGAAGATCTGACACAAGGTAAAGGACAGATGTTCGTGGCAGGTATTGATTATTGTCGTCGGATACACCACACGTGACGACGAGGAGGAGGAAAACGTTTGGATGTAGTTCAGCCATTCATTGGATTTGTCTTTATGCCTCGTTTTGGTTTTAAAATATGTCTGTAGGGGGCACTGGAGTCATGGAATGTGCTTCGTGGGGTCATGAAGTCATCTATAAGTCTAGGTCAGTCACATGAATGTGCTTCGTGGGGTCATGATGTCATCTAGAGGTCTATGTCAGTCACATGGCACTGATTGCCGTCGGGGATGAAGATAATTCTTCGTGTACAAAAAACGCAGCCTTTGAGAGGTGGGGAGGGCAGTTGCTGTTTTCTACTTTTCTCCAACACATATGACATATGTCAGGTACCCATTTACAGCTGGGTCAATTAAAGGAGCACGAACAACGTCCTCGACTTTTATCTGTCCGTCCGTGATTTCGAACCCTAGCACATGGCACGTTGTATTCATAGTATCATGCCAGCTGAATGTCGACTAGACTGCATGCTTCACAATTCCTATACCACTTCCTAAAACAGCGATCTAGGTAGTCTGATTTTCATATTTCCATCACTTAGTTTCATGTGAAAATTTCGTGTGTTTCAAATTTTATCTCCCCCTCCTTCTCTCCCATAAAAAAAAACAACAACAAACACGGTTAGTGCAGCCACTTCGCTTTATTACTTCACGGTACTAAGAACAATTGATGGCTGGCAATATGCGATGTTTGAGTTGGCGCACCTTGTAATAACCTCGAGCAGATCACACTATAGAATAAGATAGAAGGGACAGACTATTCTATACTCTTAACTTACACCAGAGTCTGAACAGAAGGCAGCAAATGTTCCAGAGACACGTGTTTATGGAGAAATTTGGAAGAGAAGGTAAGATTAGATTTATAGGTGTAGGCATGACTCAAGATGATAGTAGTGTCAAATAAAACACACTATTTAACGCAAATGTTGCATGCAAGCAAACACATTACGGTATCGCTAACAGACAAATAGACAATTCAACAACACAAGTAAACAATTCAACAACAAATAAACCAAAGAAAAATGATATAAATGCCTGTCTTTTACCATGCAGTCAAGATAAATTTCTGGTTCGACGAATGCGGATTACTTTTCATGAAAACACAAAAACACAAAAAGTTAAACGATCAAACCAATCGTTATTAAAGCTACAACTAGTAAATGTTATTTCCCCTTGATTTGTCCCAACAACATTCCCACTACCACAACACACTGCATATCAACATCCTAGACCATCGCTCTTGTCCTCACGCAATAACCTTAAGAGATGATAGAAAGCCGTTCGAAGTCTTCAGTTCAGATTAGTGACCATTTTTACATCGACGGTCAGTTTTCAGTAGATCTCCTGTTTCCTGCTTTGATGTGCAGTCTGACAGGCATTTCTTTGTCATTCTTTTGATGTCCTCATCCAACGGGAACCTTGTCTTACTTTGGCAAGTTTTTCTACCGCATATCCATATTCCGGTTTCATATGGTCAGTAGGAAAAAAGGAGATATTACAAATTCATGATAAAACGGTTATTTGTTGATAGAAATCGTGCGATATTACTTATTAATTTTTTGATGGAATCATCTTAAGATCCATCTGCTCCAGAATGGCGTGTCATGCAGAAGAAATAACCGTCATAAGTTTTTAACGCAAAACTAAAAATTATAGTTTGAGACGATTTTTAAAAGAGTTTCCATGCAAAGATTGGTCATGCCGTGGTTTGGACAACGTTTCGGCAAAATTGATGAAATTGTTTCGATCAGAACCCATTGTCAGGAGTAGACGATTGAAATATGTACGCAATTGGCCAGAGCATTGTCGATGTTCAATAGTTGTTGTTAGGCCAGGACTATCAACATCAAATTCATCATACCTAAAGGGCAATGTCCAGAGATTTTGACATTTCGTGATCATTAATTCGAGATGTCATCAAGAAACATTTGCAACAGAAACTGAAATGTAACATACAAAACAAAACAAAACAAAAAAGTAGAGCGTCTGCAATAACGAAATTTAAGAGAGCAACAGGACTGCAACAATCGGTACAAAACAAACATGGTTATTTAAAAAAATTTTTGTTGATGAAAAGTTGTTCACTGATGCTATAACATGATGGCACCTAAATGATCCCTTATATGCCAACATCGAAACTTGATGGAGAAAAATTACATTGTTTGCAACCAACTTTTGGCATATCAATGATGGTCTTTGTCGGCGTGTCTAGTCTGGGCAAACGTCTGCTCACTTCATTGATCCATGCATGAGAATAAGCGTTGCCTACTACAGGGATGTTCTTCTGAAGTATCATCTTTGTCCTGGGTATTCGATCATTTTCAGATTTGTGTATTGTTTTATTTAGATGGCGTACCAGCTCGTAAAACTGTTCCATTTCTTGAACCTGGGACTTTTGCTTTTATACCTTCAAAACTTTAGCCGCGGAACAGTTTCAACCGAAATCCTGTTGACGCCGTAATCAGAAAGTGATGGTTCAAAGAGTCTACCAGTCCCAGATAAGAAGACATCACTGACTTGAACACCAAATGAAATAACCAACATTTTACTGGCTAACGATACTACTTAAACTACGATAGTACGCTAGTAAGCAGGTCACAGACTGATATGGTATTACAGACAAACAAATGTTATCGGTTGTTTCTAAATGTGTCATTCGGTGGCAGCAACATTCAGCTTTGTGTTTACTTTAGACAGAAGGCAGTAGGTGTTGAATGCACCCACGTATACCTGATACATACACACACACACATTCCAAAAACGTAAATTCTCTTTTAAAACCGCAAGTTTTTCGTCATTAATGACAAATGGGGGCCGAGGAAGCGCAGTACTGGTTTCCCAGCTCAACGATGTGGGGGGTGGGGGGGGGGGGGGGGTGGGATCGTTTCCCAGTTATGCGAAATTGTCCCCGACAGCAAACGGGATCGGAGTCCATCTTGCCTCCAAAATTGGAATAATCTAATACGACCAGCAGGATGTTGACCACGTGATCCTTAGTGGGCCGATGGTCTTGAAATATATGGGCCTAACATCATATTCTCAATATGTCTGAAACCAGGATCTAAATTTTTTTAACACGTCACCTGATCATTTTATATCTCTAGGATATTTCTTAGGATGGCAATATTTGTCTCACATTGGTTAAAACAGAGATTTGTCCACCGCTATAATTTGCACTTTTTATTTCGCATCTTCCATCCACCATGTTTTATATTTCACAGAAAGGAGAAGCAAACTGACTTTTCAGTAATCAATATTGTTTTCCTTATCCATAATGTCGATTTCTTGTGTTCTTTCCTAATGGTTATAGCATTCATTCTCTGAGCGTCAATGTCTAATCAAGATTGTTGACGTACTTTATGTACTTGATTTGCCAAGTATGAATCTACAAATCTGATAAATCTTATATATTTTTCGCTAAATGTGTTATCGTCCAGATCGTTTTCTCTATCGACTGTAGTTTCGATCTGCTGACTGTCCCGCCTACTCTCTTAACCACATTTCACAGAGTTGCAGAGTGCAAGCAGTCACGCGACTTTTTTCTGTTGGTCGCCTCCGGAGGGAAATGTGGTCCGAATGAAAGCTTCCAGCCGACATGGCTGTGAGGCCGTCACGCGGCGGGAACAGCATAAGCTTTCACTATGAATCTGGCACTTCCAATCGGGCTCGATTTTGTTTCTTACTCTGAGTCATTTTTAGACGTTTTGAATTGCTCATTGTTTTTATTTTGTTGTTGTCTACTTTTATTTCAATTATTTCTTTTGAATTACATTTTCTGGGAACGGCGTGGGCTAGTGGTTAAATGACATGGCTCACAATCAAAAGGTGCTGGGTTCGCTTCCCATTCACAACACCGGCCGTTACCCCGGGGAAGCAAACCATTCGAAAATGCAGGATGAAGCTGACCCTTACATAAAATGCATGCCGTAGTCGGATGCACTCGGCAGACATAAGCTAAATAAAAATATAGTGCAAAGCACACAGATCCGAGGAAAAGTAAATAAGGCGAAAGGAAAAAAAAAAGAAAAAAACAAAACAAATAACTGCCTTTTGTGAAGAGAATTCGTTCAGTTTTACTAACATTTTGTTGACATCCACATGTGGATATTCATTGTGTAACTTGTTCATTTAGGTTTGCAACCTCCTTGTAAATTTGAGCCATATTGATGCCTGTTATCCAATGTCTGCGTCATCTACAGTTTGTGAAAGGTTATGTCTGAGGTCTGTGAAATCTTTACCCAGGTCAGTGACCATTATTGCAAAAAATTGTTCATGAGATCGCTGACACTTGAAATATGCCATTCTACTATTCAAATGCATCTGATTGTTCTTTATCTACTTGTGTATTGTAGAGTATATCTAGTATAAAGTTCTTCAGATAGTGGTAGCTGTCATGACTGTCATGACTGTCATTGTTATCTTTTATCCAACACTCGTCATGTGCTATAGCCATCTTCAGAAATATTGACACCATTTTTTTCAATTTTCTTAAATGCTGTTAACTTCACGTCTAATTTGAGTAGTTGCTCGCATAGAGGTGGTCATGTTACAGAGAAATAATAGAGGTGGGCATGTTACAGAGATATAATATAGGTGGTCATGTCACAGAGATATAATAGAAGTGATCATGTTACAGAGATATAATAGAAGTGATCATGTTGCAGAGATATAATAGAGATATAATAGAGGTGGTCATGTTACACAGATATAATAGAGGAAGGCCTATTACAGATATAATAGAGGAAGGCATGTTACAGATATAATAGAGGTGGTTATGTTACAGATATAATAGAGGAAGGCATGTTACATATATAATAGAGAAAGGCATGTTACATATATAATAGAGGGAGTCATGTTATAGATATAATAGAGGAAGGCATATTACAGATATAATAGAGAAAGACATGTTACAGATATAATAGAGGAAGGCAGGTTACAGATATAATAGAGGAAGGCATGTTACAGATATAATAAAGGAAGGCATGTTACAGATATAATAGAAGAAGGCATGATACAGATTTAATAGAGAAAGGCTTGGTACATATATAATAGAGGAAGTCATGTTACAGATTTAATAGAGAAAGGCTTGGTACAGATATAATAGAGGAAGTCATGTTACAGATTTAATAGAGAAAGGCTTGGTACAGATATAATAGAGGAAGTCATGTTACAGATTTAATAGAGAAAGGCTTGGTACAGATATAATAGAGGAAGTCATGTTACAGATTTAATAGAGAAAGGCTTGGTACAGATATAATAGAGGAAGTCATGTTACAGATTTAATAGAGAAAGGCTTGGTACAGATATAATAGAGGAAGTCATGTTACAGATATAATAGAGGAAGTCATGTTACAGATATAATAGAGGAAGTCATGTTACAGATATAATAGAGGAAGTCATGTTACAGATATAATAGAGGAAGTCATGTTACAGATATAATAGAGGAAGTCATGTTACAGAGATATACAGAAAAAAGACAAGTAACATAGATAAGAAGGGAATTGAACCCTGTTTTTAATTTTTTTCAAAATTTGGTTATGCAAATTCTTTTTCTTCTTCTTCTTCTTCTTCTTCTTCTTCTTCTTCTTCTTCTTCTTATTCTTCTTCTTCTTCTTCGCTGTCAGACGTAAACTTGGATTTGTTCGAAGAAAGCAACTGTCATCCTGAGGCTGTCGACACTGCCATAGAGCTTGTCTAGTGTTGCCGCTGGTGATGGCCACGTGTGTTTTCTATGGTCCTCGTATGTCGAGCAATTTTGAAGCAGATGTTCAGCGGTCATTTTCCCTGTACCACAGATGCATTCGTCAGTGCCACCTATCTTCAGTTTATTGAATAGATGGTACCTCAGTCTGTTGTGGTCTGTGAGGAGTCTGAAGATCACGACTTGCTCTCTTCTGTTCAACTGGTAATAGGCATCATTTTTTGTGTAGCCAGTATGCTCTGTTTCCCATTTGGCCATGTCATTTTCCCTGTACCACAGATGCATTCGTCAGTGCCACCTATCTTCAGTTTATTGAATAGATGGTACCTCAGTCTGTTGTGGTCTGTGAGGAGTCTGAAGATCACGACTTGCTCTCTTCTGTTCAACTGGTAATAGGCATCATTTTTTGTGTAGCCAGTATGCTCTGTTTCCCATTTGGCCATGTATCTGGCCCTAATAAACCGTTTGGACTCTTAGTAGGTCACACTAGAATCTGGTTGTGGTAGTCTTGCACCTTCTTTTGCCAGCCTGTCTGCCTTGAATGTTACAGTGGGATGAAACCCACTGTACCGCTACTCTTTTTGGTGCGGACTGCTGGCATAGTTGACAGAGAAAAAAAGTAAAGTAAAGTATCCCATAGCATTACTGCCGTAGGGGTGTGAGGTGTTAGCGATCTCACATTTTAAAGGCTCGGATATATGAGGAAGGTAGCCATCTCCTCTTCCTCACCGCTTTTACTTCCCGGACTGAACCGGTACCCATTTAAAGCTGGGTCGACCCGGGAGCCATTACGGTCTGGAAAAAAACATTACCGCTTCAACTGAACCCAGGACCACTCAAATGGGAAGCCAGCGCGCTAACCACTGCGCTACGCGGCTCCCAGTTGAAAGAGTACTACTCTTAAATCATTTAGTTCTGTATTTTTCTGGCATTTTAATGCTGTAACCATGGACAGGGCATCTGTAAACCGGACTATCTGGCTTTCATTGCTTTCGCCTGTCAGCATTGCTTCTACTGCAGCCTTCAGTGTCTCTGCCTCCGCTCTTAAATTGCTTGAGAATTTTCCAGTTGCCACTGACAGTGTTATTTTTCTACCGTTTCTGTGTTGTGTTTGTTACAGAACCGTCGGTGTATGCATGGGTCCAGTCCATGCTTGGGTAGTTTTTCACTATGTACCTCAGGGTGATGTGTCTTCTTTCTTTTTCAGTCTGGCTGTTCTTGTTTCCAATACCTGGTATATTTTCTACCACCTCTGGAATGATATGCTGCTTCCAGGTGGGTTTGCTTACAGTACAGATGGGCTTTGGTGTTGTTATGGTGTTCATAGGGTCTTAGCTCATCTTTGCTTTGGCTATTTCTGCAAAGTTTCTCCGCTTTAGTTTCCCTTTTCCAAATCTATTTAGTCTCTGATGCATTGGAAGGTCTGTCAGTCTTCTTAGTTTCTCTGCTTGCTGCTAGGCTCTGCTGTCTCTTCTATCGGTCATGAATTGCAGATTTGTAATCTTTTCAAGTTCTGCAATTGGCGTTGACTTCATGCCTCCTGTTATAACTCTCATGGCATGGTTTTGAAGTTTACTAATTTTATCAAAGTCCGCCTTTGCTGCTGTTGCCCATGCTGCAGTGCCATACTCGAGAACTGGTCTCACTCTTCCAGTGTTCAGCTTCTTGGGTATTCTTTCGTCTGCTCTCCAGCTTGTGCCAGCAAGTTTCCTCATGATTGCCATTCTTTGTCTTGCTCTCATTCGGTTTCTCTCGATCTGACTTTTCCATGTCATGCGCCGATCAAATGTGACGCCAAGTAGTTCGGGTTGTCGTTTAGCCGCAGGTATTTGCCATTAAGACTTACGGTTTTGCAAATTCAAAATGGAAACAATTGTAAATATTTACAACATTGCTTATCACATGAAAATATGTACAAGGGCCATACGGTCAACATTTTGAAATAGAAGACAAAATAAAACTATATTGCCGTTGTTTCCAAACATGTTTTACAATTCGCTTAAAATAGAACAGTATAACAAGTATTACATATTTTGATTTGCATTTTTTAAACCTTCATTGTCAACAACAACTTCCCCCAGATATTAAAATGTAAGCACGTGACAATGGATATAAAAAGAACGTTATGCAACACGGCATTCCTACCCAAATTGTGCTATGAGTGCAAGAATTGGACATTAACAAACACAATTAAAAGAAACATTGTAACAACAGAGATGAATGCTTGGAGTACAGAATGCTTGAAGTAACAAGAATGGATAGAATCAGAAACAGAGATATGACACAAGTATGCACAACACCAATGCTAAACCTCATCAAGAGACAGCAAACCATAAGGTTGTCCGATTTCACAACAAAGAGATCAGAATCGGAAGCACCTTAAATCACTGTAGATATCACATTGTTTCAGAAATGGAGATGGACTGGAAATATGATGATGTTCGTCCATCACATGTCATGAAGACCACTCTCTTTGTTCAACCGTTGGACAGTGTTTTCTCTTGCTGTGTCCATAATGTTCGTTCATCACATGTGATGAAGACCCCTCCCTTTGTCCAGCCATGTGAACAGTTGTTTCTCTTGCTGTGTCCGCTGAAATAGGTGACTTGCGCGGGGATTGGATTAAAGTGAGCAAGAAACTTTTGTCAACCTCACTCTCTGGTCCTGAGCTACCTTAGGCCAGTGGCAAGATATTTATCGAGACGACTGGCGATAGCATAGGGTGCAGATTTTTCCTCAGGGTTTACTCCCGAAGCTTTTCTCGTAAATATGTATCCCACAAGGCAGCAGAGGGGGAATGTCATCTAACGTTGTGTGTCGTGACTTTTCCATAACCACAAGATGTTGTAGGGACATCACTCAGCGTGTCAGTGAGTCTGGCATCTCTCCCCGGCTGTGTTCAGCTCATTACAGTAATGTAAATTTCTCAGACGGCAATTTTGGGATGTTCAGCCGTGTGAACTAAGCCGTAAAATACGACACAGGTTTAAGTGTTGTGTCATTCATATAGCCGATATCCAGACCAGGATAATCGGACGTAAGAAATCACACAAAAAAAACCCCCAACGAATTAACCAGTTCAAACGGAAAACAACACCACTTTTCCTTGAACACAAGTGTAAGTCGTCGACTAGTATTAATTCCAGGCAAATCCGTAACATCCTGCTGGTCCTACAACTGTAAGCGTCCGCTCTGAACTTTACGAATGAGATGAGACACTGCCCAAGTTAGCCTTGGCACAACATGGCACTCACAGAACAAAAATACGAAATAATTTTCAACAACATTTGGCTACTTGGCATCAGGCACTTGTTATGCATGATTGAACACGGGGACCACAGATTATAGATAACATTGTTTCGTTCCTAGCTATTTTTTTTCCAATAAAAATGTGTAACAATCCCCGTAAAATATCGCACCAAAAAGCACTGACATAAACAGAATCCTAATTGCGGTCACCTGACACGCCATTCTCATTCCGTGTGTCTTATTTCAGGCTTCAGAGACATTTTACACCATGATGTCTTATTTCAGGCTTCAGAGACATTTTACACCATGATACTGTCTGAACACGGCATCAGTGAGAAACATTTCTTAGACTTTTTCTCCCCCATCATTACAGGCAAGCTAAATCAACAGGCTGGAAACTAATTCCTATACACATGTTACTAATGTGTTGCTTTTAACCTTCGCTCAAGTGTCGGTCTGTTGAGGAGCACAACCTTCACACACTTGATATTTCATTGAGTAGCTGGATATATAAATATCCATGGATTAGTCTTGAACAATTGTACATAGAAAGAGAACGTTTGTCTTCAGGTTGAACTGTATCGAAAATCAGGCCTACCAGACAATGATCAACCTGTGCATCAATCGTCGAGCTCGCAGGGTTTTGTTCTATTTTCTGCATAGACAGAACAGAAAGGGCAAACATGTATGGTTGATGATAGTTATTCTCCGTCGTGCTATGTTGCTTCTGTTCCTAACAATGACTATAATACTTTATCTGTGGTTTATTATCGACCTCGTGATATCATACCAAACTTTCCGTAGTACATTTATCGCCACATTGGCTAAAAGTCTACCCAGGGTCAAAGAAATAGACTGCAATCTCTTCATGGCTCAGCCACAAATGTGGAATGAGTCACTACATAATCTCTCCAAGACTTACATCGCTGAGGATGCATTCACCTACAATAATTGTGTTGATCTCAAGTCCAGCGGGTTCAACATTCCAACCACAGATGCTGAAGACATATTTCCCATCGCATTTTCTATTATCGTTTACACTGACCTGCCCAGATTTATTCGGTTACTGCGGGCTGTGTATCGTTCTTCAAATGTCTATTGCATTAATGTCGATCAGAAGTCCAGCCATGCATTTAAGGTGATTACTAGTGCTCACACACTTCCATGAAATATTAACCAATAGAAAGACATTAATACAAACATAATCTTTGACCGAAATCATTCAATCATTCCACAACATAAAGAATATAGAACAACACATATGACGACCAGCTGATTGAGTCATATTGGCATATTTTATGAGACAATAAACTGTGTGAGGAAACAAGACAAGCAAGTTAACGATATGGTTATCATTAATATAAATACAAAATAGGCTCATTACATAACTAAATAAATCAAATAACTAAGAAAATAAAATACTTCATTAAGCAAATAATTAATGAAACTGGGTGATTCAAATAGTCACGGTCTCCCAACTGATGAAGTGAATGAGCTGAGAGAATGGCCGGGCTATTCAACTGATGAAGTGAATGAGCTGAGAGAATGGCCAGGGTTATTCAACTGATGAAGTGAATGAACTGAGAGAATGGTCCGGGTTATTAAACTGATGAAGTGAATGAACTGAGAGAATGGCCAGGGTTATTCAACTGATGAAGTGAATGAGCTGAGAGAATGACCAGGGTTATTCAACTGATGAAGTGAATGAGCTGAGAGAATGGCCAGGGTTATTCAACTGATGAAGTGAATGAGCTGAGAGAATGACCAGGGTTATTCAACTGATGAAGTGAATGAACTGAGAGAATGGCCAGGGTTATTCAACTGATGAAGTGAATGAGCTGAGAGAATGACCAGGGTTATTCAACTGATGAAGTGAATGAACTGAGAGAATGGCCAGGGTTATTCAACTGATGAAGTGAATGAGCTGAGAGAATGGCCAGGGTTATTCAACTGATGAAGTGAATGAACTGAGAGAATGGCCAGGGTTATTCAACTGATGAAGTGAATGAGCTGAGAGAATGACCAGGGTTATTCAACTGATGAAGTGAATGAACTGAGAGAATGGTCCGGGTTATTCAACTGATGAAGTGAATGAACTGAGAGAATGGCCAGGGTTATTCAACTGATGAAGTGAATGAGCTGAGAGAATGGCCAGGGTTATTCAACTGATGAAGTGAATGAACTGTTGAATGACTTAGTCGCCTCGAACAATGAATGGACTGTCTGTGACTGATACTGAATGAAATTACAATACAGATTCCCTCTTTCAAATATTTTTGCCCAGTTCCTATCCTCTACGCATTGTTTTCCAAATTTCCCTGCTCCGCTGCGCGCATTAATTCTTCAATCTAGTTCCTCTTTGGAGCATATGGACGCAACGACATCTGACCTTGTTCTAAGCTGTGTTCTGACCTTGTTCTGACCTTGTTCTAAGTTCTGACCTTGTTCTGACCTTGTTCTAAGTTGTGTTCTGACCTTGTTCTGACCTTGTTCTAAGCTGTGTCCTGACCTTGTTCTAACCTGTGTTCTGACCTTGTTCTAAGCTGTGTTCTAACCTGTGTTCTGACCTTGTTCTAACCTGTGTTCTGACCTTGTTCTAAGCTGTGTTCTAACCTGTGTTCTGGGATGTTCTGACCTTGTTCTGAGCTGTGTTCTGACCTTTGTTCTAAGCTGTGTTCTGAGATGTTCTGACCTTGTTCTGAGCTGTGTTCTGACCTTGTTCTAAGCTGTGTTCTAACCTGTGTTCTGAGATGTTCTGACCTTGTTCTGAGCTGTGTTCTGACCTTGTTCTAAGCTGTGTTCTAACCTGTGTTCTGAGATGTTCTGACCTTGTTCTAAGCTGTGTTCTAACCTGTGTTCTGAGATGTTCTGACCTTGTTCTGAGCTGTGTTCTGACCTTTGTTCTGAGCTGTGTTCTGAGATGTTCTGAGCTTGTTCTGATCTGCGTTCTGACCTGTGGTCTGAGCTGTGTTCTGATCTGTGTTCTGACCTGTTCTTTTGAATTCATCCCGCAAGACAATATCTGAATCTATTTCGAATCGCATTCTTTTTTATTTTGGCCGTGAGATTAAATCTGTACTCCACATCTACCATTCTGAATCAGCTATTTTATGGACCTCACTCCTACCACTTCCCAACCCCGACCTCCCCCCTAGTGTTCAGCGCATAAATAGCTATATTACCTGTTCCCCCCAAAGGATATGACTTATCCATCTACACTGTTCTCTCCTCTATGTCCTTCTGTTTCAGGTGTTGCGATGTTTTTTGCTACGCATCCGTGTTCGATATAACCTCTTACCATCTAACACAAAGTATGCTGTCCTTTCAAGAGTGTTTATACATTTAACAAACCATTTATGTCTTTTATTTTAGTTTAATCATTTTTAGATATCACTTTTTGTTTGCTGTTAATCTTTCGTTATGTTTCATCAATGCATTCCTTACACAGACCAAGGTGCTAAGCTTGACTTCGTGTTTTCTTAACGTCTTTGTGCCTTCTGAACAAATTGAAATCTATTGGGGAAGTGCAAGTGTTCTCGAAGCTGAGATGTTATGTCTCAAAGCTCTTTGGGAACATCAGGTCAGATACTTAACAAACTAAGCACCAAAGTGGTAATTAGTAAAATTGTTTGTGAGCTCATTATGTTATACACGTGTTTCTGAACTCATTACAGAAAACACGTTTTTATAAACTCATTATATAAAACAAATGTCTGCGAAATAATTATATGAAACGAGTATTTCTGAAATAATTATTTTAACAAGTGTTTGTAAAATAATTATGTAAAAAAGTATGTAAATTATTAGAGTCAATAATAAAGAAAATATTGTAATACATTTAGACAAGTTTAATCTAATCATAAAAAGTCAGCATGGGTTTACTAGAGTGAGATCGTGCTAAACAAATCTATTAGAGTTCATAGAGTAGGTTACTAAAATGATAGATAACGGGGAGCCAGTGAACGTTATTTATCTAGATTTTGCAAAGGTCTTTGATACAGTACCTCATCAAAGATTATTTCGAAAGTTAAAATCACATGGAATAGATGGGGAAGTTGCCAAATGGATTGAAAATTGGTTAACGGGAAGAAGGCAGAGGGTGGGTATAAATAAGGAGTACTCTGACTGGTGTGAAGTATAGAGTGGAGTGCCACAGGGCTTAGTTTTGGGACCAATTTTGTTCTTGCTGTATATAAATGATTTGGACATTAATATCGGATCCATGATTGCAAAACTCGATGATGACACAAAACTATGCATTAGTGTCTCATCTAAAGCAGAAGTGAATATATTGAGGTTGGATTTAGAAAAAATTAGAGAATCGTCTGCGAGCTGGCAAATGTAGTTTAATGTAGATAAATGTACAGTCATCCATATGGGTAGATAAAATATGAAACATAATTACATAACGGGTGAGAACAATATTAGAATGATACAAAAGGAAAGGGACCTAGGGCTATAGTAGATCATACAGGGAAAGTGAGTGAGCAATTGCATGTAGCAGTAAAAAATGCAAATGTAATTTTAGGTATGATAGAAAGAAATATTAAAGGAAGTGATAGTCAAACTGTATAAAGCATTAGTTAGATCTAGATTGGAGTACGGTGTACATGTGTGGAGTCCTTATCATAGAGGGGATATAAACATGCTGGAAAGGATACAAAAAAGAGCGACAAAGATGATAGTGGGATTCCAGAATTACAGTTGTGAGGAAAGACTCAGAAAAACCGGCCTAGGAATCAAAAGAATTCGAGGTGACTTAATTTAGGTTTATAAGATAATCAAAGGAACGGATATATTAGTCTACAACAAATTTTTCAAAATATAAACACCTACAAGAACAAGAGAACATAGCTATAAATTAACTAAAGAAAGGTCCAGATTAGAAATTAGAAAATAATTTTGTAGTCAGAGACTGGTGAATGCTTGGAATGCATTGCCACAGGAAGTAGTGGGGGCAGGAAGAATTAGTGCATTTAAGAATATATTGGATGCACATAGCTTTTAGAGCAAGGAAATTTAAATGAATCTGGTTGTTTACAAACTCTGGATAGTCTTCTAAACCAGTATAAAAAAAACATTAAGTTAAGTGTCTGTGAACTGAATATATAAAGCATGTGTTTGTGAAATAAGTATATAAAACACTTGTCTGTGAACTCATCACAAAAGGAAATGATTTTAAACTCATTTCGCTAACAAATGCCAGTAGACTCATCAAACCAAAGGAATGCTCGAGAATTTATAAAGTAAAGCAAATCTTCATGAACTTATCACATAAAACAAATCTTTGTGAATTCATGAAATAACATAACTTTTTCTGGACTCACTAAGCAAAACAAATGCCTGTAAAATCATCACATAAAACAAATCTTTATGAATTCATGAAATAACATAACTTTTTCTGGACTCACTAAGCAAAACAAATGCCTGTAAAATCATCACATAAAACAAATCTTTGTGAATTCATGAAATAACATAACTTTTTCTGGACTCACTAAGCAAAACAAATGCCTGTAAAATCATCACATAAAACAAATCTTTGTGAATTCATGAAATAACATAACTTTTTCTGGACTCACTAAGCAAAACAAATGCCTGTAAAATCATCACATAAAACAAATCTTTGTGAATTCATGAAATAACATAACTTTTTCTGGACTCACTAAGCAAAACAAATGCCTGTAAAATCATCACATAAAACAAATACCTGTAAAATCATCACATAAAACAAATACCTGTAAAATCATCAGGAAAAAGAAATGTCTGTAAACGTATTAAATTAAACACATGTTTGCAAACTCATAAAAAACGAATATTTCCGAACACGTCACGTAAAACACAGGTCTTGTGAACTCACCAAATAAAGCAAATGTTTGTGAACACGCCACGTATATCACGTCTTGTGAACTCACCAAACAAAACAAATGTTTGTGAACACGTCACGTATAACACGTCTTGTGAACTCACTAATAAAACAAATGTTTGTGAACACGTCACGTATAACACAAATCTTGTGAACTCATCAAATAAAACAAATGTTCGTGAACACGTCACGTATAACAATATGTTATGGATACTAATGCCGCATAAAACGAGGCAAATAGTAAATATAAAGTAAATAAAGCTCTCGATTTCACGACATTGTGACATATTGGGAATATGTTGTTAGGCGGATAATTGTTTTTTACCAGCTGCACACTATAACTGATGTGGTGAGTATCATGCCGGCCACTTTTACTTTCCCAGACTTTTATGGTACGCCATTTCTGAGGATGAGTTGGCCGTAGAGTCCGTTTTGCTATTGGGAAAATAAATCCCCCACCAACTGGGCTCCAAATCTCGATCGTCCAGCTGAGAAGCCAGTACACTTACTACTGCGCTACATCGGCTCCCTTAATGTTAATAAAGTAGATATGAACGATTTCTACAGCCGATGGAAACAAACTTCCTGGACGAATAATGGGGCTGCGTACACAGATAAAGGGGGGGGGGGTGGTGGGGGGGGGGGTGGAAGGGTACCGCACGTCTGCACATGTCCTAAATGTCCACTAAATACAGCTGTATATGGGACTAGCAACCTAATCTTGTTACACAAGTTGCTACAGACACCGCCAGGCTAAGTATTTTTAAGTACTTTCGTAGTAGAGAAGCCAGTTAATAGTGCCGTATAGTTCGGTTGTTTCGCTAAAAGGAACAAACAGAAGATATATGTTTACCAGAAACAGCAACGTATGCTATATTTTGGATAACAGAGAAAATGTACATACAATTTATTCCAGTTTATTAATTTATAACTGCAAAGCATGGTGGGGCGTCAGAGTCTTGAATTGACCTGTATTAGAGAAATGAATGGCAACATTCTTCAACACTGTCTGTGTGTACGTCATTTAGAAAATGTGTGTGTACGTCATTTAGCAAATGTGTGTGTACGTCATTTAGAAAATGTGTGTGTACGTCATTTAGCAAATGTGTGTGTACGTCATTTAGCAAATGTCTGTGTAAAAGGAGCAGGCAATGGTTTTCTGTGCCAACTGTGGACTTGCTTGTGGATATGTTTACATTTTGTTAGCAAAGTTCCAAACAAAGACGGAAAATATATTCCCAGCCATTATTTACTGAAGTGGACCCTCTTCATATATTGAAATTCTGTTACATGAAATGGATGTCATTGAAGATAGTAGTTATCAGAACACTCAACCATTTGCATGCTCTGCTGAAGTGCTCTGCTCTGCTGAGTTATTTTGAAAAATAAACAGACCAACGATCATTTGATAAATCCAGTCACAAAATAGACTTTCCTTTTCCTGCGGCATGTTTTACTTGTTTTCAAGACTTTCAGAACTGATGAGTCAATGATTGGAGATTTAGTGCCAGACATGGTCGAAGTCTTCGTAAATTGACGCCGATATTAATTCAGAAGAGTAAATGTCAAAACCAGTGGAGATCTCACATACATTGATATTGCTGTCAGAAAACTTCAACGCAATGATACACTGATGTACGGGAGAAGGCAGCCATAGAGTATGTGCATTGTCAAGCTTTCATCTCACATTCAGCCAGCCATAGAGTATGTGCATTGTCAAGATTTCATCTCACATTCAGCCAGCCATAGAGTATGTGCATTGTCAAGCTTTCATCTCACATGCAGCCAGCCAGAGAATATATGTATTGTCAAGCTTTCACCTGCAGCCAGCCAGAGAACATGTGCATTGTCAAGCTTTCACCTGCGGCCAGCCAGAGAATATGTGCATTGTCAAGCTTTCACCTGCGGCCAGCCAGAGAACATGTGCATTGTCAAGCTTTCACCTGCGGCCAGCCAGAGAATATGTGCATTGTTAAGCTTTCACCTGCGGCCAGCCAGAGAATATGTGCATTGTCAAGCTTTCACCTGCGGCCAGCCAGAGAATATGTGCATTATCAAGCTTTCACCTGCAGCCAGCCAGAGAATATGTGCATTGTCAAGCTTTCACCTGCAGCCAGCCAGAGAATATGTGCATTGTCAAGCTTTCACCTGCAGCCAGCCAGAGAATATGTGCATTGTCAAGCTTTCACCTGCAGCCAGCCAGATAATATGTGCATTGTCAAGCTTTCACCTGCAGCCAGCCAGATAATATGTGCATTGTCAAGCTTTCATCTCACCTGCAATCCAAAACAATTTGTCACCGATGTAATAACATTTTATGTACAGGTGTGAGAAATCTGGTGGGCACATTTCCTTTGAAGGATGATGTACTGCGTGGTATGATTGTTCCGAACCCATTATAGAGAGGAGACGTGAACCACAATGTGATTGTGTGTCATCAGCCATATTTGCTCCACAAGTATATTGACAACAGCTTTGTGTATTTCAAGGTTCTCAGAACTGCTGAAAATGTACACTGCAGTTCTCTGTCTCCATTGTAGCCATGCCGGCTGACCATTTCAGGGGCTGACAGGAATCATCACACGAAAATCACATAGAGTCTTCATTCCAGAGACGATTACATCATTTTTGCAGTGCAAGGTGAACTGTGACACTCCTTCGCGTAAATTGGTTGTAACCAATAACGCGCTAACCTCTGTCACGAGTATCACAAGACATTGCAATAAGAAGCATGCATCAGCAGTACCAGGTGTATTTTTTTTTTTGTTTTTGTTTTTTTTGTTTTGCGTTCGCCTTATTTTTCTCTAATCCCCAAGGCGGTGTGCGTTGCACTGTGTTTTTATTTTGCGCCTGTCGGCCCAGTGTATCCGACTTCAGCACGCATTTTATGTAAGGGTCTGCTTCCTCCTGCATTTTCTAAGGGTTTGCTTTCCCGGGGTAACAGCCGGTGCTGTGATGGGGATCGAACCCAGCACCTTCGGGTCGTGAGCCGTGCCACTTAACCACTATGCCACGCCGTCCCCCCCAGGTGTATTTAATATAAGGGAATACAGGAGGGATACATTCCATCAAGTATTTTTCCAATCGTATTTTGATCAAACACATATTGTGATATAATACACTGCAAATATTAGTGTACAACATATCCAATTGATTAGTTATCTAACAACAGAAATCTGGACTCCTTTTTGCAAATTGTCTTCATTAAAAAAATTGATAAGGTTTCTTCCTGTAAATTACATATTATATTCAACATGTGTAAGGTCGGGCAGGGCCCTAGCAGCGTTGACAGGTATGTCCGTTCAAGAATGTCTTCTAGCAGACACTGCTGCCAGGGATGAAGTGTTAGCGACTTGGTTGTACTAAATGTCATGAGATGAGATGGACAGTACAGTTTCTCGCTTCCTTTGCTTGCCTAATAGCTAGTTAGGTAGTTATTTACAATTGGGTCAACGGGCGCGTATCTATACTGAAGATTGAAGACTGTACACTTGCCATGAAAACAGAGTTCTCTATAACTCTGCTGTTCAGACGGTCACATATGGAGAGGACATCTTTAAGTCAATATAGAGAGGACACCTTCAAGTCAATATAGATAGAGAGGACATCTTCAAGTCAATATGGAGAGGACACCTTCAGATCAATATGGAGAGGACACCTTCAAGACAATATGGAGAGGACACCTTCAAATCAATATGGAGAGGACACCTTCAAGACAATATGGAGAGGATACCTTCAAGACAATATGGAGAGGATACCTTCAAGACAATTTGGAGAGGATACCTTCAAGACAATATGGAGAGGACACCTTCAAGTCAATATGGAGAGGACACCTTCAAGTCAATATGGAGAGGACATCTTCAAGTCAATATGGAGAGGATACCTTCAAGACAATATGGAGAGGACACCTTCAAGACAATTTGGAGAGGGCACCTTCAAGACAATATGGAGAGGACACCTTCAAGACAATTTGGAGAGGATACCTTCAAGACAATATGGAGAGGACACCTTCAAGACAATATGGAGAGGACACCTTCAAGTCAATATGGAGAGGACACTTTCATGTCTATATGGAGAAGACACCTTCAAGTCAATTCAGAGAGGAAACCTTCAAGTTAAAAAAGAAGAGAATACATTATTGGAGCTGCTAAATATAGAAAGAAACGTCGTAGGACATTGTAAAATATGTTGAAGACACTATAAAAGGATGTTCAAGATATTGCGAAAATATGTTCAGAACATTGTGAAATAGTGTTTAGGAAACTGAATTATCCGAACGTGAGTTTATGACACAGAAACGAATTGTCCTAATGTGTGTTTAGGATACTAAACTGAATTGTTCTAAGGTGTGTTTAGGATACTAAACTGAATTGTTTTAAAGTGTGTTTAGGATACTAAAATTGTTTTAAAGTGTGTTTAGGAAACTAAAATTGTTCTATAGTGTGTTTAGGATATTAAAATTGTTCTATAGTGTGTTTAGGATACTAAAATTGTTCTATAGTGTGTTTATGATATTAACATTTTTCTATAGTGTGTTTAGGATACTCAAATTGTTCTATAGTGTGTTTAAAACATAACCTGAATTGTTCTAAAGTGTGTTTAGGATACTAAACTGTATTGGTCTAGTATGTTTAGGACACAAACCTGTTTTGTTCTGAAATATACGGGCAAGTGAACGATAATGAGAGTCATGAAGTCCGCTGGTAAAGGACACAATACCTCAGACCGAAAGTGAACAGCAATATAAATATTGATAAAACACTGGACAAATATTGGCCATGTGATGAAGAGTTTTGGTTAAATGTGTGGAGAATGGACTATGGGATCTGATCCTTCTGCAGTCAGATGACATTACAAATCCATAAAAGAACTACATTAACAATTTATGTATTGATAAAATACGCAGAAATAAATACATTTATGCCATGTAAATCACAGCTACTTTGATGGATTTCGAATTCTATTTTCTGTTCTTGTCTGTGTCTACAGGTGAAGTGGTTGGCGTTTATCAACCTGACTGGTGAAGAGTTCCCATTAAAAACGAACTTAGAGCTGGTGAAAATCCTGCAGATCATGGCTGGTCGAAATGACGTTTGGATTGATCCCTGCACAAAGGATGGTCCCGGAGATTATACAACAGCGGATTGCACGTTTCTATCAAAGATTGGGTTAGTTTCATCATTTGTTTCAGGGTTTGAATTGATCTAACTGTTCATTTGATGACACTATAAGAATAGTAATTCTATGTTTGTGTTTATTTAAGAAATCATAAAACGGCGTATCAGTAACTCTACACGGTTTCATTGAGCATGGCATTGACAGATTTGATACTACTTATATAGATATAATAAATGTGTAGCGCCTGTACAGCTTAACATTAATATTAGGTAGGACCAGGCTAAAGAGATGGGGAATAAGACATGTGAAGAAACTGTGGGATTCAAGAGAAACGAACACAAAGAATGGATTACAACAGAGACATTACATTGAATAGAAGAAAGGAAAAATAAGAAAGCTATACTAAACAGTTGCATGAGCTACCAAAGCAGAAGCACAGAGTAATTATACTGTTACAGGCAAGGAGGTCGAGACATGTATAAGGACAACTAAAAGGGAATATATTGACAAGCTAGCACAGGATGCAAATGAGGCAGCAGAGAGAGGAAATATAAGAGATATCTACTGATTAACAACGAAAATGGTAAATAGATATATACAGACGGACAAACCAATCAAAGATAGAGAGGGCACGATATTGACATCATCGGAGGAACAACAGAAAAGATGAGTTGAGTATTTCAAAGAAAATCTAAACAGACCTCCACCACAAGAAACACAAAATATCCTACTAGCAGAGGAGACCCTAAATTTGGACGGCAACCCACCAAATAAAATATAAATCCAAAAATGCCACATTCAAACTCAAGTAAGAGAAAACGGCAGAACCAGATGGAATAGCAGCAGAATCCATAATGGCAGATATAGGCAAGGCTTCTGATACATTGCAAGTATTATTCAAGACGATATTGGAAGAGGACAGAGTGCCAAAAGAATGGAAAGAATGACATCCGATAAGCTGCCTGGACCTGGAGAATTGCAGCAATAATAAGGGGTTACATTGCTGTCAGTGCCAGGCAAGATGTTCAACAGAAGGTAGGCACAAAGCTCAGAGAGGAACTGGCATGGTTTCGTCAGGAAAGATCATACACAGATCATATAGCTACGCTATGCATCATAGTAGAACAAAGCATTGAATGGAAATCAGCCCTAAACGTAAATTCTATAGACTTTGAAAAGGCGTATGGCTGTGTGGATCGAAGTACTCTTTGGCAACTGTTGAGACACTATGGGATACCAGAGAAGTAAACAGCCCTCATACAGAATATATTCAAATCACAGTTAGTAGAGTGGTACATGAAGGAGTACTGACTGGCAGCTTCGGTGTGCAAACAGGGATGAGACAGGGATGCCTGCTTTCACCTTTCCTGTTCTTGTTGGCTATAGATTGGATAATGAAGACATCAATCGAAGGCAAACAAACAGGTATTCAGTGGATACAAAGAAGCAATCATGCTGGAGGGAGAGCATTTGGACGAAGTGGATACCTTTACCTATTTAAGGACCACAATAGACACATCAAGAGGTACAGATGCAGATGTAAGGCTCAGAATTGGAAAGGCACGAGAGGCATAATAATTCACATCCACCTGCTAGTCCGTGCCTATAGACAAGTCACGTCAACACATCCATCATATAGTCCGTGCCAACATACAAGTCACTATTAATAAAAAAGACGTCGATTACACACTGAGTCACGGTGCTGCTCACAAAATTGTCCATGATGACCTCAGTTATAGGGCAATGTGTGTGTAGCAAATGAGTCTCAATGCAGTTGTCCCACGATCACAAGCGTGCGCGGTATAGCTGTTTGTCTCCACCAAATTGTGGCAAACAAAGAGTCATTGGGGGGGGGGGGGGGCACCATTACGAACCAGAGAGCAAGAAGCAATGGAAGCAGCCATTGTATGCGGCTACAAAATAAAATTCAGAACACAGACTTCCGGCTTCCGCTGAGATAGTGATGGTGACCATCTGTTGGAATGTTAATGGCCCTATATTGGTGTATTTCCAGGAGAAGTTGAAACAGTATATATTCATGCTAGTAAACAGGTTAAAGCCTGCGTTACAATCGACAAGTTCGAACTTCTTTCAAAAGGACTTTTGTTGCTGCACGGCAATGTCCGCCCACATACGGCTGCGCTTACAGTGAATACAGTTCGTGCTCTTAAATTTGAGGTCTTCAAACATCCATCATCCAGTTCTGACTCGGCACGATCAGACCTTCACTTGTTTGGACACTTGAAACATCCAGCATACACTTCTGACTCGGCACGATCAGACCTTCACTTGTTTGGACCCTTGAAACATCCAGCATACAGTTCTGTTTCGGCACGATCAGACCTTCACTTGTTTGGACCCTTGAAACACCCAGCATGCAATTCTAACTCGGCACGATCAGACCTTCACTTGTTTCGACCCTTGAAATAACATTTGCAAGGTCAGAGGTTTACAGATGGCAACGAGGATGTGTAAAATTGGTTTTACGTTACACCAAAAGACTTTTTCATACAGGTCATCCTAAAGCTAATGGACAAGTGGACAAAGTGTGTTGCTAGACATGGGGACTAACTCGAAAAATAAGACACATCAATTTTCAGATTCACACTTTTGTAACAAACGTTTTCAATAAAATTGCTGTTACTAAATGAATGCCCCTCGCATATATAATTTGCATACAATGTTGGACAACAGTCTAAAAGTGGTGATCCTTTCATACGTAAAACTTGTCCATTGTATTGAACAATATCAGCAGAGTGTGGATGTTGATAGCTTGTCCCTTTGTTGGTCAAGGTTCGCAGAACGCTGGAACAATATCACCGCACTACCACACAACATCCACCCATTCAAAGGCCAGGTTCACGTAGTTCTGTCACGTGCTGCGGTCGACTATGTGTTGCATGATCCAAAAGCCGCGGACGTTTATAACTGGGCTTTGAAGACATTTATTCCTGACGAGCTGTACTTCTCAACATTGAATAGTAACCCTAGTCTACACATGCCAGGATCAAATCCAGGTTCGTCAACGTTTTGGGGTTTGAGCTTTCTCAAGTTTTTTTCTTCAATTTCTCGTCTTGATGCTTCTCTACTTCTTGATATATTTCCTGCTCTCATTTACTTCTATTACTTTAACTAGCGTTACAATTACATCTACTGCAGTAAGTATTACTTTTGCTAATAATGCTTCAACTATTTCTCATATAGCTAATAATGATACTCTTTTTACTACTACTATTACTACTACTAATACTAATGCTACTACTAATGCTGTTGCTACTTTTATTACTACTACTACTTCTGCTGTTAATGTTGCTACTACTACTACTACTACTACTATTACTACTACTATTACTACTACTAATAATATTATTAATCGTGATATGGATACCTTTCCATTGATTTGTGGGAAACCTGTTCACGGAAGCCTCCCTCAAGTCCGTTACCTTGAAATGGTGGTGAGGGAGCTTGAATGTCTCAATGACCACATGACCTAAGCCAACGGAAGTGAAAGCTTCCAGAAGGGCCACCCAGTTTGGATAGGTCATGGGGGAGGTAATACAGGTTTACAAATAATGTTAAAACCTTCAAAACATAATCAGGAGAAGAGATCAATTCAGATGATAATCATGTTTACCTACAATTACGTATACAACTTAATGCCAACAAGCAAGACAACGAAAATACATTATACAGACATTTAAGTATGAAAGTAATCATATCTCAATCAGGCATTTAAGCATAAAAGCAATCATATATAAAGCAGGCATTTCAGCAATAAACCAATCATATATAAAGTAGACATTTCAACATCAAAGCAATCATATATAAAGTAGACATTTCAGCATGAAAGCAATCACATATAAAGCAGACATAAGTTGATGAAATCAAATATAAACATGAATGCTTGATGACAGAAGAGCAGGTAAACACAAGATGGGAATGCCTAAAATACAGTATGCAAACCGCAAATGAAAGCTTATCAGTAAAAGAGTTACACAAATATCAAAAGGGTGTGACAGAAGACATACCAATTTAAGTAGCAGAAAGAGAGAAGGCCAAGGACACCCCAACATATGAACAAATAAATAGACGGATGTAAGACGTGTAGACTGGCACATGTATTGTGAACAAATGCAACGTTATAGAAGATACCGAAATGAAGCACAGAAACAAAGATATGCTTGATGGAAAAGGACCATCTCAAATAAAAAAAATGATGTCAAATGAGAAGGCTTTATTAAAAACATAAATGGGGACATTTTATTTGATGAGACATATATTTCACAGACATGGGTGAAATATATCATAGAACAATTCTGTGAAAACAGAGAACATAAGCCACAAGTACAAAATAATAACGGACCAACAATCATCAAATCTGGGGTAGATGAAACAATAGAACGGATGAAGTAAAGGGGAATTATGCAGACCAAAGAGACATTAAAAAAGAAATGATAAATCCTTTAGAGAATTTGGCATAGACACAATTACAGAACTGGGCAAGGACACATATAATACAGGATACACACTAGAAGACTTGGAGACATCAATCTTCATCACAATGTCTAAGAAACCTCAAGCATTGATCTATACAGATTATAGGACAAGTGAACTGATTAGGCGATAACCAAGATTGTACTGATTAAAGGACACCTGAACTGATTAGGTGATGACCAAGATTGTACAGATTATGGGACACGTGAACTCATTAGGCGATGATCAAGATTGTACAGATTATAGGACACGTGAACTGATTAGGCGATGACCAAGATTGTACATATTATAGGACACTTCAACTGATTAGGCGATGACCAAGATTGTACAGATTATAGGACACGTAAACTCATTAGGCGATGATCAAGATTGTACAGATTATAGGACAAGTGAACTGACTAGGCGATGACCAAGATTTTACAGATTATAGGACACGTGAACTGATTAGGCGATGACCAAGATTGTACAGATTATAGAACAAACAATCTGATGAGATAATTGTCAAGAGTGTACATATTATAGAACAAGCAATCTGATGAGTGACATTCCCAAGATCCTCGTGAAGATTATGCAGGAAAGAACTACAAATAAAATCAGTAATGAAGTAGGCGAATAGCAGTTTGAGTATCGAATGAACAATGGAACTAGAGAAACAACACTTTGTATTGAAATGTTGGCAGAATGTATGTATAGGTACAATTGAGTATCTATAAGTGTGTCACAGACTATATTAACGCATTTAACAGTCCAGAGTCTCATGTCATTGAGAGCCTCCATTATCGAAAAAACATTAGACTACTCAGTAATCTGCATTAGGAATAGATTGAGAAAGTAAGTTCTGGTAATAATTACTTACCATATATCAATATAAAATGAGGTGTGATAAGGTGTTTCTGTAGTCACCTGGTCTGTTTTAACATATACACAGATAACTTTTCAGACAGATTGAAAGGATGCTATGGATAAGCATCCATGAAAGAATAATCAACAATTTGAGATATGCTGATAACACAGTATTGTTGGCCGATAGTGCATACAAGTTGCAGAAATGACGGAGAACGTTAACGGTAAATGTAAAAGAACATAAAATGATCTTTAACATTATGAAAACGTAAACTACGGCAAAACAAAAATGGCGTCCACAATAAACATCCTTGTAGACAGTGAGATACTGAAAAAAGTCAACGGTTACTTGTACCTAGGACAGATAATAACAAGTAATGGTAACTGTGAGGGAAGTGAAGAAGAGAACAGAAATGGATAAAAAAACTAATTTCACAACATGAGAAATATATTGACATTCAGGCAAATAAGAAACTATACATGAATGTCATCAGTCGTTATGTATAGATAGATATTCGTCATTACTAAACGGTACAGAAACGTGGGCGCTGAGCAAACAGTTGGAAAACAAAGTATTGGCCTTCGAAGTGTAGATGGACAGAAGAATGAGACGCTTTTCGTGGAAAGAAAAGCAAACAAATGAAGAAGTCTTGTTTGTCGCTAGTAGGAATGGGAAAAGGAAGTAATGAAAGACAACAGAATTAAACACATCGGATATTTTGAATTTGTAAAGACGCTCGACATGCCACTGAAAACAATACTGGATGGACAGGTTGAGGACAGACAAGCAAGAGAAAGATCAAGGTTTAAGTAAGAAGGCAATATTGCAAAATATTCTTGAATGTGAAGACAGCTCATGACATCATCATCCCATGGATTGAACGGATAAGGGGAGAGTGTGCACCCTTGTTTTACGTTTTTTTAGTAACTAAAACTAATCTGATGTTACACGGGCCGTTGTTTGCTGCTCTTGTTATTGTGTTGGTTAAGGTGAAATGTTCCACAGAAGTTGGAGTTGCACAGTCAAAAGCCATGGTGATCTATAATGCAAGTGTGTGAGTCTAGATTGCGTTTTGCACTTTCAATGCTATTTCTCATGTTCAGAATGTCGTGTCTCTGTCAAGTGTGAACCCTGCTGCGTCCCATGCCCTTCCCCGCGTAGTCCTCCTTTTATTCAGATCACCATGTTCCGTTCGATGATTTTAAAACGACTTATTATTCATCAAAGCAAAGGTTATGTAGTTAGTGCATTGTTTGAGGTCCTCTTTCATAGGAACTCTTTCATAGGGACGTCTACATAATCAGATCTTGTATATGCGCCGAACCATACTGCCCTGTTCTATATCTTTTGATATAGTGTATTGTTTCCGCTGGCTTCCCCTCATGCTTGTATAAATTCTGTAGGCATATCATTGCGCCCTATTGGCTTTTCTTTCTTCAATCTGGATTTCCGAACGGATTGAATCCATCTATGGTTTCAGCTCTTTTGTCTCGTTCTCAGGCGTGAAGAACCCTTCCGATGTCTTCATACATTTGTCTTCAGTATTCCTTCCATCTCACTAATATGACCTTTCTCTGTGTTAGTGCATATTACTCTCTTCTTTGTCTATTATTTATGATGACAGTTTAAACTCCTCAGTTTTCATGATTCCTCTGGAAGCACCAACTTCCTGTGCTTGTATTTATAACTTTTGTCCTTCTGAATCTCTTGTCTCCCTTGTTGATTTCGTCACAACTTTCGGGACTTTCAGTGTCAGGTGAAAGACATTTATCAGGACTGCACCTCAGGTCGTCGTTCGTACACC